>JADWQK010000495.1:0-553525 GCA_017933935.1 Sesamia nonagrioides
AGTTATGCTGATGACATGGTGCTGCTGGGCCCAACGGCTGGCTCAATCAGAGAGATGTTACGTGTTTGTGAGAGGTTTGCTGCTACTCACGGTTTGCAATATAATGTCAATAAGAGTGAGTACTTGATCTTTGAGGTCCCCGGGAAATGGGTGCGTTATGAGCCCATAATTTGCCTAAAGGGGAAGCCACTAAATAGGGTTACTCAATATAAGTACCTAGGCCATTATTTGACTGGTGACCTCAAAGATCAAGTAGACATTGAACGCGAGCGCAGGGCGCTAGCAGTTAGATGCAACATGTTGGCCCACAGATTTGCTCGTTGTAGTGATGGGGTCAAAATCGCTTTGTTCAAAGCGTTTTGTCAGTCGTTCTGCACGGGCGGTCTGTGGGTTAGCTGTACGCGGTACGCTCTAGACGCCCTGCGTGTGCAATATAATAATGGTTTTCGGGTGCTGTTGGGGTTGCCTAGGTATTGCAGTGCGTCGTGCATGTTCGCTTTGGCGCGAGTGGATGATTTTTATGCCATCGTGAGAAAGAGGGCGGCCTCGTTGCTCGGTAGAACTAGGACCAGCGCCAACAGCATCCTACAAGCCATGGCCGACAAGCTCGATGCGCCAGTGCTAAGACACTGGTTAGCATTGCTTGTGCGGCAGTCTTGATTAGTTTTTTAAGTATTACTAACCCTTAGTTGATAAGTTACTAACCATTGGACCTTTGTTGTCATTTAATAAATTAAATTATTATTATTATAAGTTTAGTTTGTGAACGAAAGAATCGGCGCCATTACGTATCTATTCCGTGTAGGGAACATTATAACTAAGAAAGCGACGCAGTCTGTTTGTTACTTTTTCATAAAGAACTCGACGATCTCCTCGTGGCAGGCATAGAGCTTTGGAGTCTGGGGTCCGCTTTACCAGTCCAACTGCCGATATGGCTAAACTTCGACATTTTCCGTGAAGCGACTGCCGTCTGACCTCCACAACCCGAAGGCGACACCGAAGCATTGCAGTTAGACCAATTGTTGGACTTTTGAGGGCTCCAACAACCCGTAACGACTGCCACTAGATGTTCGTATGGCAACCGGGACCAACGGCTTAACCTGCTTTCCGAGGCACGACCAGACCAGTGCAAATATTCATATTCATGCATACAAATACTTGCACTGTGCGGGGATCGAACCCGCGCCACGCTGCGCAGCGGCTGCGTCCGCTACCGCTACGCCACGGAGGCTGTCATATTTTATCATCCTCCATGGCATAATTTTGGGAACTCGGCAAGGCCGCGGGCTATAGCAAAACTTGCTATTGCCAGAATAACATATTTTTCTTCCGTACTCAATGTAAGACGTAATAAGATCAAATATTTCTTTGATGTTACAGATAAGATGCGTCGAAGCGGCGTGGGCATCCTGGGCAGAGCGCGCGCCAGGACGCTAAAGATGACCGTCACTATAGTTCTAGTCTTTTTTACTTGTTGGTCTCCTTACTACTGTTATTGTTTATGGTAAGTTGTTTTTACATTATTGTAATATAGTAGTAGGCCATAATATCGGCTACCGGTAGAAGTTACCGCCCACCACACAAAGTTTTACCGGCAAGCGATTCGTCGTGTTCCGGCATGATGTCTGGTGAAGCCGTACAGAGGACGGGTCTGAGCAGTTGTGTTGCGATGTGTGCCGAGTAGGATGCGCCAAATGTTGTTGTCTCCAGATCAATCTCCCTCTGTCGAAGCATTGTTGGTCGTGTTATTAAGTTTAACATTGCATCACCTCGCTCTACTGCCATCTTCCTTCCTATTCACTATTTTTTTTAAGTCAAAAAGCTTCTAATGAACTACTTAGCATGCTTTATCATCAACGATTGCATCACTGCTTACCATCAGGCTGGATCGTGGTCAAGCACTAGTTTATAGTTATAAAAAACGTCCTTTTTTATCTCAGGTACTGGATCGACAAAGAATCTCTGAAGAGTCTGGACCCAGCCATCCAGAAGGCGATGTGGCTGTTCTCGTGCACCAACTCATGCGCAAACCCCATCGTGTACGGTGTGTTCAACCGTAACAGATGGACGTGGCGCGCCGGACGGGTGAGTTACTTTGTAAGTCTCACGTCATCCGCCTATGTATTTGTTTATACAGGGTGTATCTGACATCGTAACGCAAACTTCGCGAAAAGGCTAGACCAGGTGCCCGGACAGACCGGGCCAGCACGAGAGTGTAGGGCCGTGGAAGAATTTAGACCCCCACGGTCCCACGCGCGCTCGTGACAGAAGAAGCACCGGGGTGGCTTTAGTCAGTAAAAGTCTGAGAGACCCCGTCGCCCGTCCCAGGGCGGCGGACATCCTATGAGGATTTCCACCACGAAAAAAAAAAAGAAAGGTGCCACTAATAAAATTATGATATTCATTTATGTCGTTAATGAGCGGTTACAGAAATTTTTTGAATGTTGCAAGCGTGCCGCCGTGCGTGTTTGTAGGTATGACGTTGACCCCTAAAGTGAACTCTAGTAAATGAGTTGAGAGGACAGTTTTACGAGTTTTGTTAACATAGCGCGTAATTAGCGAATTTATTATTTTTTTACTTTAAAATCTTATTGGGTTATAAAAGTATAGCAATTATGAGCGGTCTAAAGTGAAAAAACAGCTTTTTTTAAATCAGGAAATAGCCGACGAAAAATTCCACCACTGGGGGGTTCAGAATCATGTACTGGATCCATGGGATTCGTTTGTGCGTCGATGTCGGAGATAGCCTTTATATTTTGAGAGACTTCAGCTGATCTATTCAGACGAACGCTTGTGGTTACGGTGGCCTTTCGATGAGCAACAAGCTCATTCCACCTCTTGCTCACCACAGCTCAATTCACCAAAATTTAAAAAAAAAAAATAGTTGTCTGTAAAGTCAGTTCACTGACGATAGTTGAACGTGACAACGTCAGAAAACAGCACCGTTGGAATGGTTGCATTTTAGAAAAAAAAAATTTACACTCTATTTAATTAGAAAACATGTAAGTGTATAATTGTATGGCAGCTGTCCACGCGGACGCATCGCTCACTCAAGTAGGAGAGAGACAGATGTCGAACGCTGCCGAACTCGAAGGCCGATTCTGCCTCTTTGTCGCTCGTTCCGCGCTCTCGCTTGCACTTCAAGCCGTAAATGGAACGCCTCAAAGCGAGGTAACGCCGCAAGAGTCACGTTTTTCTTGCGTGCAGCCGGCTCCGTTGAATTATAAGACGTTTTCTCGTCAAAATATTACAATGAAAACACAGTAAACTGCGACTCTATTGCCATTTCACCGTTAAATGAGCTGCCAATAATGCCAATCCATGGTATTAGTTGGAACAACAGCTCTCTCTACGCTTGTTGAATATATTAAAAAGAAACATCATCACGCTTGCTATTAAAAGAAACAGTACAGCTCACTCATTATTTAACCAAACTGAAAAATATTCCTATATAACTCAAAAACTATGTTATCTTTTCATTTCCAGAACGTTCGATGTCGAAGTGGCAGCATGAGGCGTGGTTCAAGATTACCTTACGGTGAATCGATGGAGATTTCAGCAGCGACACTGGCTAGAGCGAGGAACTCCATGGGAAGCGAGCGAAACTGCCGAAGAGATTCCCCATGCAATACACAAAACGGATCCCAGAAACATTGGAACACTATAAACAATAACCATGTTAGCAACGGCATGGTATAGCTGTCTCACTCTCTCGCCTTATTAAGAAAACTTTTTGGTAAAGTTACGACCTAAAATCAATTCGGGTGCTTGGAAAAGTCGTAATTCGAAGTTTAAAAAGAATTCATTTTAGGGTTTAATTTACCCTAGTAAGGAACGTGAATAATGCACTTAGATACCACCTTAAATCAGTTCTTGCTGTGTTTTGTTGTCAAAACTGTTTGTCTATTATTTAGTTGAGAATATTTAGGCGTTGTTTTTAGCTCTTGACCAACTAGTGAGGGGCCAAAAATAACGGTTAATAACGTTTAGCAAATAACGTTATTTCAAGTGACTTCTTTTTTTTTTTTTGAACGCGATAGTTCATTGAAACGAGGTTAAATATTGTTATTGAATACCTATGTGTGTAAAAGAAAGCTTTAAGGTGGAGTCTTGAAACATATCTAGGTGGCGATAAGTTACACAAAGAATACGGTTCGTGCGGTTTGTGCCATGCCTTGTGAATAGGTTAATGTAATTATAATTGTTGAGTGTTACGCACTGATATGTAACATTCCTATAAGTGACTTCGTTATAAATATAGTCCCTAATTATTCTCTGATAGCTAGTGTAATGAGGCTTAATTGATTGATATTGTGACTCATTATGATGACAATTGAAATCGACTCTCTAGTTCCTCGACACAACTAGGATACTCATGGCTTTCCAGCATGTAACGTTGATACATTCCAATGAGAACACGCTTAAGTTATTACGTATATATTTATTCAATAAGACTGACTGACCGACGATAAGTCCTTAGTAGGTATTTTGATACCAAACACTAATTGTTATTTCTTTGAAGGTTGTTTTTGTTTAAACTATAGTTTTAATGTAAAGATTCTTTTATTTTTGTTTAGTAGTGCAAACGTGTACCTTGGCTGTGAGGTGATAGAGACTCAGCTCTATACATACAAAGAGATATTAAATTTTTGTACCAAATCTTAATCCTAAGCTAATGCAAGAGCTAATTTTTAAATAAAAAATGAAATTAAGTTGTTTTGTTATTTATGATTCTTAGTAAAAAGAAAACAATTTTCACACAAATATTTATTTAAAATATCATTCATTTTAAATAAAAACAGGGAATCATGAGCCGACATCAATACATAACTTGTCCTTATATTACAATATTTGGTATGATTTTTAAATCAATGATATAAGATTTAGTGCGACAATACATACACATAATAACGATAATACATAATCGTAATAAAGTAAGTTATTCCTGACTAAGTAAAAGATATTCGTGTATTGATAGGCTTGCGTTAAAAATATCATCGTCCCATGATATTTCAAATTAAATTTTCAACATCAATTAAAATATCTGACTAAATAATATTAATTAAAGTGCGGACTAGAGACTATTATGAACATTACATCTACGTACATAAATGTGGTTATATAATATATTTAATGGTAAAATATCTTACTATAATCCTTACCTATAACTTACACCTAATATTTGGCCACAATTAAATGACTTTCCCTCTGCTGTGGTCGAAAATATAAATTATATTGATATAATTTATTATATCGTAACTTATTCGAATAACTAGTTTTCTGGATTAAATTGCTTTTGAAAATCACTTCAATCAGGGTCTGTTTCAATAATTCTGAATGGTCAACAATTAACATATATAAACCGAAATTTTCTCATGAACATTGTCACCAATCAACTCACAAAAAAAGTGTACATTTAAAAATTAAAAACGATTAAAGAGTGTCACTTCAGAAAACGATGACACAGCGGGGCAAAATAAATACATTTTCAAACTACTAACAAACATTTTCTATCGTTTGGAACGATAAAAACAATCGATAACAAATTTAAATAAATAGAAGCACAACACTAAGTGTCATGTATTTGTTTGAAATAACTGGAATGCAGGCTGTCTTTAACATTACAACTCTGAAAATTTACTAACAACACAATTTTGATTTTACCAACACTGCAAATGTTAATTTAAATCAACAAATACTAATGGAACCAGGCAATGAAGTCATCAGCATCATCATGATGAGGCAATATAGCAAAACAATGTTATCATTAAGTACTTTTTCACAATGAAGAAACTTGTCGAAAAGTACAAAAATTATTATTGAAATATCAAAAACATTGAACAAAGCGCAGAACAATATAAAATTAACATCATTGTTGGTAAAATCAACTTTTGGCGCATATAATTACAATGCCTACTTATAATACAAACACATTCTAGATACGTTACATACACATTCGACTCGATTAATATATAAATACATTCATACAAAAATAGATAGAAAGTTTCAGTTAGACTTTATTAAATGTCTCTAAAGGTAAATTTTATATGCGTGACTTTAATGTGTCACATCACTAGACAGGACCAACCCTATATAAATTTTAGAGTCCTTTTATATTTTGTCTCAAAAAAATCCTTAGACAGGACAAGAAAAATTTTGTAGTAGCAAAATAGCTGAAAATACGTAGTTAAATACTTCACAGAGCATACTGAAAGTGCAGCTCTTTCATAATCTCTAAATGAGTATATATTCAGCGATATACATACACATTTAATCATACTCTAGTCTGACTTAACGTAGACACGAATATAATGGAGAGTCGAACATTCTAAACATCATCACGACAGCTACTTTAAAGCTACATAAAATGGCACATATAGAACACACCGACACATTTAATAAGCTCCTTCTAACATTTACACAATTTAATCCTAAATACTGGATATGAATTTGTATATCTTATTTCAATAACCAACGTTTAGTACAATATGATAAAGTTTACACATTGAAACTTGAATAATACGATGCATAGAGAGCCTTATTAACTGTCCCGAAAAACACCTTGAAAAAATTATTCGAAAATAAATTACTAATAAAAACTATTATTATTCAAACACCAATATTTTACACACAAAAAATCATACATCTTTCACATAATATCAGTTTAAGCAGCGTTATTGTCCTAAAAATAACGGTAACTATAACTTCATTTGAACACAGAACAGTTTTCGGAACATGACGGAATAACGAGTTATTTTACTTTAATTTTATTCGTAATTTGAATTTTATTTTTCGAACACAAATGCCATAATAATTTAAATTAGCTTTTTTACATTGAAGCAGTTTAGATATTTTTAAACACGATATGATTTGAATTTAAAGCTCCCGTCTTGTACTCGTTTATCGATTTTTATCGAAATATTATTTTTAACCATGACGTTATTCCGTATTCTGTCCAGAATAGTCGATAGAGGACGTATATTTGTGGTATTTTTAGCTCAATGCTCTCCTTTCTCTAGTTCGGTGAGCTCATGGGAAGGCGCCCCATCCCTATCGTTATTAATTTTACGGGTCTTCTCTATATCTCCCTCGGATAGTGCAGTCACTATAATGGCGCCCAAAGCATCACAGACCACGTTGATCGTTGTACGGAAGCGGTCACTGAAATGAAATGTCCATATAGTAGATCAAAGTTTTTTTTAATAGTACCTATATAGAGCTAATTAGTTGATTAAGAGTAGCGATAAATAGCAAAAAAGTATAATCACCAAAAAAACTAAGTGGACTGTCATTTGACCTGACAGCCTCTATTACCAGTTTACTCTTTTTTTTTTATTGTGGCACTAGTTATGACTTTGTGCCAATTTCAAATAAAAGGTAAAGATTTTTATCTGAAGTAATCAAGAGCTTATTTCTTTCTTTTTTAGCTTCGCACGGTTTGTGCATTTAGCCAATATCACGTAATGAATTATTCATGTCGAAAAAGACGGCCACGTGAACCGTCTACTAGGGAGGTTTGAGGCAAAGTCATGATGAGGCCACTATGCTGCGATATCTCAATGTTCTTTATGAATTATTTACTGACTGCACTTTTTAGTACATAAATCACGCACTTTTATTTAGTAAACAACACTATAAATAATTTAAAAAGACCAATGAAAAATTAGCGTGACACTCAACTTAACTTTCCCGCCAAAACCCCTATTGACAGTTCACTCACATTTTACAGAGAAGTAGCATTCATCAAGTTAAAAATGTTCCAACCGAAATTTAAATCAGTTGGTTTTCCAAACGTTGCTGAGATTAGTCAATATTTTCATAAGAACTTACAGCAGCCAATCGACGGCCAGGATGATCGAGACATCCTCGGCGGGCAGGTTCACAGTGTCCAAAACCATCACCATGGTGACCAAGCCGGCCTGCGGAATTCCTGCTGCGCCTATACTCGCTGCCGTGGCCGTCACGCTGACAAATACAGAAAAACGTGAACAAAAATATCTATAAAGAATATATATTCAATAAAGGATCTTTTCTGAGTCCATATAATTAGTTCAGTCAGTACGGCAATATACACAGGATAATCCACAGACAATTCACAGACATCCACGTCTATGTCGTCTCTGGTAAAGGGGACCCCAGACTCCAAAGCTGAAAAAGCTTCGGATGCGACGCTGATGATGAATCTACCGACAATTTTAAAGTTGAATGCATAAATTTGCTTATGGATTCTAAAGTCTTCGCGTGTGAACAAATATGAATCAATAAGGTTTAAGGTCTCATTCAAAGTTTATAGCAACGAGGAACATGAAGCAGTAACTACCTGGCTACTTTGGATTCAGTGGAGAGACGTGCAAAGAGGCTGATTGGTGACCCTGATCTAACTCGAGTTGGTGTCCAAAGCCTAGAGCACAGGCGTAGAGTAGCCAGCCTTTCGGTGTTCTATAGGATGCATTTCGGGGAGTGTGCGAGGGAATTGCATCATTTAATTCCCCCATCTCCGTTCCACCAGCGGACGATCCATCGTACGGCTGGTTTCCACCTTTACGTTGTTAGCACCACTACGATCCGGACGAAGCGTTTCGCCTCCTCTTTTATACCGCGTACATCGAGGGACTGGAACAATTTGCCAGCGGCGGTATTTCCGTCGGACTACAATTTGAGTGTCTTCAAGGCTAGAGTGAATAGGCTCTTAATAAACTAGTGCGCTTTACCATCAACGATTGCGTCACTGCTTACCATCAGGCAGGATTGCGGTCAAGCGCTAGTTTATAATATATAAAAAAAAAATCATCACCCCTCAACATTGCTGACTGAATTTCAGTCAGCATTCTTGCGGAATGAGGTACTGAGAAGCATACTGCAGAGTCGCCATATAAAGATAGAAAGGTGGAGAAAGATTAAATTCGTACATCATCTTTTATATGAAGTGATCATCTCACCTAACAGCAATAATCTTGCCAAAGGACATCTCGACCTTCCTGAGTTGCGCGATGAAGATGGCGGCGACGGCCTCGTACAGCGCCGTGCCGTCCATGTTGATGGTGGCACCGATGGGGATCACGAAGCGTGTGATACGCGGATCCAGCCCCATGTCGTCGCAGCAGCCGATCGTTATAGGCATCGTTGCCGAGCTGGAAGGAGTATTAAACGAAGTATTTTTTTAATGAAAAGAAAAAAAAACATTCTTCTTTTTCTTCAGCCTATAGAAGTCCACTGCTGGACAAAGGGCTCCCCCAAGGAATGGGGCGGTTTGCCATAATCCCCACGCTTGGCAGGCGGGTTGGGGATCGCAGTGATTTGATATTCCACAGGAGAAGCGCTGCTGCCCGCTTCCCTGGTGAGAGTTCTCTTAGTCGCCTCTTACGACAACCACGGGGGGATTCGTTGGTACTATTCTAAGCCCGGCACCACACGGGGCAAAAAAGAAAAACATTAAAAGAAACTAATTAAGAAAAATATTGGTGCTGACTCCCTCCTTCACAAACCAAACTAAATATAAGTTAGCATCTTATTATTACTTTTTTATTAAGAAACGGACAGAAAATAAATACATATAATTAATTTACCTAATTTGACGTATGTACTTTTAGACGCCATATTTTAAACCACGTCTAAACTGAATTAAAAATGGAATGTCTTCATTTGACAGGACTAAACTAATATTATCTTCTGTTCGTTTCTTAATGAACTGAAATTAAATTACTTTGTGAACGAAGGATTCGGGGTCATTATCAATTTCTCTAAATTCTTAATGAATATTATTTGACTACGGTTCTTCACGCCAGAATTAAGGCGATTGGCACGCGGCACGCGGCACCGCGTACCGCCGCGGAAGGCGGTAAAGCGGATCACATGCTTTATTGACCTCTATTACATCCATAGATGCCTAACACACATACACCGCCCCACCGCGCGGTAGAGCGGTACAGTTAGCCGTCCGCGGCGGTACGCGCTGCCGTGTGTGAATCGCCTAAAGCCCTAGCAAAAAGTGCCTTATTAACAGTGTATAGAATTTCTGAATGACACTACTTTTATATATCAACGTTTCATCATCATCATTAATCAAACCCGGATTTCACAGACTGGTCAAAACCTACCCTATCTATAGGTACAAATATATAAATCTGAAGAGTTTGTTTGTTTGAACGCGCTAATCTCAGGAACTATTTGTCCGATTAGAATAATTATTTTTGCGTTTGATAGCTCATTACTCCAGGAAGGCTTTATGTTATATAACATCAAGCTCCGAACAATAGGAGCGGAGCATATAAAAAACATATCGAAACTTACGTGGATGAAACCGCAAGGCACAGCTAGTAACAAATATTCACCGTTTCCATATATGTATTTATTAAGGCCAAAAACTGACTACAATTTAAAGATTACAAACAGTTTTATATCTCACCTAGAAGCAGTACCAAAAGCAGTAGCCATGACCTGTCCCATCTTCGCAATATACCGACAGGGGAGTTTCTTAGTGGCCAAGATGAACAGGATGCTCAGCGTTCCGAATCCGTGCAAGAACAGTCCCAGCAGTACCGTCATGAAGTAGAGCCCCAACCGACCCACCAGTTCCGCAAATGAATCTATTTCCATGATTTTCGCTGTCACCAGGAAGAACACGCCAAGTGGTGATAACCTGAAAGATTGAAAGGATAAACAGAGATTAGACCTTATTGTTCAAGTAGCTTCTTCGTACTTCACACCTGGGCAGCTTCTAATGTTATACAAAGCACAGGTCCGTTCGTGTGTGGAGTACTGCAGCCACATTTGGGCTGGTGCTGCCAAGTGTCACCTGGCCACTTTGGATTCAGTGGAGAGACGTGCAAAGAGGCTGATTGGTGACCCTGATCTAACTCGAGCCGGTCTCCAAAGCCTAGAGCACAGGCGTAGAGTAGCCAGCCTTTCGGTGTTCTATAGGATGCATTTCGGGGAGCGTGCGAGGGAATTGCATGATTTAATTCCCCCATCTCCGTTCCACCAGCGGACGACCCGTCGTACGGCTGGTTTCCACCCTTACGTTGTTAACACCACTACGATCCGGACGAAGCGTTTCGCCTCCTTTATACCGCGTACATCGAGGGACTGGAATAGTTTGCCAGCGGCGGTGTTTCCGTCGGACTACAATTTGAGTGTCTTCAAGGCTAGAGTGAATAGGCTCTTAATAAACTAGTGCGCTTTACCATCAATGACTGCGTCACTGCTTACCATCAGGCAGGATTGCGGTCAAGCGCTAGTTTATAATATAATAAAAAAAAAAAAAAAAGTCAATATATACGGTAAACATGACGCGACGAAAGAAACCAGACACAAAAAAGAGCAAGGTGGGTGAAATATGTCGCCATAACACAACAAACTACCGTCATCTTCATTGGTCCAGATCATTGGATGGTCAAGCAGACCTGACAGATCAAATGTTGGTTAAAGTGATAAACGTGACCATAGAAACTTCAAGCTACTAAACGTTCACAAAATTTCTTTATTAAATTCTTCCACATGACAATAGGGTAGTTGACTCTAAAAACAAGTCTGACAGTCAGATTTCCAAAAAAACTAGACACGTATTTTTTCTTTTTCATATAAAAAATTAAGACGATAGATACAGTGTTGAAACTGTGACGTCATTCTTTGCTACACTTTTTAGCAACGAGTGACGTCACCAGCCCCTTGATTTTTATATTTGTTTAATTGTATATTTTATTAATTTGATAAACAAAAATATACGTATCCAATATTTTTCTATAATCTGAATAACGGAACCAAATAATATTTTTTTACCTAGGAAACATATCTATGCTCTGTTTTGACTGTAACAATCAAGTGGTAATCCATATAGTGTTGTGTTCTCGCTGATCTTCATAACAATGTCGTACTTACCAAATAACCCATCCAGTAATTTATTCACCATGGCTTCGGACAAAGCGTGGAAAGAACTCCTGTGCAGAAGCATTTTGTCGCCCATCTTACCCAGCGTAATGCCCAAGACGATGCTGAAACATACTAGCCCCAAAACGTTGCTGCCGCTCTGGTACTGCCTGTGATCTGATATGTCTCCAATTCACCTGAAAATTGCAGAAATACATGTTTAGAAATACAGAGTCAAATTAGATTACTTAGGGGCGAAACTCTCCATGACTGTTATAAAATATGTATGTGCTATTTGATGGTTTTGGTGGTGAAACTACGCGGACCTACAACTCTGTCAGTTGCAGCCAAATACCACTAGGCCACCGCTGCTCTCAAAATTCGGTCTCAAAAGTCGGATGCTGTTCAGTGTTTTCACCGAAACACCTTAGTTAGCAATATCGGCGTAACGCGTTGACCTACAGTTATTAATTGCTATTAGAATATATTCAGTGCATTTTGGCCCTGCAGTAGCCGGGTGCATCATCTTTGAACATTTTCCTACTTTAACTATAAGAACAGTTTGTGAAAGGTCAATAACAGTGTTCAACATAAACATTTGTTTCTCCTCAAAAACACTGACACTCGCTACGTACCCGACATAATTTTTGGTCCTTCGAGCTTGATGGAGTGTCCACCTTTACGTGCGTTGCGTTATCAAAGCAGTTCACGTAGGTCAGTTCATTACACTCATGGATCAGCTGAGGGACTATCATGTTACACTGATAACGCAACACGTTGTCATAAATAGTGTTCAACATAAACATTTGTTTCTCCCTCAAAACACCGACACCTCGCTACGTACTCCGACAGATGCATTTTTGAGAGTGTGCATCGGAATTGCATGACTTAATTCCGCCATCTTCGCATCAGTCGGACGACCGTTACACGGGGAAAGTATCCAATTCTTTACCTACGTTGTTGACACCACTACGATCTGGACGAAAAGTTTCTTTTCTTTTTTTTCGCCTTCCTTGTCTGATTATATACTGAATCAGTTTTGTTAACAATACCTGACTATATATCGGCTATTGCCGGCAGAAGTTACCACCCACCAGACAAGTTCCTTGCCGCCAGCCATTCGCTCGTTCCGGCATGATGTTCGGTGAAGCCGTACGGAGGACGGGGCTGAGCAGTTGTGTTGCGATGTGGCGGTAAGATGCACCAATGCTGTGTCGAGTTCGGTCGTGGAGGAGTCTCCAGATCAATCTCCCTCTAGCGCAGCACGTTTGGTCGTGTTGGTCTTAGGTTTAACATTGCATCACCTGCTCAGCTGCCGTCATCCTTCCTATTGCTAAGTTTTTAAGTGAATAGGCTTAATAAACTAGTGCGCTTTACCATCGTCGATTGCATCACCGCTTACTATCAGGCGGGATCGCAGCCGCCACTAGTTTATAATTATTAAAAAAAAAAAAAAGTATTTATGGAAATTACAATTTCCATACATTTTTGACATTAGTTTTTCGTTCAATATCTGACTGCGACTAAGTTTTGAATGTTTTTTATTACAAGAATTGGCACTGATGGTTGACTACTAACTGTGTAACTGTAACTGGTTGACTACTAACTGAGTTACTAGTAACTGTGGTCGGTTCCGCCCCATGAGAAGTCATCAAATTATATTTTTAATCATGAACTTATCATAATTATGCAGTGATAAATTCCGGTAAAACTGTTCACAGTTTCATAAGACAATAATCGTGGAAAAGGGGTCAAGTCCTACAGTATAGATTCACATCGTGGACTATAGCCCCTCCATGTGTACATTTAGGACTTCCAGGGAGGCAATTAACAACTCAGAGTAAATTATATATTCTATATATATCACGTAACAGATTATGTGCTCACTTTGGACCACCACAAATGCTGATGAACTTAAGTTCCTAATATTTGTGACATACTCAGTGAAGTAAAGATTGGACAGCCTCCGTGGCGTAGCGGTAGCGGACGCGGCCGCTGCGCAAGGTGGCGCGGGTTCGATCCCCGCACAATGCAAGTATTTGTATGCATGAATATAATACTTGCACTGGTCTGATCGTGCCTCGGAAAGCACGTTAAGCCGTTGGTCCCGGTTGCCATACAAACATCTAGTGGCAGTCGTTACGGGTTGTTGGAGCCCTCAAAAGTCCAACAATTGGTCTAAATGCAATGCTTCGATGTCGCCTTCGGGTTGTGGAGGTCAGACGGCAGTCGCTTCACGGAAAATGTCGAAGTTTAGCCATTTCAGCAGTTGGACTGGTAAAGCGGACCCCAGACTCCAAAGCTGAAAAGGCTTCGGATGCGACTGAGATTAACGCTGTGATGATGATGACTCAGTGAAGTAAAGACCTAAATTGCTGTTCTATTTGTGAACAAAGACTTGAATCTTTTGTTCACGAATGGAACAGTCATATATCATCATTTTGCAATAAAAGTCATTGTTCAGTTAGCTGGTACACAAATTGTCTGCGCACGCGGTCGTTTAGTGATGTTACTGATTTGGATTTTTCCTACATCAGTGTTTAGTTACTCTTTTAACAACAGGATAAGGCAAGTATGCTTGGTACCAGAAGCTGGGTCCGTTCACTTATTCTTTATTCTTTTTTTTCATTCGTATTAGGTCTTAGTGGTGGAGTTATACTCTGGAAAATATTGCCTATTCAAGTCTTAGGTGAATATTTTTGATCTAACATAGAACAGCACAGAATTATGAACCTCTTTTCCTTTATATCCTTTAGAACGCTATTTCGGCTAATCTTCATGAAGACTGACCTTTGTCGCGAGATATTGCTTAAGTGTGTGCTCAGACAATGGGACGACACGCGATCTGACCCACCCGGAGAGGGGTCAGGCTCAGAGCCAACTTCGTAACGTATTCTACGAGGCTGGGGGTCAATCCAACTTCTAAAACCTGGGCTGTTACTGAGAAATTCTAATTGGAAAAACACGAGGTTCGGAAAACGACCGTGTACCGACCTATTGACTTAGTGACAATAACATTAGGTACAAACGACAGCAGGTTACGCTACCCGAAACTGACAAATATTCCCAATCAACCTTGAAACTCAATGTTTTAGCGATATGGTTAAAAATCGAATAAAAAAATTTGACAGTTCGTAGTCTCTTGATCCACACATGTCATCATCTATTTCAATGGTAGTTAAAAAGTAGAATGCACAACACTTAAGATTTATCGGTAGTCAAATAATAGGAAGAGAAACAAATAAATCTACCTAGTCGACTTTTAGTGTCATTCTTGTCGTAAACGAGCCTCGTGCGGTAGGATGCGATCGTTGCCTGGGCAAGGTTCTCCGGGAATACGTTTCTGAAACAAACAGACGATGTAAGTATTGCGTAAAACACTAACATAACAGTAGCAATGGCTTTTATTTGAACATCATCATCATCCTTTCATCGTCCCACTGCTGGGCACACATGGGCGTAGCCAGCCTTGAGCTTAGGGTGGGGCAGCTGTCAACCTATCCCCCCCCCCCCTCCCCCGGTTTTTTTGTCTTATTTAATTAGGCACCTTATAGATCAGAGCCAGGGTGGGGCAAGCGCCCCAGCTTTCCCCAATGTGGCTACGCCCATGGGCACAGGTCTCCTCTCATACAGAGAAGGATTGAGCGTAATCATCACGCTTGCTTAATGCGGGTTGGCGATTTCAGACTTAACATCCAGGTTTCCTCAAGATGTTTTCCTTCACCTTTTAATCAGTCATTGCTATCCAAGATATACTTAGAAAGTACATATTTGAACATCATCATCATCCTTTCATCGTCCCACTGCTGGGCACACATGGGCGTAGCCAGCCTTAAGCTCACTTATTTGAACAGTTCAACAACATTTATTGCGTTATTTACGTCGTTGCGTAGGCTTTTTCGAACCAATCAAATCAAATTTAATAGAGATCCAAATTATTTTGCAATGGTTGGAGCCTCCTGTTAAACAAATAATACCTATGTTAGGAGACATCACAGCAGCATACAATTTTTTTCAAACCATTATACATACAGAATCAACATGTGCGCGTGTGTGTGTGTCTGTGTTTATATTAGTGTGTGCACACATATGAAGCAATGGATTAAAAATATCCTCTAAAATGATTCAGATTATAATTAAAGTCTGTTTTAAAGTACGCAAGTGATCTGAATGATTAAAATAAATGCAATACTAGCAATAAGTGAAATAAAAATATGTAGTATAGTTATAAATAACGAGCATTCTTTGCTTCAATTCCTTTGGAGTCATTTAAACCTATTAAAAGGTGCAAACTGGTCATAAGTGCAGTGAACGGCATGAGTTCGCTACTTCCGCTGTTATTGTTGTACTTATTCAACTGAAATAGACAAACTGTATTCATATAGCTCTAATGACTTCTAAGTCTATAATAGTCGCAGCGGACTATCTGCTTACCTTCAAAGAGCCTACATGGCAAGAGATAGCACAAAACAGTCAGGTTTGAAAACAAAAAGGGGAGGTCTTTGCCCAGGAGTGCGATACCCAATAGGCTACTAGAAAAAGTCTGTAAAAATGTATACAACGTAATAGGACATGTATATGAATTACCATTTTTTTTTTTTTGCAAAGAAACGAAAAGTGATTGCTTCAAAGAACTAACTATTATTCGTAACCAGCTGACCTGGGGAATATTATATTTATCCAAAGTTTTTGGGGTAAAAGGATAACAAATATCCATCCATCTTTACATACATTCATACATCCTCACAAACTTTTACAATTACATACAGTACTGGTAGGAGTAAGATTTACGGGATTACGCCCAAGGAAACGTTATTTTGCCATAATAACAAGCTAAAAGCCACTGTAATCAGGGGCCCTAGACTGCTATTTTTATAAATTTGTCATTCCAATACGATTCCATTGTCATTGTGCTTAAAAGTTCGTAATCTGCTAAATTCATAATGATTGTCGTCGTAATTGAATGGTGATTTATTATTTTATTTATTTACTACTCGATTTGAAAATTTATTAATGTGGGGTTTCAGTGATTGATTGACCACTGGAAAGGCATAATGACGCCATTTTGTTAGTAGATTACGAAACTTGACATTTTTTTTTTGGATGGGAAATCTTGAAATGATCTCTTCCGCTCTGGGCGGAGCGGAAGGGCATGCCAGACCTTTCCTGCCTGTGCGCCAGGGCCACGGTTTCTTTTTTAACCAACCCGCAACCCTGTCCTAGAAGGCATCGCTTCTCGTGGACGCCGTCACAGTGTGCTGACATCTCTTTGAGACCCGCATGACGCATGACACCACGCGCCGTCAACCCAGGCATGGTCTTTACCAGGCGGCGAGCTGCCCGTCGCTCGCCGACCACAAGCCCCCGAGATCATTTCACAAATCCGAAATTCAAACAGTGTGTTAACAGTAAAAATCGAAAATATAATTCTACTAGCTTTCCGCCCGCGACTTCGCCCGCGTGGATTTCGTTTATATGGCGCTTTATAGATTTCCCTCGGGAACATCAAATTTTTTCGGGATAAAAGGTAGCCCATGTTCTTTCTCGGGATCTAAAGATTATCTGTGCCAAATTTCATCAAAATCGGTTCAGAAGTTTAAGCGGGAAAGCGTAACAGACAGACAGACAGACAGACAGACAGACAGACAGACAGATAGATAGCCAGACAGACAGACAGACCGACAGACAGACAGACAGAGTTACTTTCGCATTTATAATATTAGCATGGATTCTGAAAACAAAATTACATAATCCTACAACGAACACGTGTTTCTTTGTAAGTTAACTGACCTTGAACCGGCCACAATAACACCGACCAGATTGCAAAAGTGCATAAGTGGACAATATTCAGTGGCTCACTAACCCTCCGTCAGCGAGCGAGCGAATGATGATTAACCTATTTGCTTATAACGTGCGTGTCTTCAATAGTTAACGACATATCTGACGAAAATTGTGACTAAGAAGCAGTAGATATGTAACCGAGGTAAATGGACCTTTGACCCCGACGGTCGTATAGAGTGAGGACTCTGTGCACCCATAAAGTGACCTCAGTGAAGAAGGTGGCACTGTGCTCCCCTTTACAGTTTGTCCAGAGGTGTGCCTTACAGGCGTTGCGCAGGAATGGTTCCGGAATTAGTTTCTTAAGAGGAACCGGGACCACCCCTATATGCGGATGGTGATCACCGGGGTGGTTTTTGATGAGGTAAAAATCTCAAACATCCCGATTTAGCACCCAGAGGTCGGTTGTCTTTTCCTCCCGACAAAGAAAAAGATATACAGTAACCCTAAAGTTCGATATCAAAATTTTAACGAGAGTAAATAAAGAAAAGATTAGCTATCTTTTAACTGTTCATTTATAAGCACAGAATGGATGTTTGTGCATTATTTAAATCAAATCGTTAGCTGGAAAATGGATTTCCGAACAGACCGGTTGGACCCGGTCTGCATCCAGCACTTTCCTGCGGTTTTGGTCAGGTCATCTGACTACCTAGTCGGTGGGTGGCCGACGCTGCGCTTGCGGCGTACGTGGGGCCATTTCATTTTCCCCATCAGCCATCAGCTCTACGTGCTATGTGCCCCGCCCACTGCCACTTCAAAGAGCTAATCCACGGGGCTATGTCGGCGACTTTCGTTATCCTGCGAATCTTATCCTCTTGAAAGCAGGAAGACATTGACTTCGATTTAGTTATTGATTCGTCTAAACACCTCGTCCTTGTAGCCGGAACTATCGTTCTGGATCAACTGACTGAATGGACAACTAACCCAGAACCCTAGTACTGGTTCTGTGTCTGAAACAGTTAATCCAGATCCAGATTCCACATAATTATAGACCACTTCCTTTCACTGAGTAAAGACCCCACAAATCTTCCCACTGTTGCGACACAGGTCTTTCTTTGCTCTGAACAATACAGCAATAAATACCAAAAAACCATAAATACACAACACGATTTAGACATTACATAGTACACAGCTAAAAGGGCAATTTCAAAGGGAATAAATCCCTCCAAAAATTACGAGGGATAACAGTATTACTGACAAATCAAATCATTCTATTAACCGCGGAAAGAGGAGATACGACCGCGGGTAAATTTGGTTATGGGATTGCAACAATTTTGGGGTTGACGACGGGCAAAAGAATTTGAGTATCAGCTCTGGGACTTTTGATACGTGATGAGTTACCACGTTACCGTGACAGTCAGAAAGTATACCCAGATGTTTACTTCCTCATTGCTATAGCCTAAAGAGTTACGCGACTACAATGGTCAAAGTCACTCCCTGAAGCAAATCATTTAAGCTGTATCAATGTCGCATCTAGCAGGTATAATTTGCCGTCCTAAACATCGACCGTTCAACTAGCGACCTAAATGACATTTAATAAATTATACTTTAGGTTAAAACTACATAAGCAATCGCGGACGATCTGAATTGATCGCAGCAATTATACCAAGGCTTCTTGCACTACCCCGACAGCCTCGGTGGCGTAGCGGGAGCGAAGACGACTGCTGCGCAAGGAGGCGCGGGTTCGATCCCCGCGCAGTGCAAATATTTGTATGCATAAATAGAATATTTGCACTGGTCTGGTCGTCTAGTGGCAGTCGTAACGGGTTGTTGGACCTCTCAAAAAGTTCAACAATTGGTCTAACTACAATACTTCGATGTCGCCTTCGGGTTGTGGAGGTCAGACGGCAGTCGCTTTACGGAAAATATCGAAGTTTAGCCAAAATCAGCAGTTAACTGGTAAAGCGGACCCCAGACTCCAAAGCTGAAAAAGCTACGGATGCGACTGGGGTTAAAGCTGAGATGATGATGATGATCTTGCACTACCCCCAGGGAATAAATGGGTTAGGCTAGAACTGAGATCTACCGCATGTGAGCTAAGAGAGAGAGGCGAAGCGAGCATTACTTTCAAAGGTCAGACGATTGAATAAGCGGCTAATTTAACAAAGCTGGCTGCGACATTGATAGTTGGTCTACACGTGATTTGGATCTAGTGACATCACAACACCTATGTCCCGCCGTCAGCCGTGTGAGCACGATTGTCTAATTTTGATTGATGTGGTACGTAGGGCTGTCTACAGTACCTCACCATAGTTACAAGAATTTTACTTTACTATGGTGTATAATGTCAGGACGCAAAGGTATTGTCCGAATATTTTACAGAACGTGTAGGTAGTAATTACGGCAGTTGATACTAGTAGACACAGATAGGTATGCTATTTCCCAGTAACTGGGTTCTGGAAGTCAGATAACCCTCCGCGCTGTGTCTCCTGGGTGTTGAGCTGTTAACTAATAAAAGCGTTGGGTATTAGCTATTGGGAAGGGATGGAAACCTTGGTATTTTGGAATCGAGTTAGTTGTAGTAATAAAAAATTTGAGAGTTTATCGTAGTTAAACTTGTATAGAGGGATAAATCCTACTCAAAGGATGGATGGATTTTTGTTACTCTTTCACGCAAAACCTACTAAACGGATTTCGATGAAATTTGGCTCACAGGTGGTTTATAACCAGGATTTACATATAGGATACTTTTTATTCCAATATTCTCATGGGAGAGTGAAACCGCAATTAGTGTTGAATACCTCCTCTGATTTTTTGTGTTTATCGGCGGTGAACGCTGCCAGAAACTTAAAGAATACGGAACTCGGCAATAGTGGGACCGCGTCCTTCTGCTGACTGTCGAACGACGTGGCGAACGCACTTCCTTTTGAACTGACAACGATACTTTAACGGTCACAAAATTTAATTAGTTTTAAGTAACCCCCGGGGGGATTAGGCCTCAAAATTCAAAATTAATAAAGTCTGCCAGTGAATTTCACAAAATCCGTTTCATGGTCCGCTTGCTGATCTTTAAACAATGATGAATAAAACACTAACGAGTTCGACCTTCTCATCTTTGTACCAGGTCACTCAGAAAGTATTGCGACAAAAAGTTTTTATGTATGAGAAACTGGCCAGTTATAATTTATTTAAAAATTATGATCATTTATAATAAAATCAGGCTGTATGGCTCTGTACCGTTGCCTTTCCTTATGGGAAAAGAAGAATACTACTACTGATTAATTATTTATAAGGCCTAGGCCGCACTACGGTTAATCCGCAGTGGTTTTTTCCCGCGACTGATTTTTTTGCTACAAAATGCTCGCGGGAAAAAAACGCAGGTGCGGCCGCTTGCATTAGTCTTCTAGGGGCACAAATTCACGCGATTAAAAACCGCCGCTTGTTTTGTTGCGCGCGGTTTAACCGTAGTGCGGCCTCAGCCTAACTAATATTCCGTACGTGTACGTTCCAAATTCAAAACTTCCCTCCACACGTATTTATTACTCGATTTGTGTATCTCCCGGCAGCCCTACGTTGTATGTGGGGCAAAGTATAAATAAGTGAACGAAACGACAAGCGTGAACTGTGGCACGCATCGCTCCTCTGACACCGGCTGCAATTGACAATTACTTACGTAGTCATACAACACTCATACTACACGACGTATATTGCACGCATAGTACATGTTTACCGTGTCATACCTACATGTCAAATACAGCCCTATAATATATGGTTTTTGACACAACATATATTGCACGCATAGTACATATGACAACACATCAAAGCTACTACAATCTGTCAGATTTCTTTATTAGATTTCCAACTTTATCTATAGAGTATGAAGGCTCAAGGTTGATTGAGAATATCTCACAGTTTCGGGTAACTTGACCAGCTGTTGTCCGTACATGTTTAGCGTGTCATACCTACATGTCAAATACAACCCATCAAACACGCATCAAAAACCGTTTGTTATAACAAACGGTTTTTATAACAAACCGTTTGTTATAACAAACGGTTTTTGATGCGTGGTCAAAATTGGAACTAACGCCACCATCTTCTTTTGACAATACAATTTCTACAATAAGTTAAAAGAAAGAAAACTTAATATATTTGCGGCAAACATGACGCAAAAAATTACAAAAACACAAAAAAAAATAAGAAATGGTTAAGAGAACATGCGTCACATCCACGCAAAACGACTGTCGCTCAGCATTATGCTGCGACTCTCTATAATTTTATATGGGCTTGCCAACAGCGTGCCCCTGTCAAGGTCAATCATGCGCCAAATTCATTATCATTGTAGCACTCCAGGTACGCTGTGTCTGGTACTTGATGAATCAAGAGATTTGAGAACTCCCTTTGAACGCAAACCGTGCCGGGGTCCACGAAGACCGATGCCTCCTTGGTCAGGGTTGCGGGTTGGTTAAAAAAGAAACCGTGGCCCTGGCCGTCGTATAAGCAAGTGAAGAAACACGGATGGGTTTTGGTCAGTAAAAGTCTGACTGACACGCCCTTCCGCTCCACCCAGAGCGGGAGAAATCGTTTGATGATTTCCCATCCCAAAAAAAAACGCAAACCCACCTGCGGAGTTTTGAATAAAACACTTTCAATAACTAGCAAAGGTTTTCATTTTGACAGTTCAAACACATTCATTGCGTATTTACATTGCTAAGAAGTTAATTTTTTTGAACATATAAAGTAATGTACGTATTAATAATGTGCTTTAAAGTGATTTGGATTGAGATTGATGATATGTTAGGCAATTAGGGTACTGTTTATTTGACTAAGGAAGATATAATCATCAATTCGAGTTCGACTCCCACACGGACCAAATATTTGTATGGCCCACAAGTTCCGGGGCCTGGACGTTTGTGTATGTGAGTTGAAATGTTTGTAAACGCACTCACGATACAGAAGTAATTCCTAGTGTGGGAAAGAGTGATTATACTACTAATTAGTTACTTAGTAGGTATTAGTTATTAGTTACTTATGGACTAATTAGTTTTTTTTTTAGTCAAATACCCTATTGCAATATTGCTACAAAGTCGAGGAACGGGCAATAGAGGAATACATCAGGTGATGGGCAATTATGGGCATTAGCGCGATATCTGTGACCTTCGAACCTTGCTGACCAAGCAGAGCAATTTAACACCCTAACGGTTTTAGTTTTTATTTAGTTCTGTTTCGCGCGGCTATCTTACTTCTGAATGATTAATCTACATACCAATAATAAAGCTGTTGAGTTTATTTGTTTGAACGCGCCTCTGAAACTACGGGTAGACTTTGAAAATATTTTTGAATTTGATAGCCCAATACGAGGCTATAGGCTTTTTAACACCCTTCGTGACTTGTAGGAGATGAGCAACAAACGTTAGAAATGGTGAAGGGTGATGCAATGGTACCTACAGGATGGGCTGGGGAATCAAGAAACCTCACGAGGGCGAAGACGCGGCAAAGGCTAGTCATTCATCATCATCATCATCATCAACCTTTTTTTATCGCCCCCTGCTGGGCACAGGTCTCCTCTCGTATAGAGAAGGATTGAGCGTAATCACCACGCTTGCTCAATGCGGGATGGCGATTTCAGACTTAAAGTCCAGGTTTCCTCAAGATGTTTTCCTTCACCTTCAGTCATTGGTGTCCAAGATATACTTAGAAAGTACATATAACTTTAGAATAGTTACATTGGTACTTGCCTGGAATCGAACCCACACACTCATACTTGAGAGGCTGGTGTTTTAACCACTAGGCCACCACGACTGACGACGAAGGCTTGTTCATTCATATTTCGTTTATTGCAAATCTATACTAATCTATAAAGCTGCAGAGTTTGTTTATTTATTTGTTTGTTTGTTTGTTTGTTTGTTTGTTTGAACACGCTAATCTCAGGAACTACCGATTTGAAAAATTGTTTTTGCGTTGGATAGCCCATTAATTCAAGAAGGCTTTAGGCTACATAACATCACGCTGCGAGCAATAGGAGCGGAGCATATAAAAAAACGCGGACGAAGTCGCACGCGGCCGCTAGTCACGCATAAAACTACATACAATTTAGTATTGGGCTATCATTAGTATATACAGTATGTTAAATAACAGAGGGCGTTCCCTTAAACTCGTTAATATATATCATTAATAGATTAAAATAAAAATATCAGCATAGAAAAATAAGCATAAAAAAATCCGAATAAAAAAAAATCTAATTAGAAATAAATTTGAAACCTCCTGTTTTAAATCAAAATATTAGTCGTCATGTATAAATAAATTGCGACGTTGCCGTCTTTCATGTTCGCGTGTACAGTGTGTTTCTTTTACATGTCAATTTAAAATTTTTATTGAATATTTTCTTATTGGAAAAATTTTAAAACATTTTGTTTTCGAATGGAAATATTTTTTTTAGCATGTATGTATGCTATACTATTTCGGGTTAACGGGAACGCCCTCTGTTAGTTAACATACTGTATACTATTAATTCACTCGTACCTACACTATAAATCGTCGGGGATGCCGTCGCCACTTCGCCTATGACCGCGCGCGCGTTTTTAGTTTTATTGTAGGAAATGCGTAGATCTACCTATGTAAGTATCTATTTTAGATTATAGCGTTGTTCACGAATAAAATTTGATTCCCTTTTTTAATAATTATGAACTTATGCTTGACCGCAATCCTGCCTGATGATAAGCAGTGATGCAATCGTTGATGGTAAAGTGCGCTAGTTTATTATGAGCCTATTCATTCAAAAAACTGAGTGAATAGAGAGGAAGACGGCAGTCAAGCGAGGTGATGCAATGTTAAGCCCAACAACACGACCAACGATGCTGCGCCAGAGGCAAATTGATCTGGAGACCCTCCACGACCAAACTCCCGACACAACAATATTTGACCCCGTTTAAAATAAATTTAACGCTGTACATTTAATAAGATACTTTTGAAAAGATCGCGTTTTATAAATCTATACTTAATATATAAAGCTGAAAAGTTTGTTTGTTTGAACGCGCTAATCTCAAAAATTACTGGTCCGATTTAAAAAAATATTTTGCTTTGGATAGCCCATTAATCCAGGAAGACTTTAGGCTATATAACATCACGCTGAGACCAATAGGAGCGGAGCATAACTAACTCCACGCGAACGAAGTCGCTGGCGGCCGCTAGTAAAACATATTTTTAGTATGCTATTGCTGCCTCCCTAACCCACACACTATCGATGCCGCCCTCTTTCTTATTGCGGCATGAAAATCATCTACAAGGGCTTCCCTAAACATCTACGAACTTCTGCAGAAGCGTGAAAGCTCCATCCACATGCTAAATCCCTTTTACTGATAGCGTAGGACGTTGCAGGTCCTCTGCGTATACTTCAACCATACGCTGTTAATATAGTCTGTTAATAGGTAATAATATAGCCGTGGTGGCCTAGTGCTTAAAACACCAGTCTCTCAAGTATGAGTGTGCGGGTTCGATTCCAGGTCAAGCAAGTACCAATGTAACTTTTCTAAGTTATATGTACTTTCTAAGTATATCTTAGACATCAATGACTGATTAAAAGGTGAAGGAAAACATCTTGAGGAAACCTGGACTTGTAAGTCTGAAATCGCCATGAGCAAGCGTGGTGATTAAGCTCAATCCTTCTCTGTATGAGAGGAGACCTGTGCCCAGCAGTGGGACTATAGAAAGGAAAGGTTGATGATGAAACAATTAAAAATAATAACTGGCAACAACGTCATACACAGCCGGAACTGGAAACTACAAATGTGTTACCTCGAAACACGAAATATATTCAAATCATACATATCATTTATCAACCTAATTTGGCGTGGGTCAGCCGGATGGCGAAATTAGCCGCCATGTAACACCTATTAAGAGTGTTAAGCCAATCATTCCGCGTCATATTATACGCATTGTTTGATGCGGACTAGTTAGTATGGTAGATGAATGTTCTAGAAACGTCGCACAATTTTACTTGTGTTTAAATGTTTGTTTGCACTTAGAAAAGTGAGTTAAGGAGGTTAAATAAAGAGTCTACTTATTAAGGAGGAGGTAAGGTGACCCGCAAAATTCAAAAACACGGCAAAAACAGGCGGATTCGCGCACGAAGATTTCTGTACCATTATCTATACAACTCTTCATTATCTATACTTTTCTAAAGTTATACGTACTTTCTAAGTATATCTTGGACACCAATGACTGAAGGTGAAGGAAAACATCTTGAAGAAACCTGGACTTCAAGTCTGAAATCTCCAACCCGCATTGAGCACGCGTGGTGATTACGCTCAATCCTTCTCTGTATGAAAGTAGACCTGTGCCCAGCAGTGGGATATAAAAAAAGGGTGATGATGATGATGATCATACAAAGGCTATGTATTTGTTGTTACAGCTGTAACAAAAATACATTACCTGTGTAAATTTCAACTGTCTAATCATCACCGTTTATGAAATACAGCTTGGTGATAAACAGAGAGATAGGCGGCGCGTGTCCTATAACTAAAAATTCTAGGACATGTGATTTCTACCAACCCGAACTACACCCACGAGGTGTATTACGGCCTACTTCCTCACATCGAGTCGAAATCTGTGTCCCATTACACTCAATCACAATCAATAAATAGTCGTACATCATTTAAGGATTATTGTCCAGCTTGCTCCGAAATTGCTTCGGATAATCCTGCTCCTTTCAGTATTCAATCGTCCGTCTAAGGTCTCCAATGTAAAGAGGATTTGCCTTTGCATTTCTCCATTTATAAAAAAATATTACTTCATTTTGCCGGGAATAAGAGGAAAATATCTACCCGCCTTGCTATCCATGGCTATTGATTCGCCATGGTTACTTCATAGACGATCTTCAAAGCCGTTGTAATTTGTAGGCCATTAAATTTTTACGAACACGTGTAAGTAAATAGGTAATTTATATACTTTTTATCATAATTTAGTTACTAATTATGAACTCAATAATTTCCCATTAATAAGCTTTGGCATACTGTTATTTATAACCTGGATCAACACATAAAATAGTTTTTCTTTCAATATGCCTACGATTAAGATTGATGTAGGTGAAACCGCAAGCTGCAGCTAGTTCATTATAAAGACTAACCTTATCAAATCCAGCAGTGTATCTGACGTCAAAGTATCCTTGATGTTTAGTTTGGTAGCGTTAATCTGGGTGTAAGCCTCTGGATCCTTGCCTGGCTTGATGGTAGTGACCAGGGCTATGCCCAGCATCACAGCACATACCGTCGTGGTCATGTAGTAGATAATTGCACGGAGACCAACCCTGTAAATAATAAAGGAGTTAGTTACAGGTTGCAGCACGAGAATTGGTCACAAACCCCCTTTTTTGACATCCAAAGCACTCTAGAGAGAACGAAGAAGAATTGATTGCGTAACACAATATTAGTTGGAAAATCTTTCACATTCAACATCTTTAATATTCATTGCTTTATTTACATTGTTGAGCAGACCAAATTTTCGATCATATAACGCAATGCATTAGCAATAGTCTTCAAAATTATTCAGATAGATACGAATAGTGTGTTACGTAATTAGGCTGCAGACTAGGTATACTAATAAGGCACAAATATCAAAGATTAGGAAAATTAATTCAGATGACCCAACCGAAAGGAAGGTTATGGAATTCCAATATGTTTAATTTGATAACATACCTACATTCTTAACACACAACTGAAGGTGAATTCTGGCGTTCAATAGAACTAAGAATTGCCAGAATTATGTTTGGCTGAAGGTAGGAGTCAAGAAGAACAGACATAAAGAACGAGAAGCTACTGGTCCAAGTGCTAATGAAGAGAGATTTTCCAATATCACTGAACTATAAGCTCGTCAATATGTGAATAGTGCTCATTCTAATTTATGATATTCAGACGACCAAACTTAAGTTTTATCAAAAGGAATGGAGCATAGCAATTCAAAAAGTAAGAACATAATACGTTCCCAGATAGGCCGCTCTGAGATTGGCGATAAGTCTGCGAAGCTGAAATTGGACTGGACAGGTCACACACACCATTTTACGATATAGCGAGATAGATGAGCTATGGCCGTTACACAGTGAGTGACAGGCCTATGACATACTTTTTTTTCCGTGGTGGAAATCTTCATAGGATGTCCGCCGCCCTGGGGTGGGCGACGGTGTCTGTCAGACTTTTACTGACTAAAACCACTCCGGTGTCTCTTCTATCACGAGCAGACGCGTGGGGCCGCGGGAGTCTAAATTCTTCTACGGTCCCACACCCTCGTGCTGGCCCGGTCTGTCCGGGCCTCGTTTCCTGCACAGGGTAGTGGGGTGTTAAACTACCCCGTGCATCGCCTCAGAGGAGCGCGCCGACACTCGCGCGCGCCTCCACCTCGGGCTCCATCAACTGACTTAACGTTGGTTTTAGACTCGTTCCTGACCCATTAGCCAGAGAAAACAAAGAAAATTGCAAGCTAATGGGAGACCTTGGCCCAAAAGTAGGACAGTACAGGTTAACTACAAATTAAGGACGTTTGCATTGACGGAAAAAGTCCGCAAACATTCCAAACATTCTTGTCACACTTTTTTCGTTTGACTAAAAAGTGCAGATGGCCAGCGCATCGATTCGCGAAAAGTTAAGGAAAGTCAGCTTACAATGAACTCTGAACAGTACTAATAGGGATTGAGTTCACTGATGGGAGTTCATTGTAAGCTGACATTAGTTCGGAATTATAGTTAAGTATTCACAGTGAGATGATTACAGAATCGAACTACTGAAACTGGCCAAGTAGCCACGAACACAGCTGCTTTGCTACAAAATGGTAGTTAGTTGCAACATGGCTCTACTACATGTCTTGTTCTTCTCAGCCTATAGAGGTCCACTGCTGGACATAAGCCTCCCCAAAAGACTTTCATTCCATTGGGGGCATCGCTGTAATACCCACACTTGGCAGGCGGGTTGCGGATCCGAGTAATTTGCTATTCCACAGGAGAAGCGCTGCTGCCCGCTTCCCTGGTGAGAGTTCCCTTTAGCGCCTCTTACGACACCCACGGGAGGATATCATCAGCCTCTACTCGTCCACTGTTGCACATAGACCTCTTCGATAGCACGCCAATAACCTCGATCCT
Source organism: Sesamia nonagrioides (assembly GCA_017933935.1). Taxonomy (NCBI): domain Eukaryota; kingdom Metazoa; phylum Arthropoda; class Insecta; order Lepidoptera; family Noctuidae; genus Sesamia; species Sesamia nonagrioides. The sequence continues at coordinate 28,766 of JADWQK010000495.1, forward strand.
GAGCAGGTCTCCGCCAGCCACTACCAGCCACCTCTTTGATGTCGTCGCTCCATCTCGCCCAAGGGCGTCCTACGCCACGTTTGCCGAGACGCGGTCTCCACTCGAGGACTCGTTTACCCCAACGGTTGTTGGCCCTGCGGCATATGTGACCAGCAGGATATGGGTTAGTACTATTTAATGCCCGGTACCATACGGGCATGTAACTGGCTAAAACTATAACTATATCGGGGCGAATAGAGACAAAACCTAAACTACTTAAAAAATAAAAACCAACTCACTTGCCAGATAAACTCAAATCCAGAGACCCAATAGCGGAAACGATACTGGATACTAGAAGCGGCACTATAAGCGACTTTAGCATCCTAAGGAACAGCTCTCCAGGGTACTGGAAGTACATGACATCACGACGCGACCACTCATGCCCCGAGGCCCGCAGGCCGCAGCCGAGGATGGTACCAGAGACCACGCCGATGATGGTCAATATTGTAAGGAGGTTGTCGCGCACGAACGACACGCATCGGTTTCTTCGGATTTGGAGCGGCATGGTTGTTGCTTCTTGTTTCTGGAGATAGAAAAAAATATGTAAGTAAGTGGTTTGTGTATGTACAGACGACAGCACATCAAGCTACTACAATCTGTCAGATTTCTTTATCCGATTTTTAACTTTATCTCCGAAGCATTAAGGCTCAAGGTTGATTGGGAATATCTGACAGTTTCGGGTAGCTTGACCTGCTGTCGTCCGTACATGATCTGCAGAACAATTCCCGCATCCAAAAACGTCCAAAATCCAATATATGTGAGCGAAATCAACGTAAAAAAAATGTTGGGAAATTAGGTATTGTTAACAGATAGACATTAAGAAAAGGCGCCTTCCTTAGTTCTTCACGAGCAACATCTGTCTCTCGCATCATGTATACGGATTTTTATGTGCGCACATAGCTATATGACCAGTATTGGTTACAACGCAAGTACGCGCACGGCAACAAAAACTTTCCGACTAGCAAGCCACTCAATCGAAAATTTTACTAAAAAGTCACTCCAAATCAGTGTTATTACGGATGCAAAAATTTCTATTATCGGCAATTGCATTGAATCCTAAAAAATAATTTAATGTCCATCAGATAGATTTATAAAAAATATTGAACACATATTTTTAATTTTTTCTTTCATTCAAATACTTTGGGAGATATATTGATTTGAAATGTCGCATAAAGTCACGCCGTGGCACAAAATATACCCCGGCGTGACGTAATTAGCCCCCACTCCGTAACTTTAATACGCTATATCTCAGTACCTAAACAGTACTCAAACAACTAACAGCAACTAAAAAATACGGGTCTTAATTTTTTTTATTATCTACTAGCTGCCGCCAGCGACTTCGTTCGTGTGGAGTTAGTTATGCTCCGCTCCTATTGGTCGCAGCGTGATGTTATATCCTAAGCCTAAAGCCTTCCTGGATTAAGAGTGGGCTGTCAAAAAGAATTTTTCAAATCGGACCCGTAGTTCCTGAGATTAGCGCGAACAAACAAACATACAAACAAACTCTTCAGCTTTATATATTAGTATAGATATGACGGATTATTATTATTTTTTTTTTTGTGCAGATTTGATGCGAATATTCCGACAAGAAAGCGGAAATTGACCGATTTCAAAAAGTCAAAGTTATTTGCTCCAATACCTTGATTAGACTGAATGTTCTTAGAATTATGTGAATTGTTCCCTGATCTTCCCTTATTTCGTTAAATATGTTGACTGACGTTGTGTTTATGTTAAGTGATTCAATACTAGATACCTAATATAAGTAGTTAATTATACTAACGACATAATATGATCTCGCTTTAAAATAACCAATATCACCAATATAAAAAAAAAAATATCGTCATCTGCCTAGCCTTTTCGCAAAATCTTCATCAACTATGTTGGAGTCGGCTTCCAGTCTGACCGGATTCAGTTAAATACGGCCTATCTGACTCCGATAACCCAGTTACTTTGTAATACGAAACTGCTCGGTAAACTGATGGTCAGACTTTCGAACATCTGACGACCCGAAATGACTCTTAAAGATCTTTGAATAGCTACATGGATCCACAGCTAAAAGTGTATTCACACATACGGTTGAAAAAATGGTCACCCATCCCCAAACCAACCGCGGCAAGCGTAGCTTACTGGATCAACCTATGTTATTTTGTTTGTTGTTATTAGAATAACTAAAATATATATTTTAATTCAAAATCTGAACTTGCCGGTTAAGCGACATACATATGACTACATCTATTTAGGTCCCCACTGCAAGGTCACGGGCCTCCATCAATGATATGAGGGGTAAGTGCCATACTCACCACGCTTGGCAGATGGGTTGGAGAGGGTTTTGGTTTGAGGGTTAAATTGAAGAGTTTTCCTTCTCCGTGTGCTGGTGACTTTGAACGGAATTTGCCTTAATCGCCTTTTACGACATCTAGATAAGAGTGAGGGTGGCCTATTCTACTTTACCGGGTACCACACTACTAGTCAATAAATTTGGTTAATTACTGTCAATTTATCTTACATACTGTAGCAGTATCTACAAAACGCCACATGGAACAGCGCGTCATACTGATGTCACACTAATTCTACATCTCGCAATCAGAGTTTACCAATAACGGCAATAACCACCGTTTACCGTGCAATTAGCATAAATACAACTTCCCAATTTTCAAGCATTAGGCAAGTGGCCCACCAGACATAACACCCGTCTGGTCGGAGGATCCTCCCTTTTCTACGGAGGATAAATTAACTTTACACCCTGTTCGTTATGCCTCCACACATACAAAGCAGTTGGCTCCATTATCACATCAGTTTTGTAGCTTAAAGTACTAATAAGTTCTTAAACTTGATCTAGATCAGACTGTCATGGATTCCTGGGAGTATCCGGCGAGATTGGCCATAAATCATAATAATTACACGTTGATAAAACGACGAGACAATGCCTATCGCTCTCGTTGCAATCGGGTCGGGTAGGAGCGCTATAATTTAGATCTGTGTGGGACATTTTATTTTAATTATTATAGATTTTACCGACACTCTCCATTGACTGATCCGCAATTTAATTCTTTGAAGGCATTTGTCTCTATCGTTATCATCATCATTGCGATAATCCCAGTCGCAGCCGAAGCTTTTATCAGCCTTGGAGTCTGGGGTCCGCTTTACCAGTCTAACTGCTGATTTTGGCTAAACTTCGATATTTCCGTGAAGCGACTGCCATCTGACCTCCATAACCCGAAGACGATTTCGAAGCTTTGCAGTCCAATTGATGGACTTTTGAGGGCTCCAACAACCCGTAACGACTGCCATTAGATGTTCGTATGGCAACCGGGACCGACACCGGGCTTTCCGAGACACGACCAGACCAGTGGAAGTATATTCATGCATACAAATACTTGCTTGCCGCGTTCGCTGCCGCTACGCCATGGAGGCTGTCTTTTGTTTATATCAGAATCAGCCTATAATATTCAAACTGCAGCCCGTCACCTCTCAATCAGAATGAGTGAGCCGTATCTCTTCAAATTAGTATATGCTGGTTGCCTCAAGATGTTTTCCTTCGCTGTTTTTAAAAGCAATGATGATAACAATCAGATTCAAATATTTTATTTTATATAAATGATTCATACAATTTTGGTAATAGTATAGCTTAACCTAATAATAGTATTAAATTTACTTAAGTGGGTCTAGATTCTTATCCACCTATGTAAGAGGGGAGAGTAAAACAATTAATACTAAGTAAAGCGCTAGTTTGAGAAGCTAATTAAAACTAGTATCTAATTATGGCCGTTACCACTGGGCTACCGATGGCCAACGGTCTCCCTTAATTCAATTCTATGGAGGCTTTTGTCACTTCATCGAACATAATTTTATACCTCAACATTGTTGATTTTATTACAGCTTGGCTTCTACAAATTACCCTACCAAAGTAGCGGGTACTTTGGTACTTTGTAGAAATCTAATATTGACAGTTCTGGAAATATTTATTTGATTAACCTGTCTTTACTCGCAAATAGAACAATAAAAATTGTTGAATCTCAAAGTTGAAGTTAAAGAGGCGGGGGGGGGGATTTATTGGCGACATTTCTAAGCATATCTTATATATAAAACTAGCTTTCCGCCCGCGGCTTCGCCCGCGTGGTGTTCGGTTATATCGCGCTTTTTAGATTTCCCTCGGGAACATCAAATTTTTTCGGGATAAAAGGTAGCCTATGTTCTTTCTCAGGGTCTAAAGGTTGTCTGTGATAAATTTCATCAAAATCGGTAGAGAGGTTTAAGCGGGAAAGCGTAACAGACAGACAGACAGACAGACAGAGTTACTTTCGCATTTATAATATTAGTATGGATTCTCGTGTCACAGTTTTCGTTCCCATACTCCTCCGAAGCGGCTTGACCAATTCTAATGAAATTTTGTGAGCGTATTGAGTAGGTCTGAGAATCGGCCAACATCTATTTTTCATCCCCCTAAATGTTAGGAGTTGTCCACCCCTAATTTTTATTTTTATTTTTTAGACAAAATTTTTGGTTTCTATTTTTTTATGATACAACATACAAAAATACAAATAATCCTAAATTTTCACCCTTTTACGATCAATCCTTATTTTTTAACACCCATTTTAGTAATTTAATCATTTTTCATCTCCGGTCGAAAACTGATCAATCGTCATTTAATTAGTTTTATTCCCGAGGGAAATCTAAATAACGCGATGTAACCGAATTTTACGCGGGCGAAGCTGCGGGCGGAAAGCTTGTATATATAAATATATGGTTTACAAATAGTCTTTAAGACTGTTTCATGTTGCAACTCTTCATTCCAAATAACTTGTCATTTTTCTTATTTAAAATCCTACACCATAACAAAGTATTGTTTTTATTACTTACTAGCGGCCACCAGCGACTTCGTTCGCGTGGAGTTAGTTATGCTCCACCCCTATTGGTCGCAGCGTAATATTATATTTAATTCCCCCATCTCCGTTCCACCAGCGGACGACCCGTCGTACGGCTGGTTTCCACCCTTACGTTGTTAACACCACTACGATCCGGACGAAGCGCTTCGCCTCCTCCTTTATACCGCGTACATCGAGGGACTGGAACAATTTGCCCGCGGCGGTGTTTCCGTCGGACTACAATTTGAGTGTCTTCAAGGCTAGAGTGAATAGGCTCTTAATAAACTAGTGCGCTTTACCATCAACGATTGCGTCACTGCTTACCATCAGGCAGGATTGCGGTCAAGCACTGGTTTATAATTTGTAAAAAAAAAAAAAAATATAGCCTAAAGCCTTCCTGTATTAATGGACTATCCAACGCAAAAAGAACTTTTCGAATCGGAGCAGTAGTTTCTGAGATTAGCGCGTATAAACAAACAAACAAACCCTTCAGCTTTATATATTACTATAGATATCAGAGGCCTAACAAATAAAACAGACAGGTAGCAAGTGATCACTATACTATTGAGAATTGGTGAAAAGTGCATAATAGTATATACGTATAATAAAAATTAGTCTTTGAATTTGTATATATTAAACTAACACGAAATCTATACTAATATATGTATAAAGCTGAAGAGTTTGTTTGTTTGTTTGAACGCACTAATCTCAGGAACTACCTACTAGTCCGATTTGAAAAAATCTATTTGCGTTTAGATAGCCTATTAATCCAGGTAGCTCTAGGCTGTATAACATCACGCTGAGACCAATAGGAGCGGAGCATATATAAAAAAACATATCGAAACCTACGCGGGTGAGACCGCGTGGCACAGCTAGTATAACATAATCATGACTTTATCATCATCATCTCAGCGTTAATCCCAGTCGCATCCGAAGCTTTTCCAACTCTGGAGTCTGGGGTCCGCTCTTACCAGTCTAACTGCTGATTTTGGCGAAACTTCGACATTTTCCGTGAAGCGACTGCCGTCTGACCTCCACAACCCGAAGGCGATATCGAAGCATTGCAGCTAGACCAATTGTTGGACTTTTTGAGGGTCCCAACAACCCGTAACGACTGCCATTAGATGTTCGTATGGCAACCGGGACCAACGGCTTAACGTGCTTTCCGAGGCACGACCAGACCAGTGCAAATATTCATATTCATGCATACAAATATTAGCACTGCGCGGGGATCGAACCCGCGCCTCCTTGCGCAGCGGCCGCGTTCGCTACCGCTACGCCACGGAGGCTGTCTCATAATCATGACTTTATAGATGTGCTAATTATGTAGTAGGAAATAGTTATGTGATAAACTATAGCTAAAAATAAGGCGGAGATTATATATGTATACGACATTTAAAATGGCCGACCGCCGAATACCCAAGATACGAGCACGTCTCAGTTTGGGAGACGAGGTCTTAAATTAAAATGCCTTGGTACATTTGCATCACTAAAATATATGAAGCTTTTAATTCCTGTAACGCTTCTGTAGTTTTGAAGAATAAAATTATCTTCTAGTGTAAAGGAGATATTTCATTTTTGGGCCACCACTATGTACGCTATATAGATAAAAAGGAAAAAAATAAAATATTTTCGTAAAAATACTACTAAATTAATATGAATAAAAATACGAGTCAATATAATTAATTATTTGAAATGTTTTTTAGTGAGATAACGCTTTATTAAGGTAGCCATGACAGTGGTTATGACGTTTGATTGGCGACTTTGACAGTTCTATTTTCCCGTTGTGTTCGTGTCGAGTGTTGATTTGAGTTGATTGTGTTTATTTAATGGGCCGTACGTTCGGAATTCATGTTTTGTTTTTTTCGTAGTCACATGGTAGATAATATAGATACGATAGCCTTAGATACATGACCCGTTAATCAAATGTCACTGTCAAAATCTTATTTCGCATAATGCTGACCACCATATTTATTCACCATATTTATTAGTAGTCGTGTTGCACTCCTTGACCCAGTTAAATTGAATTTGTATAAAAACTAAACCAAAATATAGGAAATTAACATTAAAAACAGTTAACTATAGCCTAACTACACCCAGCATTAAGTGTACAATGTGCTGGCCCAGGCTCCATATATTTCTGAAACATCTCCCTTGACATTTAAAACTTGCTGATACAAAGCCTAATTTAAGCAAGCATTTTTCTATTTTGTACTAGGTAGTTAATCAAAACTAGGATATATCCTGGTCACCCTACCGTGACCGCGCTGCGTTCCTCAGTTAATATTAGGAGTAGCTCTTGGCAGAGCACGTCGACCTATTGTAGTCTCGGCCGAACACGTGTACTAATATCATTAAACACGCAAGTCGCAAGTGTCATAACGACGAGCAACGCAAAATCACATTACAGACCTTTTGATGTACCTATGTTTTCTTCAAACATAAGCATATCTCACTGCTGGGGTTCAAGCTTCTTCTCTGTGGGACCCAGGACTCAGTTTGGGTTATAATATCCCTTCTCTTCGCATTTTTTTGGTTCTAGGACCGTCAAAATCAAAGCATTTATTTCAAATAAACCAGTTACAGGCACTTTTGAATTGTCAGAAGGTCGCACAGTCAGTAAGATGAAGCTAGTCGCCCATTCCAAAGAGTAAATACCTATGGAGAAGAACGGGCAAGAAACTCCATGGACACTCTTTTAAATCATCATGCTATTGATACAATATTTGATTACATCATTCATGTTGAAATCAACCGTGTGAAAACGATGCAGAAACATATTCTACGCTGAGAGCGTCCATTATGGAAAACACAAAAAAAAAAACAACAATTCACGACACAACAACAATAATTCTGACGGCGTCCGTTCACAAACATGACGTATGGATCAGCATCATTCAGCTCATTATAGAAAAATCAAAAAAAAAAAACAACAATTCACGACACAACAACAATAATTCTGACGGCGTCCGTTCACGAACATGACGTATGGATCAGCATCATTCAGCTCAACCATATTGAAGGGAACGTAATGATCCAACACACACGCCACCACCAGCGAGACATTTGAGTGAGCATGACAGCCAGAGCACAATCAAGTCAATAAAAAAGACTTACCCAACAAATAGATGCTTTACAGCAAGTACATTGTGCTCACACACCGATGTCAGTTTCCTTACAATGTTTGCCTTCACCGTTTTGAGGGCCTTGTTTTGTTTTCTCCAGGATGAATTTTATACGACTAACGTTGAAAACGAAATAGAAAAATACAAGACTAGTTTTATCCAATACCACTAATAATCGATATACCACTCTCAGCAGTCGTAGTTATAGATTCGTCATGTGTGTCTGTCCGTCTGTCCGTCCGTATGTCACAGCCATTTTTTTCCGAAACTATAAGAGCTATACAGTTGAAACTTGGTAGGTAGAACCGCACTAAGAACCGCATTAAGATTTTGATGCAAGTATAAAAAAAATAATTATAAATATTGGTGGCTCCCCATACTTAGAACTGAAACTCAAAAATGTTTTTTTCATCAAACAAAACTGATATTGAGGTTTCTAAAATTTTTTTTTTTCTAAACCGAATACTTTGCGTGACAGAGGCATCCAAAGTGGAAAAACTTGGTCCCCCGTCTAACTTATAAAATAAGAAAATGAAAAATCTAAAAATAACATATGATTGTACATTACTATAAAAACTACCAACGGAAATTGTTTTGAACGAGATCTAGTAAGTAGTTTTTTTTAATACCTCGTAAATCGTAAATCGCTTATTACCGCTTAATCTTTCATACAAATAACTTAAATCCTTTAATTTCATAAATTAATGGTACGAACCCTTTGTGCGTGAGTACGACACGCATTTGGCCGGTTTTTTTAACTTTGCTCAGACAGCAAAAAGTTAAAAAAAAGTAGATATGTACTAAAATAGACTGATATTAGATAGAACTGGACTGACTCCAACCTCTATTTAGATAAAGACAAAGTCCCACCAGATAAAGTCTTGCCGCCAAGCGATTCGATGCGCCAAATGTTGCTATGTCGGGAGTTTGGTCTTGGAGGGTCTCCAGATCAATCACCCTCTGGCGCTACAACGTTGCCCGTTGGTGGTGTTATTTGGTTTGGCATTGCATCACCTCGCTCATCTGCCGTCTTCCTTCCTATTCAATCGGTTTTTGAGTAAATATTCTCTTAATAAACTAGCGCGCTTTACCATCAACGATTGCATCACTGCTTACCATCAGGTGGGATTGCAGTTAAGCACTAGTTTAACTTTGTATAAAAAAAAAGTTATAAAAAGTGAACCAGTAAGTAGGATTTTACATCTGACGAGCCTTTTCCGAACTACGTTGTGGTCAGCTTGCAGTCTAAATTGATTCAGCTGAATATCAGTATTTTACATGAAGCGACTGCATAGCTGATCTCCATAACCCAGTTACTGTGTAGCATAGGTATACACCGTCGGTAAGGCTTGTGGTCAGATGTCGGGTTGCTGGCGACCCGTAACGACTGTCAAAGATTTACTAATGACAGCCGGGACTAACGAAACCAGAGAATGGTTTAACGTGCTTTCCGTAGCATGGAGGGGGTATGTAAAGATGATCACCCATCCATAGACTAGCCACGGCAAGCGTAGCTTAACCTGGTCGAAAGACCTGTGGGGCTGTTATTATTTAGCCGATAGCACTTTCTAGTAATAAACAAAATTTTGCCAATTTTCCTGTGCTTTTGGTCGACCACATTATCAACTTTTGTTTCGCTGATGTGATTATCTTTTTCTACCTCATACAAAATTCAACCCTTTTTTTGTTTTGAATGGGAAATCATTAAATAACCTCTCCCACTCTGGGCGGAACGGAAGGGCGTGTCAGACTATTGCTAACTAAAACCCACCCGTGTTCCTTCACTTGCCTATGCGCCAGGGCCACGGTTTCGTGTTTAACTAACGCGCAACCCTGACTCAGGAGGCATTGGTCTTCGTGGAGCCCATTACGACGTGCTGACATCTCTTTGAGGCGCGCGTGAAACACAACGCGTCATCAACCCGGGCCTGGTCCTTACTGGGCGGCGAGCTGCCCACTGCTCATCGCCCGCAAGCCCGCGCCTACGACGGTGGCCGGGAGATCGATGTTGTCTCCCGACCAGGGCGTCTCCTGCGGTAGCTAGAAGCGTGAGGACGCTGGGATTCCCGCTCCCTCACGTGCTCCGCTTCCTCCTTTGCCAGCATCACTGCTTCGCAGAAGGAGGTGACAGCCGATTTTTCTGTGCTCATTTAGTTGACCACACAGCAACTTTTGTTCCGCTGATCTACATCATACAGAATTCAACCCTAAAGCATGAATATTTGGATGTGGAAACCTTCATCAAATCACAGCATCCATTTTCGCGTTGCGATGCGCGGGCGCACGTGGGAGCATGCGGGACCCCCCGCACGGATGTCGTCGCGGAAATCTTTATTTAGCGGTATCGCTATCAATCCGCGTCCCCCTTCGCTCACACGCACCGCCTAACTGCCTGCCCTGATCTACCTATCTCATACTAGGGCTATGTTATCTGACTGATGCGTAGTTTCATTTGGATTAACTTAACTGGACTAATTTTGAAATTTAAAATATCAAAACTATTGTAAGAGACTGCATCAACTCATAGGGTGCGTCTGGGCCATCTAATGCATTAGCTTTCCAGCTTGAACATGTACTGCTAATCACCTGTTATTTTTCGGCACGACAAGACGATGACGGCTTAAGAACGCTATTAACTTGCATCAAGAATTAGTTAGTAGCATCTATAAGTTAGTCGACATTTCTCCAATTCAGTTGTAATGCCATATTATGATTAAAGTTCTAATTTTTAACGTTAGAACTGTACATTTTAGCGTTTGTATAGAATCATTCAACTTCCTATATTACTTAATCATAACCAGCCTATAATGTTCCCACTTCTGGGACGCAGGGCTCCTCGCAGTGAAAGGGAGTGGGTCATCATCAACCACGCAGGCCCAGTGCGGGTTGGTAAATGTCACATGTCTTCAAAGTTTTGCCTCTAGGATATGCCGATTTCCTCACGATGATTCACCGTTTCCTTCGCCTTTGAAAGCTGTGGTGATGAAATAATTTACACAAAGTAAAGCGCCTTTCTGGATTGGAAACTACGTCCTACAAGTTATCAATCGCGGTTTATACCACTAGGCCACCGCTGCACTCTTATTGTTGCTGCCTATATTATAAGTATTTCCTGACATTTTCAATTTACAAAAAAAAAACGAGAATCCCTTTTCATAGTTGTTATAATTAAAGGATGATGATATTGATTAAAGAATGGTGATTATTTAACGGAAACGATAACCATCGTCATGGAAATGTCAACAGAAAGTTGGTGACCATTCTTTAAGCCGTAGTTTTTTTGAGTAGAAGGACAGTGGCCACTGTGGCCAGCGAATTACGTCACTGTATGATATTTAGTTTGTAAGTTTGACACCGTAAAATCAAGCCCGATTAAGACTAATGAAAAGGATGCCATCATTTTCATGAGAGTCTTCACAGTTTCAATAGCAAAAATGTAAATAAACTGTTGTTATGTAGCGGCCACCGTTCTAGGAGACCGTACTGCCATAGTTGGACCTTGGATCCAATATTTGTGAGCATATATTTGCGTGATCCAAATATTTGTCCTCTGAATCGATTACGTGACCCTTAGCACAATAGGTAGAAATACCGTTCACCTCCGTTCACGTTTATGTATTTGTCCCAATCTCATTAAAATTGTATTCTGTATCTCAAAAGGATACCTACGTGAGATCGTAGACCGTTCGAGGGTCCAATTGCTTAGGCCGATTTGATGTGGAATACAATATATTCTTTGCAACGTTGCTAACAAGGTGGAATAAAGAAGTCATTATTATGGAACTGACGAAAGAAAGGGTAAGTAGATATTATTTAATTTATTTAAGAACGCTTTGAGTTTATTCAATCCCACCAAAAACATACCTGTAAAAAGAGGGCCAAGTTCCTATCGGCTAATTGCTCGCCTAAAAAAGGGTTCATATCCAATACAATGCCAAGTTTCGATGAATTAAAATTGTAATACGAACTTAACAGGTTAATTTAATTATATAAAGTATAAACAATCAATTTAATTATACAATTAATCAAGTTTACGTACAGCATGAAAGTTCAAATTTCTAAACTTTTTTTGTAGGCAAATCATTATGTAGACATGACAATATTTTATACCCCCATCTCTTCCTCTTTCCTCCTCATTGTGTCCTCTTTGTATCACTGGTTTATAATTATTTTTATTAAAAATATATTGTTGACACCACTACGATCCGGACGAAGCGTTTCGCCTTGTCTTTTATACCGCGTACAACGAGGTACTGGAACCATTTGGCAGCGGCGGTGATTCCGTCTGATTACAATTTAAGTGTCTTCAAGGCTAGAGTCAAATGCCCTTTAGCATTAACGATTGCATCACTACTTACCATCAGGCGGGATTACGATCAAGCATAGTTTATAAAAAAAAACAATTGGGAAATTATATAGATTCACATAATCTTGATTAATAAAAAAAATATAATAACATAGTTCATAATGTCGTAATTAAAACTGGCAATGCATATAGATGATGTACCGAACTACAAAAAAGCGACTTCAGCGCTGTATTTCAGCGTCAGTAAAGCTTAATCCTCACTTGTTCTGCTTTAGATCGCTCCACGAGAGGCTGATGTCGACCTGTATTTTGAGCGGGATTTGCAGCTAATATCTCCGCCTTACGTTATGCCTGTTTTTTGTATTCATACTAAATAGCAACCTCTTCCTGGTCCTCGATTTATACGAACTAATAAAACTAGCAGAGTAATTTCTGACAGTTCAACAACATTCATTGCGTAATTTCTTCGTCGTTGAGCGATACATTTCTCTAACATATGGATCAATGGATTCGCCATTACTTATAAATTATGTTTTTAAATAGGTACCTATTTGAATACTAAAAGTATTTCATATGAAAATATTTCAAAATGTATGATGATATAAATCATTTAAAATTAGAAGTTTATCGGTGTCGGGAACAGGATCCAAGGTACCAACGCGGTGACGGCACCAGAGAGAGGAACCTCCTAACAATGCGAGCCACGTCGAGAAGTACCACTTTCTGCAGGGTAATTACTTAACACATTATCAGTAGCAATGGGTTTCATTTTGACAGTTAAACAACATTCATTGCGTTATTTACGTTGTTGAGCAGACACATTTTTGAACATAGAGAGCAATGGAATAGCAATAAGCTTCAAAATGACGCAAACTGATAGGAATAGTGTGTTACTCAATTAGGGTACTGAATCAAGCCCTTGAACCAGCTGCCTAACGAAACCCTTCTTCTCCGTTAGCTAGACGAGTCCGTTTGTGCCCCATAATCAACTTCGTTTTTCTTTGACTTATTCCTCGTTTTGATCTTAAACTTTAAACTTTCCACAGATTCGGGAACACTGTTGGAGCTGCTGAACCTTGGACAAAACCATCTTAGCATTGTGTAGATTCAATTTCTTAGTATTGTATAATTGCATGGCAAACGTGTGAGCACAATGTACGAATGTGCTGTAAGGCATTTATTTGTTGGGTTAGTCTTTTTTATTGACTTAATTGTGCTCTGGCTGTTGAGAGTATGTCATGCTCACTCAAATGTCTCGCTGATGGTGGCGTGTGTTTTGGGTCATTGGGTTCCCTTCGATATGGTTGAGCTGAATGATGCTGATCCATACGTCATGTTCGTGAACGGACGCCGTCGGAGGGGACTGGTCATCTCTTAGCTGCCACGGCGTATTTTAATTTCTGAATTGATTTTTGTATGTTTTCCATAATGGACGCTCTCAGCGTACAATATATTTCTGCATCGTTCTCACGCGGTTGATTTCAACATGAATGATGTAATCAAATATTTGTAACAATAGCTTAAAAATTTAAAAGAGTGTCCATGGAGTTTCTTGCCCGTTCTTCTCCATAGGTACCTACTCTTTGGAATGGGCGACTAGCTTCATCTAATTGACTGACCGACCTTCTGACAATTCAAAAGTGCCTGTAACTGGTTTATTTGAAATAAATGATTTGATTTGATTTGATTTGATCAATTCCTAAGAGGGTAGCATAATTTTAAATAGCCTATCCTACTTTCTCCTGCTCTGTCCTTTTAAAAACCTCTTAATCAAGGGTTGGGCTATCAAATATTAATAGAGTTGTCAGATCAAACAATCAAATCAGGAGTATGGTTCTGTAACAATGTCACGGTGAAAATTTGAATGAAGTGAGCGTGGAGTGAGGTTTCAATATAACTAATGCTAATGCTAGAGATTGACACTTGACGGTTCACACTAAGCCCACATTTCAACTTTTCACTATGAGATTATCACAGTATTGTCGCCAGATTAGTAGGTATTATCACCAACTCGATCCAAAGTTCGACGCATTAAATTTTCCAAAGTTCGATGCATTCAAACAAACAACGAAACTTTTTTTTTAGTAAAATAAAATCTATACTAATATATAAAGCTGAAGAGTTTGTTTGTTTGTATGTTTGTTTGTTTGTGCGCGCTAATCTCAGAAACTACTGGTCCGATTTGAAAACTTCTTTTTGCGTTGGATAGCCCATTAATTCAGGAAGGCTTTAGGCCATATAACATCACGCTGCGACCAATTGGAGCGGAGCATAACAAACTCTACGCGAACGAAGTCGCTGGTGGCCGCTATTATATATAAAATTTTAAGAGACTAATAACAATTTATAATAACTTTCCTAGCCTGAACTCTGGTGTGTTAGGTAGTGAAGATGAGGAGACAAATTATGCTACTATTGCGATTTTCTTGACTTTAATAAAATATTAAAATATACAATTTAGTAAAATAAAGTAGTGCGTTAACAAGAGGTATTCGTCGAAAGTTCTCTGTTCGAATGGCGCGCGATCGTAGTGGGGGCGCCACCTCTCCCCCCGCACCGCGAGGGTTGCCAGTGATCGGCCTTAACAATAACCACTGTATTATTTAATGTAACAACCTTACAGATACTTTGTATCACGAGTAATAATTTGCATTTGCATAATTATAGGAGAGAATTATACAAATGACTAAATAAAAACCCGACTTCGCTCAGGTGAAATGTGACTCATACATTTTCTTAAAGCACAAACTCTATTACGAAATGGAACGTTTCTTAACTACTCTTTTTCCTTAAATGTAACGTTTCTTAACTACTCTTTTTCCTTTGCGATCGAGAATTGAATACTACTTATCTCTTGATCAATGGCCTCTGTGGAATAGATACCACGATTTTGCCAATAACACATGTAACAAATAATAGAAATTCTTTGAAAATTTTATTTCACAATAATGGTGGATAACGCCAATGACAGTTGAAAAAGACAGCCGCGTGAACCGTCAATAAGGATAGATGCAGTTTTTACTACATAAATCACGCGCTTTTATTTAGCAAACGACACTATAAATAATTTTAAAGTTCAATGAAAAATGCGCGTGACACTCATTTTAGCTTTCCCGTCGACAAATCCCCTAACTACTCAAAATGTCATTCGGTGTCAGTGACGTTTCGCTAGAGTGGCCATTATAGCGACTGTGATTTGCCCAAGGAACTTATATTGGATTTGCCTCATTTGTCAGAACCGTTACCTACAGCGTAACAAAATACTCGACAATCCCAATTTTTCGTACTAGGGTTGTCGACTCGAAATCTTTATTTTTTTATGTTTTATTATTCAAATTAGGTTTCGATCGAGTCTACCGTACCCCTTGACGAAATTATCAATATAGATTATTGCATGTGGTGATCCTTCATTGCATCTGCCGTTTGTTTGGCACCAACGTTGCTGACTATCTGAAGGCCAATAGTCTTAATGAAAAACGTTCAAAATGTAGTCGCAGTTTCATCTCGGCGACAAACACGTTTACACATATATAATATTTTTTTGAAACTAGACATGTATAATTAATCATTCTTGACAGTACAATTTATTAATAGTGTTCCCCCCCCCCCCATTCCCCTCATCCCTGACATTGAATTTAATAATTCTTCAAATCAAATTAAATTATTTATTTGCCAGAATGCAGGTATACCAATAAGATTGTAAGAAATCAAAGTTGAGCCATACATTTTGTCCAAGATGGGACATGCAAAATTTAAATGGCGTCAATATGAAGCTACAATACTCAGAACAATAACCATTTATCAGATAAAAAAACAACAATTAAATACAGTCACAATAAGTTTTATTTGCAATTAATGTCAAAGTACAAATAAAAGGTCAAATATAATTAAAATGTCACGTTACAATTTCAATAAGCATCATAAAACATCATCATGTGACAGTTAGGTTTTTTTTTAAATATTTTAATGGTTGTTCTTTAATTTCTTTAGGAATCCTATTTTATCTTTACATGCTTTTTATTAGCTTCACTTGTATGTTTGCTTGCTTACTTGTTTGTTTGTCCGTCTCTAACTCTTTGGACTACGAGTGAGCGGCTCATTACTGTAAAATGTCCCATCGTTTTCAATACGTTCGTTCGTTCATTTTTTTTTTTAAGGAATATCGAACTAAAATGTTGAAAATAAATATAGTTTAAAAAACTAAAAAAACATGCTTTTAAAAAAATATCAAACTAAATAGTAAAAAATAATTTTTAAAAAAGCGTGAGGCGCTCTATATACTAAAATTATGGCACAAAGCGCCTCACGCTTTTTTTTAAATTATTTTTAACTTTTTAGTTTGATATTTTTTAAGAGCATTTTTTTTTAGTTATTTAAACTATATTTATTTTTTTACAATTTGGTGTTATAGCCGCCTGTATTCAACTAATTTTGATATTGAGATCTCACACAATTCGTCCTCTTGACATTTATTGACCCTTGACATTGTATTTAATAATTCTTGATATTATGGTTGACTCCTGACATTGCATTTGATAGTAGTTAACGTTTTCTTTCTTTTCGAAACTGTACTATTTGTTATTAATTTTACACACTCCGCTAGCCTTACACACGTCCAGACATGAATAAGACTATTACCCAGATGGTATATCAGCCCGAGTTGTCTCCTGTATTGACGCGCTTGTATCGCTTCTCATTTAGGACTGGTACTAATAGTGCCCAAACCCTGAAAACATGCCAACATGCAGCCCGTGCCCAAAAAGGTAGTCTTGCCGATCCTTCCACCTATCGGCCGATTTCGATAACCTCCATACTCTGCAAGATTATGGAGCGTGTATTAAACTCGCGCCTCTTGTCACGATCGCCTCAGTGACCTACAGTATGGGTTTTGTCACCATCGGTCAATTAGGGACCTACTAGTGTATCACTCACTTATGGGGCAAGGCCCTCGAGCAAAATGGGGAAACGTTTGGGTTCTCCCTAGATGTCTCGAAAGCCTTTGACCAGGTATGGCACGCTGACCTTTTGAGTAAGCTTCCAGCGTACGGCATTTCCCCTAGCCTCATGAGCTGGCTAAAAAACTTCCTGACTTTCTGGCTTTGGACTCAATGAACCGCCCAAAGTTCAGGTTCGAGAAAATCTTAACTCCCATAATCTAAAGTAGGAGTCAAGATGAACGGGCTTCATTTGGCGGTGAATTGAGGAGCTTGTGTTTTGGCTGTATTGAATGCCACAAGATTGGGTTCGCCCCATTCAGAGACTGCGTGTAGTTCAACATTCGTACGCCATAGCCTCTCTTTTAGACCGAATTGCTTCCTTACTAGTTCCAGTGCCCGGCAGATATCTCTCTACAACTGTGCTGTCATCTGCATACCCATAGATACCGGGCATCAGCAGATCGTTAATATGCAGCAGGAACAGAGTTGCAGAGAGAACAGACCCCTGAGGAACACCGGCATTAGTTGACATCGGCCCAGAGGAGCATCCGTCGACAACAACTCGGAGGGACCGTTCAGTCAGGAAGTCTTTTACCCAGCCAGTCAGACTAGGGCAAATGCCGTACGCTGGAAGCTTACTCAAAAGGCCAGCGTGCCATACCCGGTCGAAGGCCTTCGAGACATCAAGGGAGACAGCAATCGCTTCCCCATTCCTCTCGAGGGCCTCGCCCCACAAGTGAGTGGCATACACTAGCAGGTCCCCAGTTGACCGATTGCGGCGAAACCCGTACTGTCGGTTACTGAGGAGATCGTTACCTTCTAGGTATGCCAAGAGGCGTGAGTTCAATACTCGCTCCATAATTTTGCAAAGTATGGAGGTGATCGAAATCGGCCGATAGTTGGCAGGATCGGCACGACTACCCTTCTTGGGCACGGGCTGCACGTTAGCAAGCTTCCAGGACTTGGGCACTATACCAGTCCTAAATGAGAGGCGATACAAGCGCGTCAGTACAGGAGACAACTCGGGCGCACATGCTTTAAGAACAATCGCTGGTATACCATCCGGACCACTAGCCTTATTCACGTCCAGACGACGCAATACTCGCAGAACCTCCTTGTTCCTAATGCGAACCTCAGGCATTGAAGCTCCGCAATGAGGTAAATTAGGTGGAGCAGCACTGCCAGTATCAAGACGCGAATTATGGGCAAAGAGAGATGCAAAGAAACCTGCTTTCTTTCTCGCCGTATGAGCCAGTGTTCCATCAGGCCTAACCAGCGGAGGCAGTGAGGGCCGACAGAAGTTCGCCTCAACCGATTTGGCAAGGGACCAAAAAGATCTGCTACCGGATGGCTGCGCAGATAACTTGTTGCCAATATGGGTAATGCGGTCGAAGCGAGCCTTCTTGAGCGCCTTCTTGTAGGACTTAGCAGCACGGTTAAAGGCTCTCTTCTTTGAGCTTAGATCCGGAGCTCCGCGGTCACGAGCGTCAACCCAGGCGAGAAATGCCGTGTGCTTACGCTGTTCAGCTTGGACACAATCGGCATTGAACCATGGGCGAGCCGAGCCACCGACAGGCACGTCATTGAATGGGATAAAATACTCCATAGCTTGACGCACCACATCGGTTATAGCGTCCGCACAGCTCGACGGATTGTCAGAAGAGAAGCAGACCTGCTGCCAAGGATAAGACGCAAAGAAGTGGCGCATCTCATCCCAATCCGCTGACCTGTATCGCCACATTCGCCGTTCACCACGGGAGTCGTGATCTGGTGGAGAGAAGGACGATACAGACTTCACCGGACAGTAGTCTGAAGTTCCCAATGGTGAGGAAACTGTTACAACACATCTGTCCGGATCAGTGGTCAGCAGAAGGTCCAAACAGTTGGCAGTATGACCAACTACATCAGGCACCCTAGTCGCTTGCTCTACCAGCTGGGAAAGGCCCATAGAAAGCGCGAAGTTTCGCGCTTCTCTCCAAGCGTGGTCGGTCCTCTGGTATGGGAAGAGCCAGTCCTGGTGGCAGGCGTTGAAGTCCCCCAGAGCGACGAACTGAGCGTCAGGGTGCCGATGCAGCGCATTGTCAGCAGCCTCACTGAGGTGGTCAAATAATCGAGTTGTCTCCTGATCACCGCTGCGCGATCGGTAGACACAGGTATAAACAATTTTGTCCACACCAGTGTCAACCAACAGCCATAGGGACGAGAAGTGAGGGTCTTCGAGGTGACGGAGGCGCCGGCAACAGATGTCATTGCGGACATACACACAGACCCTGGCACGCTGCAGGAAATGATGCTCCAAAGAGTATCCCGGGTAGCCGAGGTATGCCACATCAGACGGACATCTGATCTGGGTCTCCGTCAAGAAAAGTAGATGTGGCTTTTCAGTCTCAAGGTGGTGATGTACTGCAATGAGATTGGAGTGCAGACCTCGAACATTTGAGAGGTGCACTTGGAATGAGAGGACGTGCGCCCGCTGTTCACATCTACTTTTCTTTATAAACCATTTCATGTAAAAAAAAATGAGTGAATAGGAAGGAAGACGGCAGTTGAGTGAGGTGATGCAATGATAAACCCAACAATGCGACCAACGATGCTGGGCCAAAGGGAGATTGATCTGGAGACTGCGGGGATGCCCGAACCCCCCCAGGGATCGCCATCGGGTCCTCTCGTCCGGTCGCCAACCGGCACGATGGGGCCACCCTGGGATTTTTCGCAGTTGGCGGGGCAGCCTTTCGTATGTGGCTGGCACACTACTTGGGCCCCCAACTACCTGCAGTCGGCCAGCGGAGAACCGTGCTTCGGATCCCGCTACCCTCCACGAACAAACTCCCGACACAACACCATTTGGCGCATCGCACCCGGCACACATCGCAACACAACTGCTCAGACCCGTCCTCCGAACGGCTTCACCAGACATCATGCCGGAACACGACGAATCGCTTGGCGGCATGACTTTGTCTGGTGGGTGGTAACTTACGCCGGCGGCTGATGTTGAGACCTACCACCGAGAAATTTAATTGTCTTCAAAGCTAGAGTGAATAGGCTCTTAATAAATCAGGCGGGATTGGAGTCATGCAGTAGTTTAATTAACTATCTTTATATATATAATTCTGCTGTACGTGTGTATGTCATTGAACTCCTCCTAAACGGCTTGACCGATTTTAATGAATTTTTCTGTATGCGTTTGAGTGGCGACCTGGATCGTTTAGATTCACAAATCAACCCGGCAGATGGCGCTAATCGCTTGACGAAGCATGTGATTTCGGAAACGGCCCTAACGATTTCGCTGAAAATTAATATGTGGTGGTTTTCGGGGACGAAAAATCGATCTAGCTCAGTCTTATGTCTGGGGAAGCGCATATTTTCGAGTTTTCTCTTTCGCAGTATTTCACGCATAATATGGGCGCTAATTTCGCGCGGCTTGACCTAGCGGCTGTAGCGTAGTCGATATTGGTATGGTCTACTCGCAATGGCTGGTGTTCCTCGGTTCAAACCCGGTCAATCACAAGTCTTTTTTTTTTGTTTTTAGACAAGTTTATAGTTTTTTTTAATTTTTTTTGTTACTTAAAAATTTAATTGTACTTACATAAGAACTAAAAGGCGAAAAAATGAAAAAGATATTTTGTTTTATTTAACTAAATTTGTACTTATGAGCTAAAAGAGAAAAAAAATAAATAGAAATTAATAATTATTTAAAAAATTTTATTTTACTTAAAGAGACAGAAACAAGAGCTCTAGGGGTAGAGAGAGGTATGATATGTGTATGTCATTGAACTCCTCCTAAACGGCTTGACCGATTTTAATGAATTTTTCTGTATGCGTTTGAGTGGCGACCTGGATCGTTTAGATTCACAAATCAACCCGGCAGATGGCGCTAATCGCTTGACGAAGCATGTGATCTCGGAAACGGCCCTAACGATTTCGCTGAAAATTAATATGTGGTGGTTTTCGGGGACGAAAAATCGATCTAGCTCAGTCTTATGTCTGGGGAAGCGCATATTTTCGAGTTTTCTCTTTCGCAATATTTCACGCATAATATGGGCGCTAATTTCGCGCGGCTTGACATAGCGGCTGTAGCGTAGTCGATATTGGTATGGTCTACTCGCGATGGCTGGTGTTCCTCGGTTCAAACCCGGTCAATCACAAGTTTTTTTTTTTTTGTTTTTAGACAAGTTTATAGTTTTTTTAATTTTTTTAGTTACTTAAAAATATAATTGTACATAAGAACTAAAAGGCGAAAAAATAAAAAAGATATTTTTTTTTTAATTAACTAAATTTGTACTTATGAACTAAAAGAGAAAAAAATAAATAGAAATTAATAATTATTTAAGATTTTTTATTTTACTTAAAGAGACAGAAACAAGAGCTCTAGGGGTAGAGAGAGGTATGATATCTTTGTTACAAATGTAGATGACAATGCTTTCCATTGGTTTCTTCTTTCCATCCTAAATCTGCTGTAAGTGTGTACGTCACTGAATTCCTCCTAGGCTGGTCCGATTTGAATGAAGTCTATGTATATAAATGAAAGTCGTGTTAGTTACTATATTTATAACTCAAGAACCGCTTAACCAGTATGGCTCAAAATTGGTAGGGAGGTAGATAAGAACTGGGAGAAGGACATATCACATAGGATACTTTTTATCCCGTTCCCGCGGTTCCTGTCGTTCCCGTGTGACGTGACATAAGACATGGTTTAACAAAACGCAACTGACATGGAATAACAAAACAACTCAGTCAAAATATAAGTTAGCAGTTCATTTGTTAAAAATGGTACAAACACACTCCTACACTACTCAGCATATTAAAAAAAAGTCTTACCGGTTGAATGTTGATGCATTTATTTAAAGCAAGGAATATAAATGCTCTCTGCCGGTTTAATTTTTTTAATAAAAGCCCCAAAGCAAAATTCAACTTCAAAATTTCTAATATTGTATTGCTGTGCCATTTACCACTTCACTACATACTATAAAACAAAGTTACTTTCTCTTTCCCTATGTTCCTTTGTATGATTAAATCTTTAAAACTGCGAAACAGATTTTGATGAGGTTTCTTTTAATAGATAGAGTAATTAAAAAGAAGCGTTTATATGTATAATAACATCCATTAAATTGTGGAGAAACACTATCCCTCGCCCACATGTGGGAGTGATGAGAGGAGGCATAACTCTGTTGCCGCGAAAAATCGCAGTACAGCGGACAGAGCTCCGGCAGGGTCTCATGGCGACATGGAAAGTGTGATTGTCGCAATCCAGCACTGAGCACGCCGCAATAGCGGCGGTAAGTCCTCTCTTTGAGGAGTAGCTAGAGAGGCGCCACGGCGTCCTCACCTTCCGACTGACGTAGGTCCTCACCGGACACGTCTGTTTCGGGAGGTTCCTGTTCCGTATAAGGCGGGAGGAAACGCCAGGGTGACCACTGTGTGCATCGCCCTGAGGACATGGTGGAGCATAAGGTGGAGGTCTGCCCGGCTTGGATAGAGCACAGCCGTGTTCTCGTGGCGGCGATCGGCGGCGATCTCTCGCGTCCGACCCTGGTCCGGGCCATAGTCCGGAGCAAGAGTGCATGGCAAGCTTTCACCTCCTTCTGTGAAGCAGTGATGCTGGCAAAGGAGGAGGCGGAGCGGGTGAGGGAGCGGAAATCCCACTACACTCACGGCTCAAACCGCCGCAGGAACCGCCCTGGTCTGGAGGCAACATCGGACTCCCAATCGCGGTAGGCGCGGGCTTGCGGGCGGCGAGGGATAGGCAGCTCGCCTCCTTGTAAGAACCAGGCCCGGGTTGACGGCCCATTGTGTTTCACACGTGCCTCAAAGAGATGTCAGCACACCTTGACGGTGTCCACGAGGACTGGTCCACAGGGTTACGGGTTGATTAAAAAAGAAACCATGGCACTGGCCGTTGCACAGGCAAGTGAAGGAACAAGGGTGGGTTTTAGTCTAGGTAAAAATCTGACACGCCCTTCCGCTCCGCCCAGAGCGGGAGAGGTCACTTGATGATTTCCCATCCACAACAAAAAAAAAACTGAAGAAGAGCAAGAAATTACACTTGAAGGCGCAGCCTTAGTATGGCTCGACTTCGTGCTTCTCACTCACCACAGCAAAGGGAGGCAGCCCGTGAAATGGCTCGGTTGGCAATGCGAAATCGTCGAGCAAACCTCAGAGATCAAGCGCTAGATAATTTACGAAACACAAGAAGAAATTCATCAAATACTGATTTGAATCGGGCAGCGTTTCAATACGCATATAATATAGCCCAATGGCGTTCGCATTGGGCCAATGGATGTTGTTTGCGAGTGTTGTAGCACATTAAAGATTTCAGGAGAATCGCCAGGATTGTGCTCCCAAATAAATCCCAAATAAAATCATTGAATAATAATATTCATTTATTTAAAATTATCCTAATTTAAAAAGTAGTCATGTGATATTGCCTTTAAGGCGGAACGAAGTTCGCCGGGTCAGCTAGTTTAAGTATAGTGTTGCGTTTGTTAAGATTTGTTAATAATTATAAACCTTTTATTTTTACTTATTTAAAAAAAGTTTTTAAGTATTGTCACTTGTCAATTGTTATTCACTGATTGAAACTGAGATCACCCTAATTGCGGAACACACTATAACTATCAGTATACTTAATTTTAAATCGAATCGAAGCAAATTGCTAATGTGTTCGAAAATATGTCTGCTCGATAACGTAAATAACGCAATGAATGTTATTAAACTGTCAAAATGAAGCCCATTGCTACTGGTAGTGTTTTACACAATTACCCTGCTGATTGTGAATGATCTTAAATTTACGAGAATTTCCCCCTTAAATCGAACACTTCTTCCCGATATGGGAACCGAACCGAGGACTTCACGCTCAGCAGCAGTGCTGAAAACTACCAGACGTACTAAAGCTTAAGACACATAAACAAGTTTAACATACTCATTGTATTATAACATGTATACTTACTTAAATCACCTCAATCTCAAATCTCGACAGAACGGGACATCATTAAAAAGGCTTTGTTTACACACACTCGCAACAGAGGCATCTCAGGTGGTTTGAAGGACACTTGTTGATATCGCCCGCTCCCGGAGCCAAACAAAACTGAGGCTGTCTGGGAAATATCCTCTCAGGGCCACTACGACGGATAAAGTGCCTTATTAAGGCGCTTTGTTGTCAGCCGGAACTAGCTCTAAGTGTAGCTGTAGAACCATTGGTCATACCCTTTTTTTTTTTGTTGGGATGGGAATCATCAAATGACTTCTCCCGCTCTGGGCGGAGCGGAAGGGCGTGTCAGACGTTTACTGACTAAAACCCACCCGTGTTTCTTCACTTGCCTGTGCGACGGCCAGGGCCACGGTTTCTTGTTTAACCAACCCGCAACCCTGACTCAGGAGGCATCGGTCTTCGTGGACTCCGTCACGATGTGCTGACATCTCTTGGAGGCGCGCGTGAAACACGACGCGCCGTCGACTCGGGCCTGGTCCTTACAGAGCGGCGAGCTGCCCGCTGCTCACCGCCTGCAGGCCCGCGCCTACGGTGGCTGGGAGTTTGGTGTCGTCTCCCGACCAGAGCGTCTCCTGCGGCGGCTAGTGGCGTCAGGGCGCTGCGATTCCCGTTTCCTCACGCGCTCCGCCTCCTCTTTTGCCAACATCACTGCTTCTCAAAACGAGGTGACGGCCTGCCATGTACTCTCGCTCCGGACCATGGCCTGGACCAGGGTCGGACGCGAGAGATCGCCGCCGATCGCCGCTACGAGGACACGGCGGTGCTCTGCCCAAGCCGGGCAGACCTCCACCGTATGCTCCACCGTGTCCTCAGGGCGATCCACACAATGGTGGCACCCTGGCGTTTTACTTCCGCCTTATACGGAACAGGAACCTCCCGAAACAACCGTATCTGGTAAGGACCTGCGTCAGGCGGAAGGTGAGGGCGCCGTGGCGCCTCTCTAGCCACTCCTCAAAGAGGGGACTTACCGCCGCTATTGTGGCGTGCCCAAATGGTCATACCCTCTGCTTGCATCATTTGAAGCCAGACTTACTTTCAACGTGGTTTCACCGTTATAAGTTTCGATTCCGTGGAAAGTGGCAGAACAGGTAGTATGAACTTTATTTGAAACTGACTTTGAATTTTATTTGGCCATACCCTTCATTAGAAGCTAAAAATAAAATATTGAAATGTATTAATGCTTCGATCGGTATTTGATTAAAGCTTAAAGCCTTTCTGGATTAATGGGCTATCCAACGCAAAAAGAATTTTTCTAGTTATATTAGGATAGTCGGACTAGTAGTTCCTGAGATTAGCGCGTTCAAACAAACAAACAAACTCTTCAGCTTTATATATTAGTATAGATTAGTATAAACAAATATACATAAATAAAATAAAAATCTAATAACATTCTAGTCGTGCGACCTTTTATTTTCGTTTTAATAACGTTAAAAATATTATAATTAATTTGTGATTAATTAAATGGTAAGATAAAATCTGGTTTCTATTTTTATCAAAATAAAATTGTATATTTTTATTTTATTTTAAGAGACTAATATCGACTTGTATGTGTGTAACTTACTGGCCAATTATTTTTATTTTTAATTTTTATTATTTTAATTTCTGGCATATGGTAAATAATTTCATTGTTGTTGTATTTTCTTGTGTTCATTACTATACATAGTATTGTATTAATCTTCTACTTTGGATTCAGTGGCGAGGCGTGCGAAGAGGCTGAATGGCGACCCAGATTTAACTCGAAACAGTCTTCAAAGCCTGGAGCAGAGGCGTAGAGTAGCCAGCCTTTCGGTCTTCTATAGGATGCCTTCTGGTGAGTGTGCAAGGGAATCGCATGATTTAATTCCACCGTCGGACGACACGTCGTACGGCGATTTTCCACCCTTACGTTGTTAACACCAATACTATCCGGACGAAGCGTTTCGCTTCTTCTTTTATACCGCGTACATCGAGGGACTGGAACAATTTGCCAGTGGCGGTGTTTCCGTCACACTGCAATTTTAGTGTCTTCAAGGCTAGAGTAAATAGGCTCTTAATAAACTAGCGCGCTTAACCATCAACGAACGCATCACTGCTTAACATCAGGCGGGATTGCGGTCAAGAGCTAGTTTATAATTTATAAAAAAATATATATATTAAGTTATGTGTTTTTTTAAATGAACAGACAGCTGTGCTACTGGGGAGTTTGTTTCACCATTTATTCCCAGCGAAAGCACTACTAAGTGGCAAAGGGCGGGCGTTTTGGGGAGACTGTCTTATGTAATATTGACGTTCAAAAAGTGCTGATTCTCAGCCTAATTTGAATAAATGACTTTTGATATTGCTAATCCAATTTTTCGACAAATAAATATACTATTACTATTACAAATGCGGAAAAAAAGCTCTTCATCACACCGTGTTTACAAATTTCAAGCGATAATCCTAACGAAGTATGGCGAATGCAATTTGCGCCAATGAGCGTTTCCGCTCAGTGCCAAGGCGAAGCTTGTGACAACGGAGACGCCTGCATGCCGTGCAATTGATTTATTCAGTTATCTAGATTATAACATTTACCTAAGATAAATGATTATTTTCTGCAAGGAGGTTTGTATAAATACTTTTTACTACGACCACTTGGTAATTTGCTTAATACATAACGATAAGTCATATCTCAATAGTACTCATTCCAGCCAAGCCACAATGACCATTTCCACACGGGTAAACCATACTACAATGAAACTTTTAATTTTATTTTATGGCTATGGCATTAAAAAATCAACATAATGTGTTGATTAATCATATTATGATTATGCCAAAAACCGCGCGTATTTGCGTCACGACTTAACATCGCATGTTATTAGGCTGAATGGATGAATTGCCTTTGCCTTTCATTTATGGGATTATAACAACAACAAAAAAAATTGCGCGCTCCGCGCTATTTGCGCGCCATTGTTAACTTTTATCCGCATTTCAAGGTCGTAGAAAAAGTTTTGTATCCCAATGTCGCAAACAGCTATTGTAATATTCGTGCTGATCTATTGTGCCACTCAGCGCCACTCCGCTTCGTGGCACAAACTATCATTCATATTACAATAGCTATCACTGCTTAACAGTGGCATAAATAACTATTACAAGTCAATCATATTATTAGAAACTACATCCCCCTTATTGCAAAACAAGGATTTTATTTAGACCAACAGGGTAATTTCGTAACACACTATCTGTAGCAATGGGTTTCATTTTGACAGTCCAACAAAATTCATTGCGTTATTGACGTTGCTGAGCAGACACACTTTTCTAACGTATGGGGCAATGGTTTAGAAATTGACTTCTGAATGATTTCGATCGATAGTAATAGAGTGTTACTCAATTAGGGTGCAGGTTTAAACCACCTAAATGGTTATTGAGTTATGCACGTCACATTTATAGATATGCAATATAAAAACTAGCTTTCCGCCCTCGGCTTCGCCCGCGTGGAGTTCGGTTATATCGCGCTTTTTAGATTTCCCTCGGGAACATGAAATTTTTCCGGGATAAAAGGTAGCCTATGTCATTTCTCAGGGCCTAAAGACTGTCTGCCAAATTTCATCAAGATCGGTTAAGAGGTTTAAGCGGGAAAGTGTAACAGACAGACAGACAGACAGAGTTACTTTCGCATTTATAATATTAGTATGGAGAGTAGATATATTTTAGGATAGGATTTCAATCAAGCTGTAAGACTTTTAGCGTTGACATGACGCATGTTTGTCCCCAAATTGTTCTACAGTTGTTTTATTTTATATATATTATAAACTAGCGCTTGACCGCAATCCTGCCTGATGGTAAGCAGTGACGCAATCGTTGATGGTAAAGCGCACTAGTTTATTAAGAGCCTATTCACTCTAGCCTTGAAGACCCTCAAATTGTAGTCCGACGAAAACACCGCCGCTAGCAAATTGTTCCAGTCCCTCGATGTACGCGGTATAAAGGAGGAGGCGAAACGCTTCGTCCGGATCGAAGTGGTGTTAACAACGTAAGGGTGGAAACCAGCCGTACGACGGGTCGTCCGATGGTGGAACGGAGATGGGGGAATTAAATCATACAATTCCCTCGCACACTCCCCAAAATGCATCCTATAGAACACCGAAAGGCTGGCTACTCTACGCCTGTGCTTTATGCTTTGGAGACCATCTCGAGTTAGATCAGAATCACCAATCAGCCTCTTCGCACGCCTCTCCACTGAATCCAAAGTGGCCAGGTGACACTTAGCAGCACCAGCCCAAATGTGGCTGCAGTACTCCACACACGAACGGACCTGTGCTTTGTATAACATAAGAAGCTGCCCAGGTGTGAAGTACTGCCGGACCTTTGCGATAACGCCAAGTTTCCTGGCAGCCACCTTGGCCTTCTCCTATCTAACGTCATGCTTACGGCAAACAAACATATTTATATGTCTGGTGAAGTTGTACGGAGGTCGGGTCTGAGCAGGTGTGTTGCGATGTATATGTATATGCCATGGTCATCATCAAGATTGTTTTCATCGTCCCATTGCTGGGCATAGGTATCCTCTCATTCAAAGAAGGATTGAGCTTAATCACCAAGCTTGCTCAATGCGGGTTGGCGATTTCAGTCTTAAAGTCCAGGTTTCCTCAAGATGTTTTCCTTCACCTTATAATCAGTCATTTGTGTCAAGATATACTTAGAAAGTACAGTCAAGACCAAAAGTCGAGTTACAATCTCACAAAACTATGCCCAAGCAATACTAGTTGTAGTTACGACCTTCTTCTATAATAAAGTTTGATACACATTGACAACTTACTGCCCGCTTATGATTGTTAGGTACTACTTACTAATTTCAACGTTCACAGTAAGTGTTCCAATAGCCTAGCGGTCCTCGCCTTGATAGTCATTCAAGGTGGTTCGAGTTCAAATCTAATAACTTACAAAATATTTTTGAAATGTTCATTGATGAATTATGAATTCTGACAACAAAAATATGTAAAAATACCGATCCGCAACTTAACGATGATACTTTATTTTAAGATTTTTCTATATTAGAGTCATTATAAAAAGTTGACGGTAGATTTGAAACAAACTGAACAAAAAATATTCCACTACCTACAATAACTATTATTAACTACAATAACTCAAATAATATTACTTAGCTGTTGTTGGTTAGTGAACATATTATATGTAGTTACGAGTTCGTGTTATTAGTTTTACTTTTTTAATCAATATGCAGGCATATGCAGCAATATATCTCAAATATCATATATGAAACCGGCTTTTGTGTAAGTTGTTTTTATTATTATTTGGGCAAGGTGCAAACCAATCGTTTGTTGTAAGTGTGTAATAAAATTGGTATTGTTTTAGAGAAATACTGTAAGCCAAAGTCAAGAGGTTGGAAGACGAAGGTGGCTTATGTGTCGAGACAAGTGGAACGATACAACAATATTTACCGTTGAATAAACTTTTAAATCATGCGAAGAAGGGAAGTTGCATTTGTGGTTTAAAAATAAACTGGCGAAACCGGTGGACACATCGAGCTAAACAAAAACAAAAAAAAAAAATTATAACAATCACAGTGCAGAAGTGTCCTACAGAGTGTTTTCAATAAAATTATATATCCTAATAACGGACTCTAAACCAACTCGTAAAGTAATTTAGCTAAGTGACAGTAATATGTTCGGTTGGCTTAATGGCTAACAGATGTCGCCTTTTGCAGTTTCAATACAAATTACTTTTGGTAAATTATAAAAACAATAATTTTGGAATTCGATAAGAAATATTTAGTTCGTTTACTTTTGAACTTTTGAAAGCGCTTGAAGATTATAATCTCATGCCTTCAAACTCCGAAAAAAGGCACTGCAGGATGGCAGCCATGCTATACACGCAAAAAAAAATGTAAATGTAATAAGCACTGTTTTGTGTTCTAAGTATAGATTATTTTATGATTGTAATAATATTCAGGTTAAGCTTCAATCCTCTTTTCTTTAAGAAAATGAATAATTAAGCTATAACCTCTTTAATGATAACATGTAATACTATAACTTTCATATCTAAAAACCAGAAATGTTTTTTATATTTTTTACCATAATAATATCATAAGTTTGTCAAGGATTACTTTTATATAAAATATTACAATGCTGCCATTTCAACGTTTGTTTCATTTATTAGTATAAGTATATCTATACCGAAAGTTATATATAACTTTATAATATATTGCATTATAATATGCTTATTGTTTTATTTTTATATATTTTTTATTATTTTACATCTATAGTTAACTAAAACATATAATAAAATCCTATTTTGGTATAAATATTCAGTAAATTTTCCTATTCGTTTAAATATTCTTTGCAAACATTTTTACTTTAAAATACAAATCAGTTATCATAATTTTAAATTCTATGAAACAACAAAAAGATTTGCCATTATTAAGGATCGAACCCACAATCGCTCACTTATGATAGACCATTGTCACAATAGACAGAGAACAGTAAAACATCTTCATATAAACGAGCCGCTCTCGGTTTGAATGTATGCGTGCGCGCCGAGCGCCGTGTCGGTACGCGATTTCACGCACACGCTGGCATAATATAGGATGGTATAAGATGGCGGCAGTACGGGCTGTGCCGCGTGACTGTGAGCACGCGCGTAAATTACATGACCGCTCGCGTTCGTCAACTCTCGCCGGAAACTTACCATAATATTAATTATTACGAGTATCATGACTTCAAAAGGGGGAAAAAGATATTGTAGTGTTTTCGGGTGCCTCAATAACGATTTCGCAAACCCGAACTTATCATTCTTCATAGGAAATATGATATTCAGTATGTACTTACATACTGAACCAAAAATGTAAGTACCTACTTATACCTAACTTAAATCTTATTGGAAAATGTGATATATGTATTGTTTGTTTCACAGTTTATTTGCTTTATTAAGAGCGTACCCGAGTCGCATTTTTCCATATAATTGTATTCTCAGATTTACTTCCTGAATACTACGCTTAAAGTTAAGTTTATTTTAAGAGGCCCAGTTTTACTATAAAACAGAGTATTGAGTACGAAATATCTTTGTAAACGTTTTTGGCGCGTATAGTGTAATAAGAGCAATTTCACAATAACCAATATTGCAAATGACTATTAATTTTTTTCTATTGTCTTATGTGTTGTTTGATCCAAATATGGCGTCTTAATCATAATATTAAGTTAATAAAATTATAGTAAAATGTGACCGATTGACGCTTAGGGTTGCGTAGAATTTTATTTATAACATTATAAACCTTTGTTGCATTTGAGCTAGCTGATGCTATCCGATTATATAAACAAACATTACACAGTACCCATATAAACAATCTCTATAATTGTACCTCAGAAACTAATTAGGCTAAAAAGGTTTTGCGGTTTTATTAAAGTAAGGTATCATTTGTTAAATATTCGCTACCCATACATAATCTTAGCTTTACTAATGTCTACTTTTTCATAAGAACTACATATTTATTGTTTACGTTCTCATGTTTTATATCATTTAAGCATTAGTTATAAGCTTGTGAATATTATTGTGTTAGTGTTACATTTAAGTACTCATCACTTACAATCTTTTCTGATAAGAACCAGTTATATCGATTTCCCATATCATACATCACTTAAAATTTATCATTATTTATGAGCTTTAGAATATAATTTAGTGTTACACTTAAGTAGTCTTAAAAATTTTCTCGGTATCAAATTTGTAACTTATTATAACAAATGTTATGTGAATAAAGGCTTTTTATTTTTACTAAATTTATAAATTGGTAAAATATTCAATCATAATATGCTTTTTATTCCATAAATTTAGATCAAAGTGACAACCCTAGGGTTCAACGCAAGAGTAGGCAAATAACTCTGCGGGCGGCCTTAGATAATCTACTGTTCTCTGTCTACTGTGCCATTGTTAAGTGCGGCCGCTAACTTAACTTCAAATGATGTAACGAAATTTTGCATTACTTTAAAGAAAGATGAAGACCGCGATAATAAAAATAATGCGTTAGTGTGCGTGGCCGGTTTAGCGCAGGCGACAGTAGTCTTTAAGGTGGGAATGGACTTCTACAGCTGATTGTACATATAACTTAAAAAAGTTACATCGGTACTTGCCTGACCTGGAATCGAACCCGCACTCATACTTGAGTGTGCCGGACATGATGCGCCAAATGTTGTGCCGGGAGTTTGGTCGTAGAGGATCTCCAGATCAATCTCCCTAGCTGGCGCAGCATCGTTGGTCGCGTTGTTGGGTTTAACATTGCATCACCTCGCTCAACTGTCATCTTCCTTCCTATTCACTCAGTTTTTTTTTTTTTTTAGTAAATAGCCTCTTAATAAACTAGCGCGCTTTACCATCAACGATTGCATCACTGCTTACCATCAGGCGGAATTGTGGTCAAGCACTTGTTTATGATTATATTTTAAAAAAAACAGGGTTCCTTAAGGGTAACAACGGATCCTATTACCACAGTATAAAAATCATACAGTAGTTCGACGTCTTTGATCTCGTGTAAAATGCCGACATCGTCTAGACAGTAACGCATCGACCGGGGTTGTCACAATAAACAATATTTATGAAATTATTTATTTATTGCAGATCAACATCGATATCTGTATCATAAATAAAACAATATCACATATTAATATAATAATGAAAACAATTTTTACCCCGCTCTTTACTGCATGTACATATTATTTAAGGAGTTGAGTATGACTATAAAAAAATGCAGATGAGGCGTATGCAAAGGGATTTCAAAATTTAAATGATACAGACTGGATAACTAGTTACTGTGACACTATATACTGTAATATTGTTTAAGTGAATTTTAAATGAATACTTAAATAATTCAGTCGTCAGTGGAACATCACGGTTCGGAAAAGTTCACGGCTTGAATTCTGCCCGTGACAGTTGTTTTTAAATCTCTTAAATTATCATCATGTTTATTAGCTTAGATAAATGTAGTCAATGAAAATATTTCAGAAGTTATAACGGTAAGTGCTGTCAATAAAGTATGCCATATTTCGTCTCACTAGTACAGTATGGGCAATTTGGCGTCAGATTCATGACATCATTATCACCGGCCTGTATGTATACTTATGTATATTACGGAATATACCCTACATTTATATATAATGATTGAAAGCTAAAAAATTACAAAACTTTGTCACAAAACTCAGTTATTTATTATTGAATAGAATATAATAAATCTTTATTGTACGCCAAAAAGTAACATGACATAAACCTAAATTACTTAAATCTATGGTTACAATTAGGGTTGTAACGCCTCCGCACAATTTTTGCGGAGTTATAACGGAGGTTTATTTACGTATTTATAAAATAAGTAACGCGCAAGCTGTGACGCTCGACAAGTGACAACCGTCCGGCCGCGTTTGAGCGCGAAATGTTCAAGAATCAGCTAGTGCGAGGCGGGAATGCGGCAAACACAATTTGTTTCTCCTTAATTTTCATTACTAGAACGTAATATTTTTTTTACCAAGTATACTACTATTAATGTACGTATTTAAAATAAAAATTTTGTTTTAATTAACCAGAAATTTAAATTTTTTCTATATGTACTTCCACCTCCGCCTCCGCCTCCGTAAACCTCCGCATCCGCAGAGGTGAGACTCGTCGCCTCCGCATCCGCCTCCGCCTCCGCTAACAAGCTTCCGTTACAACCCTAGTTACAATATATTGTATGCACCATTTTAAATAAACAAATAAAAAATAAACACGCGTCAACCCTTGATGATATATCCCGAATTACGAACAAACTTTTGCTCGCAGTTCGGGAGCCGCTTACCCGCGTCTCGCCCCTCACACCCCGCACGATTGCCGTTTGCGATTGGCGTTTGTCTAGACGTCTTCGTTGGACGACTGTATGATTTTTAGACTGTGCTATTACTAAGAACTTTCTAAGATCACACTATCTGTCTGTCTGTCACCAGGCTGTATCTTGTGAAATCGGACAGATTATGTTCTGTTGCCACTATCATAACAAATACTAAAAACAGAATAAAATAAATACTTAACTGGAACTCCCATACAATAGAAGTGATTTTTAGAGACTTGTGCGTATTTTTTTTTTTTCTTTCGCATTCCACCTTTCAATCGAGGGTTCCCCGTGTCTCCTCTTCAGTTAGATTGCTGATTCTAATATCGCATCCAGCCACTCAGAGCAGCCTCTAGGATTGTGACCCATTTTTATTCAATTGATACTCAACAATTCGGGAGAGAATTCCTGACACTCCCCTTTAGAGTTTCCAATGGAATTAAATTATATTTCTCGTAACTGATTATAAATTATGAACCTTATTCTTAAGGTGTTAAGACTGCAGAGACAGATGAAAAAAAGAAGATTTTTTTGTGTTTCTGTTAAAAGGGTCTTATGGCTGAAGAATGTGAGATTATTAATATTGAAGAGCGCGGTAAGCCAGCACCCTAATTGTATCTTAATTATATAACGGCGCGTGACTGATTAATTTTGAATATTGTGATCTGTTTTGTGCCAGTATCAATTGTCCGTAAATTATTCTACTATTTTTTGAAGTCGATTAACACGTTCGCTGCGTTGTGTGGTCATATTGGCTCCTAGCTAACTTTCATTCAGTGCGCACCGCAAAATAGCGTTTACTCACCCTGATGCGGAAGGCATAACTTGGGGTGCTGCTATCGTAGAAAAGAGATACATATACCGTTGTTATTGTCGCTAGAACGTGAACAACTCAACATTTTTCAAAACTCGTGAACCAAATTGGTTCACGAGTTTTCTTGACCTCACCCGCACTTAAAAAAAAATATTTAAATCTGGTGCGGTGTGTGGTCAATATGACCACGCGCTCCCCGCACCCCATATTCGCACTAGATGATGCGCGGGCGCCATTTTGTGACGTTAGTGGTGTGCCACGTCGTCATCCGCGACGACGTGTTGTTTTGAGCGGACCAAATTTATGTTATATTTACAAGATGCACTGGCTGTTACAATAAATTAAGATTAAGGCTTTCTAGTATTGAAGCAGGGAAAAAAGTAAAAAAAGTGCCTACTCTCTGCAGACAATGTCAAAATCATTTATGTTTGCCATGTTTCAATGAAGAACACAAGTAATTATATAATTTATTTTTTGAATAATAAAAATTAACAAACAAGAATCAAGAGTTTTATTTGCATTAAACTTTTTCACATATTCTACAAATGTATTCGGTATGTAAATAGAAAGTGACCAAGTTTATATTAAATACTATATTTATATTCTCAGTACGTAAAAATATTATAATAGAACAAATTTGTTTTTAAAAATTTTCTCTATTATTCAAATTAAGGATTTTTTTACTGTTATCGTTAGATAACATTCTCGATAGTAATTAGGTGCCCCGTGCCTCCCATCGCTAGTTTTTTGTTATATTTAGTGCGTTGTGTGGTCAAAATGAATTCATAAATTATTTCTCTTCTGTAGCACAGACGCAAGGAGCGAACTAAAAATGCAGCTGGTTATATATTGCTTATATATTGGTCTTTGACCTACATATAAAAAAAATATTAAAATAACTATATGAGGTACTGAATAAACCCATATCAAAACAGAAACGTTTGAGGTTAATTAGACCACACGACGCACTGCAGGAAAGTCTTCTATGTGCCAAGATGACCTCTTGACGCACCAGCTGAAAGTACACTGAAAAATGTTACCCAGCGAACGTGTTAATCGATCGGTATTGGGATAAATTATGATTTTTTTTATTAAGAGCGCGTAGCACCATGGAGCGAATGGTAACACCGACTGGAGTTGCGTTTGACATAGCGATCGACCGTTAGTGCGGGCAGTCTTTGCTCAAGCTTCGATCAAGTGTGTGTTGGCCATGCCCAAACCCAGTGGCTCTTATCTGCTAAAACAAATAAGAGCCATTGGGTTTGGGATAATCTCAGATTAAAATCTGAAATTATCATTGTTATCCCTTAATATTAAAGTGATCTAAGTGTCTGTACATCCTCGGTGGTAGGCCATAACATCGGTTGCCGGCAGAAGTTACCACCCACCAGACAAAGTCTTGCCGCCAAGCGATTCGTCGTGTTCCGGCATGATGTCTGGTGAAGCCGTACGGAGGACGGGTCTGAGCAGTTTTGTTGCGATGTGTGGCTGGTACGATGTGCCAAATGTTGTTGTGTCGGGAGTTTGGTCGTGGAGAGTCTCCAGATCAATCTCCCTCTAGCGCAGGTTCGTTTGGTCGTGTTGGTCTTGGGCATCACCTCGCTCAACTGCCGTCATCCTTCCTATTCCTTAGTTTTTTAAGTGCTACAATCATAATACAAGCAGAGATTTTTTTTTTAATTAGTAGTGGGAGAATATTCTTTATTACAAATCTACACACATACTCTGTCGTACACGCGTAAGGGTCTACCTGTACAGTGGACGTATGACAGTAACTTCAGTATTTTAAATTTTTATCTATACTAATATATAAAGCTGAAGAGTTTGTTTGTTTGTATGTTTGTTTGTTTGTTTGTTTGAACACGCTAATCTCAGGAACTACTGGTCCGATTTGAAAAATTCTTTTTGCTTTGGATAGCCCATGAATTCAAAAAGGCTTTAGGCTATCTAACATCTATCATCACAGCCTCCGTTGCGTAGTGGTAGCGGACGCGGCCGCTGCGCAAGGTGGCGCGGGTTCGATCCCCGCACAGTGCAAGTATTTGTATGCATGAATATAAATATTGCACTGGTCTCGGAAAGCACGTTAAGCCGTTGGTCCCGATTGCCATACGAACATCTAGTGGCAGTCGTTACGGTTTGTTGGAGCCCTCAAAAGTCCAACAATTGGTCTAACTGCAATGCTTCGATGTCGCCTTCGGGTTGTGGAGGTCAGACGGCAGTCGCTTCACGGAAAATGTCGAAGTTTAGCCATATCAGCAGTTGGACTGGTAAAGCGGACCCCAGACTCCAAAGCTTCGGAAAAGGATTCGGAAAAGGCTTCGGATGCGACTGGGATTAACGCTGGGATGATGATGATTTAGGCTATCTAACATCACGCTGCGACTAATAGGAGCGGAGCATAACTAACTCCACGCGAACGAAGTCGCTGGCGGCCGCTAGTAAGGGATAATTTCACAGAAATCGATTCAGTGACCGATTCAGAGGAAACGGCTTTTATCATCATCATCATCTCAGCCACATGAAGTCCACTGCTGGAAATAGGCCTCCCTCAAGGATTTCCAAAAAGAACGGTTGGACGCGGCCTGCATCCAGTGCTTCCGTGCAATTTTGGCCAGGTCAGTCGACCACCTAGTCGGTGGGTGCCATTCAAAAGCCTTTCTGTCCCCTCTACGAGCCTGTTCTGTCTGGCTCTACGAGCTATGTGCCCCGCCCACTGCCACTTCAAAGAGCTAATCTGCTGGACTATGTCGGCGACTTCAGTTCTTCTCCTCAATCCTGATTCCATCACGTAGAGGAACACCTAGCATAGCCCTCTCCATAGCTCTCTGTGCGACCTTGAGCTTTCTTATGAGGCCCATAGTGAGGGACCACAGCTTTCATAATATGCATTAATTCATTGACATATTATATAACTTTATTACTTTTCTGGGCAAAAAAGCGACTTTATTCACTAATGCCTTTCTCCTTTAGAGATAAGCTTATGATACACGGATTAACATCATCATCATCAACCTTTTATCGTCCTACTGCTAGGCACAGGTCTCCTCTCATACAGAGAAGGATTGAGCGTAATCACCACGCTTGCTCAATGCGGGTTGGCGATTTCATACTTAAAGTCCAGTTTTCCTCAAGATGTTTTCCTTCACCTTGTAAACAGTCATTGGTGTCCAAGATACACTTAGAAAGTACCTACATATAAGTTTAGAAAAGTTACATCGGTACTTGCTTGACCTGGAATCAAACGCGCACACTCAAACTTGAGAGGCTGGTGTTTTAGACGGATGTAAAAATATTTATTGCTTTATCAGTTTACAACTGTCCTTACAGGTCTTACCCTAATGCGACAGTGCAGTTACCCACTAATACTTTAATATACATACACTAATTCTTAAATATAACTAACAATCCATACTAATATTATAAATGCGAAAGTAACTCTGTCTGTCTGTCTGTCGGTCTGTCTGTCTGTCTCTGTCTGTCTGTCTGTGTGTCTGTCTGTCTGTCTGTCTGTCTGTCTGTCTGTCTGTCTGTCTGTCTGTCTGTCTTCTGTCTGTCTGTCTGTCTGTCTGTTGTCTGTCTGTCTCTGTCTGTCTGTCTGTCTGTCTGTCTGTCTGTCTGTCGTCTGTGTCTGTCTGTCTGTCTGTCTGTCTGTCTGTCTGTCTGTTGTCTGTCTGTCTGTCTGTCTGTCTGTCTGTCTGTCTGTCTGTCTGTCTGTCTGTCTGTCTGTCTGTCTGTCTGTCTGTCTGTCTCTGTGTCTGTCTCTCTGTCTCTCTGTCTGTCTGTCTGTCTGTCTTGTCTGTCTGTCTGTCTCTGTCTGTCTGTCTGTCTGTTACGCTTTCCCGCTTCACCTCTCTCAACCGATTTTGATGAAATTTGGCACAGACAATCTTTAGACCCCGAGAAAGAACATAGGCTACCTTTTATCCCGGAAAAATTTGATGTTCCTGAGGGAAATCTAAAAAGCGCGATATAACCGAACTCCACGCGGGCGAAGCCGCGGGCGGAAAGCTAGTGGTTTAATAAAGAAGTATCTACTTACTCAAAAGATCTAGGACTTATTTGCATTCCACTCACTCAACTCACAAAGAGGGCACAGTGCGGGCCAGTGGATTATCATCATCATCATTATTTCAGCCGAAAGACGTCCACTTCTGAACATAGACCTCTCCCCCAAGGATCTCCACGATGACCAATCCTGCGCCTCCTGCATCCAAGAGTTTCCTGCAACTTTCACCAGGTCGTTGGTCCACCTTGTCAGGGGCCAACCCACGAGGCATCTTCCGGTGCGTGGTCGCCACTCGACAACCCTTCGGGCATCGGTCCACTGCCACGTAAGTGTTGCAATTCTCCGGGCTATGTCGATTACTTTCGTTCTTCTAAGGGTCTCCTCGTATTTAATAAAACTCTTGCGAGGGATGATATGATTTATAAAACGGAAAATAATCTAATACTAATATTATAAATGCGAAAGTAACTCTGTCTGTCTGTCTGTTACGCTTTCCCGCTTAAACCTCTCAACCAATTTTGATGAAATTTGGCACAGACAATCTTTAGACCCTGAGAAAGAACATAGGCTACCTTTTATCCCGGAAAAATTTGAATTTTCCCGAGGGGAATCTAAAAACGCGATATAACCAAACTCTACGCAGGCGAAGCCGCGGGTGGAAAGCTAGTATAATATATAAAACAAGGTATTACATCTTGTTGTACTTTTAATATAAGCTTTTTGTATTTCTTTTCGAGAAAGTTTTACGTAGTTCGTATTCTTTGTCGAAACATAGCAAATGAAAAGGGCGGACGTTCAAGGTATTACTCTTGTTGTACTTTTAATATAAGCTTTTTGTAATTTTAGTTCGTATTCTTTGTCGAAACATAGCAAATGAAAAGGGCGGACGTTCCTTTTATACAATTAGGATTTTTTACAATTTTCGTAAGTGGGAAGAATGTTGCCTTTACTTAGCAGTGAATAGTAGAATAGACGTTAA
This sequence comes from Sesamia nonagrioides, assembly GCA_017933935.1. Taxonomy (NCBI): domain Eukaryota; kingdom Metazoa; phylum Arthropoda; class Insecta; order Lepidoptera; family Noctuidae; genus Sesamia; species Sesamia nonagrioides. The sequence goes on from JADWQK010000495.1 coordinate 68,645, forward strand.
CTACAAAGGTTCTTCTGCTGACCCAAATACAAGCATATTTATGATGGGTAGGCTTTGGATTCCTTGTAATAAATACTATTTCATTTTCTTACATTGTTATATTAATCTTATCCAGCCTGTCCCTTGTTGTCCTTCCCCAGGGAAGCCCTAAGCTGAAGTCCGTACTCCACGAGGCTCTTAGCTAGTAGTCACTTAGTTTTTAGTAGCCTTGGAGGTTGGAGGAATTTGTGGACATAGACAAGCTCTTGAAAGATCCATATATAAGAAAAATATTGATGATAAAAGAAAAAAAAATATTTTCTGTAACTAGGTTTGTAGAGACACTTTAAATCAGTCATATTTTTTTTTAAACTGGGTTAGTGCGGCTTTCCTCTGAGTTCTCTGAGAAAAAGGCCGAAACAAACTCAGAGGTCACAGATTTTTAAACATCAACAGTACTTTTTATACTTAGCCTCTTTGCTTTGCGTAAATTAGCAAATAGGTTTATAGACTGTGTCATTCCAAAAAAGAAATGTAATTAATAGTATTATTTAGCACCGTAATTCCCTGAAGAGTTAGGAAGTATGCCTTTTGTAAACCCACATCTAGCCAGTTATGATTAAACCCAATGTTATAGGGGACAACAACAACCAGTTACAAATCCATACTACTCATGAGAGAATTCCTAGAAATTATAAACTACTGCTTGACCGCAATCCCGCCTGATGGTAGGCAGTGATGCAATCGTTGATGGTAGAGCGCGCTAGTTTATTAAAAGCCTATTCACTCTAGCCTTGAAGACACTTAAATTGTAGTCAGATGTAAACACCGTCGCTGGTAAATTGATCCAGCCCCTCGATGTACGCGGTATTAAAGACGAGGCGAAACTCTTCGTCCTGATCGTAATGATGTCTATAACGTAAAGATGGATACTCGCCATACGACGGGTCGTCCAAAGATGGAACTGAGATGGGGAAATTAAGTCCGATAAAGGATTATTGATAGGATTTATAACCAGGATTACATTCTCAGCACACCTAGGCCAAGGATCTAATTGCGTAACTCACTATTCTCAACCTCAATTTGAATCATATTACATATCCATTACTCCATATATTCGAAACATGTGTCTGGTCAACAACGTAAATAAAGCAATGAATGTTGTTGAACTGTCAAAATGGAACCCATTGCTACTGATAGTTTGTTACGCAATTACCCTGCATAGTATGTAATGTATGTATACACTTATTCAATTTTCTTTGTATTTACACTCCATTCGGAATAAGATTAGATATTTAATTTTGAGTTCTATTCCGTCGGGATAAGGTTGGCGTTAAATGCAAAAATATAGTTACAATGCCAACTTTTTTACTGCAGCTAGCATTTGCCATGCAACGCAATAGAAGTCAAAATCGGGTGAAAGAACTGTAAAAAGGTTTTTAAACAAACCTTTTTACAGTTCTTTCACCCGATTTCTTTTTCATGTTTCTGAATGGAGTAGGCATAGGGATGTTTCCTGGGTAAAAAAATGATTCTATTTAGTCCGTCATTCAGATTGTAGAAAAATATTGGATATGTATATTTTGTTTTATCAAATCAATACAAATTGACAAATATAAAAGGAATCAAAGATCAGGAGTGGTGGCTGGTGATGTCACTGGCCGCTAAAAAGTGTAGCGTACAGTGACGTCACACGAGTTTTCAACGCGCTGTGTCGTCTTCATTTTTTGTTTATATGAAAAAAGAAAAATACCTGTCTAGTATTTTATGGAAATCTAACTAACGGACTAATTAGTTTTTTTAGTCAAATACCCTATTGTAAATAGTGTCCCAGGATTGGAATTGAACAAACCCAAAGAGAGCATTGCAATATGTCAAAACTTTTCTGCGCGAAATAAGCGGACATGAAATATTTAAGTACAGTTGCGGGCCCTCGCGAACTAGCTGCCTGCTGCCTGGCGATTGATAAAAATAGACGCATAGGGGGGATTGAATTTGTCATTCAATCCGGCAGTGAAACCACTTGTTTTATTTATTGATATACGTAGCTGAAGTGGCCAATCCCGTGGAAGCACTGAGCTCTTCCTGCACAAATAATTCGAACTAATCTGATCCAGAGTCTTTTAATAAGAATTCTTATTCATTTGCTAATACAATAAAAACGATCAATGATAGACAAGATTACAGAATAGTAGCTAAATTAGTAGCTAATTTAGTAGCTAAAGCAATTATTTTCATACGTTTATTTATTACGCTTTGCAACAAACTTAAGGCTATAGATGAAGGCAAGGCAGATTATGACTTAAGTGTAGTTGAAGATGAGCCAGTTTTGAAAATAGGGAATTACTTGTTTTGCTCGGAAATAATTAAAGGGACTATAGGTTGAGAGAACTGCTAATCGGTTGAGGAATACAGCATTGGTTAATCGTAGTAAATTTGTGATTTTTTTTGCCTAAGAGCGCGTATTGCACCATGGATGATTACGAATGGTTAAAATCTACCGACTGGAGTTGCAGTTTGACCATAAAAGAATGCCTTAAAATCTTGTCTTTTTCCCAATGGAGTCAAGTGTACCCCTACATCCCAAACCATATTATAAACGTAATAGGTTTTTTTTACCAATATCTATTTATAGTGCATAAAGTTAGTCATACTAATTAATCCATAGTGCATTATATTAACAAAACACTCACAATTATATAGTTTTATGTACATTTGAATAATTAGTACACCATATACCTAGTGGTAAGTATGATGATTTAAAGTAGCAATCCATTGCAGTAAATACAAAATGTAATTGATGTAAACAAAGATAATGGACCTGAAAGCGAAACAGTGACCAAAAACCTCAACAGTTGGCGATTTTCCCGCGCAACATGATCCAGCCAGAAATGGGATATTTAATCTTCATTTAAAATTTTTATACCATTTTATAAGTATATGTATTGCATAAATATTAAAATAAATGCCAAAAATATAATAGCACTAGCCTCCATACTAGGATTCCCTGTGTCGTGGAGATTAACACCTAAGCACTTAAGGTAATACTTAGGATTGAAGTGTTTTGTAATTGCGTCGAAAAAAAATATTTGCAATGCCATTTGTAACGTTGATGTCACCTATGAATATATAGTTTATTACTTTTATAATTACGTTAAAGTACTGACCATGCTAATTACTTGATATAACTGTAAATAAAATTAAATTTGTGACGCATTTTAATTTATAACGAACGCAATTTCTATTTGATAATACCGCGCTATAATCAGATAATTTTTGCAATTACAAAAATGTCATTTAAAAAAATATATTAATTGTCAAAACTATCTTTTATTCACTACTTACCGTTTACAATAAAAACAGCTGAATACAGTACAGTTATCACAAATCACTATTTAGTTTCAATTGTACGCCGCATCACTTTCGTTTTCGAGCGGTCGACGGTGGGTGCGACACATGCGTCGCGGGCGGCAGTCGGGACCTCACTGACAAGCCACTCTGTCTGGATATCCTCCAGGCTAGGGATCACGGTGGGGGGAGGGGGGACGTGACGATTGATCTGTACTTCCATGTCCTGAATGGAATGGAAAATGGCCCTATCGCTAGTCGCTGTCGTCCTACGATTGGCGTAACTCGTTCGGGAACAGTTTTGTTAACAAATGATTGATGTTGATGAATTTTGATGTCAAATTTACATTTTGTTTGTGTTGGAATTTCAGAGTGTTCCGGGCCCTACAGCTATCGTCCCCGGGACTCGTCGAGCTATTGCTGGCTTTCGCGACCGTCTCAGTTCTTCTCTTTCAGGATTCAGTCGGTGGGAACAAGCCACTTCAAAGAGTGCTAATTGATTTATTTATGATTTTTCTATATCTCTGCATCTACATATTGCATAAATTTTAACATATTATATAACTCCAAGCTTATTACGATTTTCTATGGGCAAAAAAGCGACTCTTATTCCACTAATGATACACAATGAACATGAATCCATTTATTTTTTTATTATACAGAAGCGTAGGACTAATTTTACCATAAACATCATTATTTGACAGTACAATTTGCTAATTACAAGCTTCCACGTATATATATCTAGATACAAGAACATTATGGATATATTTCTTAACTTCTATAATAATTATATTGTTACGGGCTAGGGGTACTTAAACGCCGGTTAAGGGTTACGAAGTTTATTGGCAACGAAGGTACAGTCGATTGTAGGCAATGACAAGTAGAACGTAGCTGATGTCGTACCGAAGTCTTCTCTTACGTCCACGAAGTCCGTGTTATAAACACACAATAACGCTACAGATGTTTCTTCACGTAGTACTTACAGTTCTCTTTATAATTGTCGCAGTAGGTCTTCTTTAAAATATAACTAACAATCCATACTAATATTATAAATGCGAAAGTAACTCTGTCTGTCTGTCTGTCGGTCTGTCTGTCTGTCTGTCTGTCTGTCTGTCTGTCTGTCTGTCTGTCTGTCTGTCTGTCTGTCTGTCTGTCTGTCTGTCTGTCTGTCTGTCTGTCTGTCTGTCTGTCTGTCTGTCTGTCGGTCTGTCTGTCTGTCTGTCTGTCTGTCTGCCTGTCTGTCTGTCTGTCTGTCTGTCTGTCTGTCTGTCTGTCTGTCTGTCTGTCTGTCTGTCTGTCTGTCTGTCTCTCTGTCTGTCTGTCTGTCTGTCTGTCTGTCTGTCTGTCTGTCTGTCTGTCTGTCTGTCTGTCTGTCTGTCTGTCTGTCTGTCTGTCTGTCTGTCTGTCTGTCTGTCTGTCTGTCTGTCTGTCTTGTCTGTCTGTCTGTCTGTCTGTCTGTCTGTCTGTCTGTTACGCTTTCCCGCTTCAACCTCTCAACCGATTTTGATGAAATTTGGCACAGACAATCTTTAGACCCCGAGAAAGAACATAGGCTACCTTTTATCCCGGAAAAATTTGATGTTCCTGAGGGAAATCTAAAAAGCGCGATATAACCGAACTCCACGCGGGCGAAGCCGCGGGCGGAAAGCTAGTGGTTTAATAAAGAAGTATCTACTTACTCAAAAGATCTAGGACTTATTTGCATTCCACTCACTCAACTCACAAAGAGGGCACAGTGCGGGCCAGTGGATTATCATCATCATCATTATTTCAGCCGAAAGACGTCCACTTCTGAACATAGACCTCTCCCCCAAGGATCTCCACGATGACCAATCCTGCGCCTCCTGCATCCAAGAGTTTCCTGCAACTTTCACCAGGTCGTTGGTCCACCTTGTCAGGGGCCAACCCACGAGGCATCTTCCGGTGCGTGGTCGCCACTCGACAACCCTTCGGGCATCGGTCCACTGCCACGTAAGTGTTGCAATTCTCCGGGCTATGTCGATTACTTTCGTTCTTCTAAGGGTCTCCTCGTATTTAATAAAACTCTTGCGAGGGATGATATGATTTATAAAACGGAAAATAATCTAATACTAATATTATAAATGCGAAAGTAACTCTGTCTGTCTGTCTGTTACGCTTTCCCGCTTAAACCTCTCAACCAATTTTGATGAAATTTGGCACAGACAATCTTTAGACCCTGAGAAAGAACATAGGCTACCTTTTATCCCGGAAAAATTTGAATTTTCCCGAGGGGAATCTAAAAACGCGATATAACCAAACTCTACGCAGGCGAAGCCGCGGGTGGAAAGCTAGTATAATATATAAAACAAGGTATTACATCTTGTTGTACTTTTAATATAAGCTTTTTGTATTTCTTTTCGAGAAAGTTTTACGTAGTTCGTATTCTTTGTCGAAACATAGCAAATGAAAAGGGCGGACGTTCCTTTTATACAATTAGGATTTTTTACAATTTTCGTAAGTGGGAAGAATGTTGCCTTTACTTAGCAGTGAATAGTAGAATAGACGTTAACTACAAAGGTTCTTCTGCTGACCCAAATACAAGCATATTTATGATGGGTAGGCTTTGGATTCCTTGTAATAAATACTATTTCATTTTCTTACATTGTTATATTAATCTTATCCAGCCTGTCCCTTGTTGTCCTTCCCCAGGGAAGCCCTAAGCTGAAGTCCGTACTCCACGAGGCTCTTAGCTAGTAGTCACTTAGTTTTTAGTAGCCTTGGAGGTTGGAGGAATTTGTGGACATAGACAAGCTCTTGAAAGATCCATATATAAGAAAAATATTGATGATAAAAGAAAAAAAAATATTTTCTGTAACTAGGTTTGTAGAGACACTTTAAATCAGTCATATTTTTTTTTAAACTGGGTTAGTGCGGCTTTCCTCTGAGTTCTCTGAGAAAAAGGCCGAAACAAACTCAGAGGTCACAGATTTTTAAACATCAACAGTACTTTTTATACTTAGCCTCTTTGCTTTGCGTAAATTAGCAAATAGGTTTATAGACTGTGTCATTCCAAAAAAGAAATGTAATTAATAGTATTATTTAGCACCGTAATTCCCTGAAGAGTTAGGAAGTATGCCTTTTGTAAACCCACATCTAGCCAGTTATGATTAAACCCAATGTTATAGGGGACAACAACAACCAGTTACAAATCCATACTACTCATGAGAGAATTCCTAGAAATTATAAACTACTGCTTGACCGCAATCCCGCCTGATGGTAGGCAGTGATGCAATCGTTGATGGTAGAGCGCGCTAGTTTATTAAAAGCCTATTCACTCTAGCCTTGAAGACACTTAAATTGTAGTCAGATGTAAACACCGTCGCTGGTAAATTGATCCAGCCCCTCGATGTACGCGGTATTAAAGACGAGGCGAAACTCTTCGTCCTGATCGTAATGATGTCTATAACGTAAAGATGGATACTCGCCATACGACGGGTCGTCCAAAGATGGAACTGAGATGGGGAAATTAAGTCCGATAAAGGATTATTGATAGGATTTATAACCAGGATTACATTCTCAGCACACCTAGGCCAAGGATCTAATTGCGTAACTCACTATTCTCAACCTCAATTTGAATCATATTACATATCCATTACTCCATATATTCGAAACATGTGTCTGGTCAACAACGTAAATAAAGCAATGAATGTTGTTGAACTGTCAAAATGGAACCCATTGCTACTGATAGTTTGTTACGCAATTACCCTGCATAGTATGTAATGTATGTATACACTTATTCAATTTTCTTTGTATTTACACTCCATTCGGAATAAGATTAGATATTTAATTTTGAGTTCTATTCCGTCGGGATAAGGTTGGCGTTAAATGCAAAAATATAGTTACAATGCCAACTTTTTTACTGCAGCTAGCATTTGCCATGCAACGCAATAGAAGTCAAAATCGGGTGAAAGAACTGTAAAAAGGTTTTTAAACAAACCTTTTTACAGTTCTTTCACCCGATTTCTTTTTCATGTTTCTGAATGGAGTAGGCATAGGGATGTTTCCTGGGTAAAAAAATGATTCTATTTAGTCCGTCATTCAGATTGTAGAAAAATATTGGATATGTATATTTTGTTTTATCAAATCAATACAAATTGACAAATATAAAAGGAATCAAAGATCAGGAGTGGTGGCTGGTGATGTCACTGGCCGCTAAAAAGTGTAGCGTACAGTGACGTCACACGAGTTTTCAACGCGCTGTGTCGTCTTCATTTTTTGTTTATATGAAAAAAGAAAAATACCTGTCTAGTATTTTATGGAAATCTAACTAACGGACTAATTAGTTTTTTTAGTCAAATACCCTATTGTAAATAGTGTCCCAGGATTGGAATTGAACAAACCCAAAGAGAGCATTGCAATATGTCAAAACTTTTCTGCGCGAAATAAGCGGACATGAAATATTTAAGTACAGTTGCGGGCCCTCGCGAACTAGCTGCCTGCTGCCTGGCGATTGATAAAAATAGACGCATAGGGGGGATTGAATTTGTCATTCAATCCGGCAGTGAAACCACTTGTTTTATTTATTGATATACGCAGCTGAAGTGGCCAATCCCGTGGAAGCACTGAGCTCTTCCTGCACAAATAATTCGAACTAATCTGATCCAGAGTCTTTTAATAAGAATTCTTATTCATTTGCTAATACAATAAAAACGATCAATGATAGACAAGATTACAGAATAGTAGCTAAATTAGTAGCTAATTTAGTAGCTAAAGCAATTATTTTCATACGTTTATTTATTACGCTTTGCAACAAACTTAAGGCTATAGATGAAGGCAAGGCAGATTATGACTTAAGTGTAGTTGAAGATGAGCCAGTTTTGAAAATAGGGAATTACTTGTTTTGCTCGGAAATAATTAAAGGGACTATAGGTTGAGAGAACTGCTAATCGGTTGAGGAATACAGCATTGGTTAATCGTAGTAAATACTTGTCAGAATTTTTTAGTGCCTTTGCGAAAACGATGGGTAATCTAAATTTTGTTTAGCAGTTTTCTGCCTATTCGTTGAAAAAAATTCTGAAAAATGGCGAGGTAATATTTAAACAACTCATCGTTGTCTATGATTACGTTGATATGTTGTGTATGAAATCTAAAATGAACTCTAATTCTATGAACTCTGTAAAGGAGTTCCTCAAAGCAGCATACTTAGACCAAGAATAACTAGAATGTCCTTAAAATCTATGTATTTTTAACCAAACGGAGTTCATAATACACCCTACATCCCAAACCATATTATAAACGTAATAGGTTTTTTTTACCAATATCTATTTATAGTGCATAAAGTTAGTCATACTAATTAATCCATAGTGCATTATATTAACAAAACACTCACAATTATATAGTTTTATGTACATTTGAATAATTAGTACACCATATACCTAGTGGTAAGTATGATGATTTAAAGTAGCAATCCATTGCAGTAAATACAAAATGTAATTGATGTAAACAAAGATAATGGACCTGAAAGCGAAACAGTGACCAAAAACCTCAACAGTTGGCGATTTTCCCGCGCAACATGATCCAGCCAGAAATGGGATATTTAATCTTCATTTAAAAGAAAAGCTACCATTTTATAAGTATATGTATTGCATAAATATTAAAATAAATGCCAAAAATATAATAGCACTAGCCTCCATACTAGGATTCCCTGTGTCGTGGAGATTAACACCTAAGCACTTAAGGTAATACTTAGGATTGAAGTGTTTTGTAATTGCGTCGAAAAAAAATATTTGCAATGCCATTTGTAACGTTGATGTCACCTATGAATATATAGTTTATTACTTTTATAATTACGTTAAAGTACTGACCATGCTAATTACTTGATATAACTGTAAATAAAATTAAATTTGTGACGCATTTTAATTTATAACGAACGCAATTTCTATTTGATAATACCGCGCTATAATCAGATAATTTTTGCAATTACAAAAATGTCATTTAAAAAAATATATTAATTGTCAAAACTATCTTTTATTCACTACTTACCGTTTACAATAAAAACAGCTGAATACAGTACAGTTATCACAAATCACTATTTAGTTTCAATTGTACGCCGCATCACTTTCGTTTTCGAGCGGTCGACGGTGGGTGCGACACATGCGTCGCGGGCGGCAGTCGGGACCTCACTGACAAGCCACTCTGTCTGGATATCCTCCAGGCTAGGGATCACGGTGGGGGGAGGGGGGACGTGACGATTGATCTGTACTTCCATGTCCTGAATGGAATGGAAAATGGCCCTATCGCTAGTCGCTGTCGTCCTACGATTGGCGTAACTCGTTCGGGAACAGTTTTGTTAACAAATGATTGATGTTGATGAATTTTGATGTCAAATTTACATTTTGTTTGTGTTGGAATTTCAGATTGTTCCGGGACCCAAGACAGTTGAATCGTTCCTCCGGGACTCGTCGAGCTTCATTGCTCGGCGTTTTGCTGACCGTCTCCACTGTTGATTCTGGCTTTCAGGAGTTGCAGTCGGTGGGATAAAGTGTGGCGGGTTTTGTTGCTAATAATATTTATTTATTTATTTTTCTATATCATCTGCATCTACATATTGCATAACATTTTAAAATATTTATATAAACACATCCAAGCTACCGGCGGTCAGGGCTCCAGAGAGAGGAACTTCCTGACGATGCGAGCCGTGTCCATCAGTACCGCTTTCTGAATCAAGCTCTTGATCCAGCTGCCTAACGAGAGCGTCCTGAGGTGTTGGTCGAGGCTCTTGGCTATTAAGCCATTGGCTGTCACGACTATCGTTACAATGATTGCTGAATCCAATTTATTTATTTTATTATTACAGAAAGCGTACAGACTAATTTTACCATAAACATCATTATTTGACAGTACAATTTGCTAATTACAAGCTTCCACGTATATATATCTAGATACAAGAACATTATGGATATATTTCTTAACTTCTATAATAATTATATGTATGATAATTCTATAGTGACATAATGAGTGTTGAGCAAGCGTCTCTCTGAGAAGAGGACTGTACTCTTCAGTGAGACACTTGCAGGCGGATATTATAATCATTTCATCACAAAATACCTGTTTCTCAAAATACGAGATTCTCAAAAATCAAATTATCAAAATACCTGAAGAACGTTGCCCCACTTTACATGTGTTTCGTGCGGTAATCGAATCCGCGACGTGTGGTACAGCAATCAATCTCTTAACCACTTTGCCGTCGATTAATGATAACCCTTCGAACTTACGCCTTTACTTATAAAGATTATTATTACTAAACTAGCGGCCGCCAGCGACTTCGTTCGCGTGGAGGTAGTTATGCTCCGCTTTTATTGGTCACAGCGTGATGTTATATAGCCTAGAGCCTTCCTGGATTAATGGGCTATCCAAAGCAAAAAGAATTTTTCAAATTGGCCAAGTGGTTCCTGAGATTAGCGTGTTCAAACAAACAAACCAACCTCTTCAGCTTTATATATTAGTATAGAGTATAGATAAACAGTAAAATTACGCCAAAGAAAAGAACTAGTTACTTTATTCCTAAAGCGATTATAAATCCCAACTTAGCGCTTACTTTTAACGAAGTCTTTCAAAACCCTTAACGATGCCGATAAAATTAATTATATAATAAATTTCGCAGCACGTCCATTGACAATAATCTACCGCTTATTACATAGCTTTATGGTAAATAAACTCGTTTAACTAAAGACTCAGAAACTTGGGACAATAGCTAATATCTCCTCTTCACTAAAGTCTGCATTGTTTGCTACTACGCTATTAAATCTTGAATTGAGACCGTCATTTACATATTTTCAGACATTCATTCTTGTTTTTCCGATAGTTAAATTTAATATAGGTATTTGCATAAGTTTATCTTAAAAAAAATATTTTTTTTTTTAATAAAGTTAGCAAAATAAAACTACAAACCAGCAACTAATATAAACCTACGATGTGCTACGAAATGTCAGTGACGTAGGCAGGTAATAATTTCGTAGGCGGAAGCTACGAGTGTGCTACGCTGAATAATAGCCGTAACTCGTAGCAATTAAGAAAAAGCTGGCTACGGATATAAACTTCCTTAAGGAGAAACAATGTGGGTTGTTACTTACTTGTTCTTTTTATCCTACTAACAATATAAATGTGAAAGCTTGTACGGATATATTTGGTACTTTTTTACGCATAAACTACTGACCGGATTTTGATGAAATTTGGCACATAGGTGATTTAAAACAGAAATTATCATATTCTTATGAATGCACCTTATGTCCATGGCATAAGGTTCAATCGAAATTACTAGAAACTCGTCTACTATGAAGTACCTGTAGGTACCTGCTGAACGTACTCGAAATTACGCGGTATCATTATTACTTCTAAACAGATCTGGAATTTTCGATCAGCTGACCTATATAAAGCGCCGTGATGCCAGCGCGGGGTCAGTCTGCATTTGACTATTGAAGCAAAACAGAGATCTTAGAGAACATGCACAGCGACAACTGCAACGAGCACTTTAACTACTTCAAGAAATACATCGGGTGACTTCTGTAGTATTGTTCAGTGTTTACAACACGGACTTCGTGGACATACGAGAAGACTTCGGTTAAACATCAGTTACGTTCTACTAAGTGGCGTAGTAGCTAGGGGGGGGCGGTGGGGGCAGTCCACCCCAGGTGTCACCTTTTTTGGGGTGACACCCACCCAGTCTCTAAAAATACCTTAATCGTTAGCACAATTGTTCTTTTTCCAGCGATTCCTCCACTAGCACTAGCTCAGCTCTATTTATAAATCGGGGATTCCCGCAAAAGACCCTGACGCTGTCGTGGGAGATTCCCCGTCCCATACTCGAGATCGTGAAGTATGTTGTATTTGGTTGTCATAAATAATAATTGTTAAACGTGTATTATTCTTTAATATCTATCATTAAAAGAAGAAAATATATTTTAGAAACATAATATCGGCTGCCGGCAGAAGTTACCACCCACCAGATAAAGCCTTGCCGCTAAGCGATTCGTGGTGTTCATAACGACTGGTGAAACCGTATGGAGGATGGGTCTAAGCAGTTTTGTTACGTTGTGTGCCGTGTACAATGCGCCAATTGTTGTTGTGTCGGGAGTTTGGTAGTAGAAGGTAGCGGGATCCGAAGCACCGTGTTCCGCTGATTCACGGTGACCGCAGGCATTTGGGGGCCCAATTAGTGTGCCAGCCACAAACGAAGGGCTGCCCCGCTAACTGCGAAAAATCCCAGGGTGGCTCCATCCTGCTTGTTGGCGACCGGACGAGAGGACCTGATGGCGATTCCAGGGGGGATTCGGGCGTCCCCGCAGTCTCCAGACCAATCTCCCTCTGGCGCAGTATCATTGGTCATGTTGTTGGGTTTAACATTGCATCACGTCACTCAACTGCCGTCTTCCTTCCTATTCACTCAGTTTTAAAAATGAAGAGGCATAAAAAGAAAAGTAGGTGTGCATAGCGGACGCACGTCCTCTCATTTAAAGTGCACCTCTGTCTGTAAAAGATCGCTCTTAGCGATAAGACCGCCCATTGTGAAATCATTATATTTATTTTCTGTAATCTATATGGTGTACATAATAAAGAGTACGTATTCTAATCTATTCTCTCCAACCAGTTCGTCACTCTGGGGAACTTGGCCTGCCATCACGACCGGCTTTTCCCATACACAGAGGATCGACTATGCTGGTTGAGAAGCGAGAACTTTGTGCTATTAATGGACCTTTCCCAGCTGGTAGGACAACCGACTAGAGTGCCTGATGTAGTTGGTCATACCGCCCATTGGTTGGAGCTTCTGCTGACCACTAATCCGGACAGATGTGTTTTAATAGTTCCCTCACCGTTAGGAACTTCAGACCACTGTCTGGTGAAGTCTGTATCGTCCTTCACCCCACTATATTGCGACTCACGTGGTGAACGGCGAATGTGGCGATACAACTCGGCAGATCGGAATGAGATGCGCCACTTTTTTGCGTCTTATCCCTGCCAGCTGGTCCGCTTCTCTTCTGACAATCCGTCTAGCTGTGCGGACGCTATATCCGATGTGGTGCGTCAAGCTATGAAGTATTTTATCCCCTTCAGTCATGTTACCGTCGGTGGCTCGGCTCACCCATGGTTCAACGCCGACGATATTCAAGCTGAACAGTGTAAGCACACGGCATTTTTCACCTGGGTTAAAGCTCGGGACCGCAGAGCTCCGGATATTAGCTCAAAGAAGAGGGCCTTTGATCATGCTGCCAAGTCCTACTAAAAGTCGCTTAAGAAGGCTCGCTTCGACCGTATTACTCATATTGGCAATAAGCTCTCAGCGCAGCCCCCCGGTAGCAGATCTTTCTGGTCCCTTGCCAAATCGGTCGAGGCAAACTTCTGATGGCCCACACTGCCTTCGCTGGTTAAGCCTGATGGGGCACTGGCTCATACGGCGAGAGAGAAAGCAGGTCTTTGCATCTTTGCCACAATTCGTGTCTTGAAACTAGCAGTTCTAATTTTTCTCATTGCAAAACTTCAATGCCGGAGGTTCGCATTAGGAACAAGGAGGTTCTGAGAATACTATGTCATCTGGAAGTGAATAAGGCTAGTGGCCCAGATGGTATACCAGCGAATGTTCTTAAGGCATGTGCCCCCGAGTTGTCTCCTGTATTGACGCGCTTGTATCGCCTCTCATTTAGAACAGGTATAGTGCGTAAGTCTTGGAAGCTTGCCAACGTGCAGCCGGTCCCCAAACAGGTTAATCGTGCCGATCCTAACAACTATCGGCCGATTTCAATAACCTCCATACTCTGCAAGATTATGGAGCACGTATTGAACTCGCGCCTCTTGGCTTACCTGGAAGGTAACGATCTCCCCAGTGACCGACAGTACAGGTTTCGCCGCAATCGGTCAACTGGAGACCTACTAGTGTATGCCACTCATTTATGGGGCGAGGCCCTCGAGAAAAATGGGGACGCGATTGCCGTCTCTCTTGATGTCTCGATGGCTTTCGATAGGGTATGTCACGCTGGCCTATTGAATAAACTTCAAGGATACGGTATTTTCGCTGGCCTGACTGACTGGGTAAAAGACTTCCTGACAGAACGGTCCCCATATCGACTAATGCCGGTGTTCCTCCTTGGTCTTTTCTCTCTGCATCTCTGTTCTTGCTGCATATTAACGATCCGCTGATGCCCGGTATCTATGGATATGCAGATGACAGCACAGTTATGGAGAGGTACCTGCCAGTTTTTTACTTTCTATGGGTAACACCACCAACTTCCGCCCCGGGTGCCACCCAAGCTAGCTACGCCACTGGTTCTACTTGTCATTGCCTACTACCAACTGTACCTTCGTTGTCAATAAACTTCGAAACTCTTAACCGGCAGCCCGCAACAATATGAATATTAATATAGGAATATAATATTAATATCCTAGTTATGTTATGCAGGTGAAACTGTGGAGTACTAGTGTTGTTAGTGTTTTAATTATTTGTGTAGGCCTATGGTCAAGGTGAATACCCGAAAAGAATCTATCTAAGTACCAAGTCACCGTCATCATCATTATACATATATGAAATATAGGCAACTTTATTCATCATCATCATCTCAGCGTTAATCCCAGTCGCATCCGAAGCTTTTCAGCTTTGGAGTCTGTGGTCCGCTTTACCAGTCTAACTGCTGATTTTAACTAAACTTCAATATTTTCCGTGAAGCCACAACTCGAAGGCGATATGGAAGCATTGCAATCAGACCAATTGAAACTTCTCGGTTTTTTGAATTTCTCGATGGTAGGCCATAACATCGGCTGCCGGCAGAAGTTACCACCCACCAGACAAAGTCTTGCCGCCAAGCGATTTGTCGTGTTCCGGCATGATGTCTGGTGAAGCCGTACGGAAGACGGGTCTGAGCAGTTGTGTTGCGTTGTGTGGCGGGTACGATGCGCCAAATGTTGTTGTGTTGGGAGTTTCGTCGTGGAGAGTCTCCAGATCAATCTCCCTCTAGCGCAGCATCATTTGGGCGTGTTGGTCTTGGGTTTAACATTGCATCACCTCGCTCAACTGCCGTCATCCTTCCTATTCCTAAGTTTTTTAAGCACTAGTTTATAATTATTAAAAAAAAAATGTTGGACTTCTGAGGGCTGCAACAACCTGTCTGCCTGCCATTAGATGTTCGTAGGGCAACCGGGACCAAAGGCTTAACGTGCTTTCCGAGGCACGACCAGACCAGTGCGAATATGTATATTCATGCATACAAATATTTGCACTGCGCGGGGATCTAACCCCGCCTCCTTGCTCAGCAGCTGCGTTCGCTACCGCTACGCCACGGAGGCTGACAAGTGTAAGTACCAAGTGCTTTGATATTACTGTGAGTTGACATTATTAATAATGATAATACGATCTTCATCATTAAGAGCCTATAAAATGTAGGAACATTGGATTGGGGGAGGCCTATGTCCAACAGCGGTGTTGAACATAGGCCCCAAGCCTCGGAAATTCGACGGTGTGAAATTTCCGGGCTGTGCTTCTCGCATACAGCGAATTAAAATTAGCGTAAATCAAATACTATAAAATAAAATCCAAATCTAACGGGTGGTTCAATTTTAGGGGCCGATGTTAAATGTGGACCACACCTAAACCTCAAGATTTTTTCTGCATTTCATTTGAAATTTCTCAATTTCGGACTAACTGAATTTCAACCATGGAAAGATATACAATCGAGCAACGCTTTACAGTTATTCAAGCGTTCAAATCAAAACGCATATCGTGCACTTCGTGATTTTTTCGGTCAATTTAATCGTCCAAATGTCCGTACAATTGGAAAAAATTGTGCTAAAATTTGAGCAAACCGGGTCTGTAGGAGATTTGAAAACACCAGTCCATGCTCGTACAGCTCGTACTGCAGAAAATATTGCTGCTGTTCGCGATAATGTGACTGAAGAGCAGTTGACATCAATGATGAAATGGTGTTCACTATCGTGAGATGATAACGAACTTTTTTTGGCCTAAAATGGAAGTTATGGATGTGGACGATATGTGGTTTCAACAGGACGGTGCCACTTGCCACACAGCTAACGAAACAATGGCTCTTTTGCGCTACAAATTCAATGGCCGTGTTACCTCACATGGTAGCGATGTCAATAAGCCGCCAGATCATGTGATTTGGACACCGTTGGACTTCCTTCTTTGGGGTTATTTGAAAGAAAAGGTATACGTCGATAATCCAGTAACAATTTAACAGCTAAAAGATGAGATAATTCGGCACATTATAGAACCTCACAACAGCATAGAACCTCAGTTATGCCTCAGCATCATCGAAAATTTGGTCCATCGGATGGAGATGTGCCGCTGAAGTCTCGGCGGTCATTTGCCCGATATTTTGTTCCATACATAATTGAAGGATACCATGTTATCATAACAAAAAGTAATTACAGTAATTTTCTAAATAATTTGTGTTTTAATGAAAATCAACTTCGGCCCTGATAATTTAACCACCCTGTATCTAAAAACAGTAAAGCTCAAGAATGTATTTATTTGAACTCGCTAATCTACCGGCTAGTTTTCTATTTTTTTTATTATTAATGCCTAATATTTTCGATGAAGGCTTAAAGGCTATTATGTATTATTTATTATGTATTATTTATTTAACTTCAAGCAAGGATCGCAGGAGTATCAAAATTTGGAAAAACGCTGGATGAAACCGGGAGCAGAAACAAGTAATTTCATGCGTACAAAATCGCTGGCAGAAATTAATTACCGATATTCGGGACATCAGCATAAATATTTGCTCATGCATAAATTATATTTCCTCAATATATAGAGTGTGAATTTAGGGACAAGTGTCGTAACACATTGGGGCCGGTTCTACGGCCAAGTGGGTCAGTGTACACAAGGGATGGTAGTCGTAAGGGAGGTAGGTATAAGTTTACATAAATACTTGTAGCGCGTAGGTCGTGTTACGTAATTAAAACTCTGATAGATAGAACGTTGTATATTGCACGTAAGTAAAGGTGTATAAAGGTGTACAATGTATACTATAACTATTTACAAGAGTGTAGACGCGACTAGATATAAGAACAGAATGTGAATGTGAATGTGAAAGAATGTGTCTCTTACAGGCTATGCACTAACTTAAATACACTAGCTATCTCTAAACAATAGTGGGGTGACCAATCAGGCGTCCTCGATGCTGATTCATTGATCGAGGGAGGCCGTGGCGTATGATTGGTCAGTGTAGAGAGCGCGCCAATTTACAGTCCACGTGCTAGGCAGTTCGCTATGGTTTCACACGCTCCCACGCACATAGGTCACCAGATGTGCTTCCGGAGTTCCGGGGTGAGATTTATAGGCACCCTCGCGCTAGGCGGTCGAGAACCCTTTCGCGGAAGGTCGTCAATTGTGTGTAACATCTGTGTGGCTGCTACATACTTATCCAAAACGTTTCAAATATCATCTGCCTAGAATTTTCCCAAATGTGTTGAGGACAAACCGGATTCAATTGAATACCTGTAGCGGTACCTATAAACGCCATAAATAAACAACGCGTCATACTGCCGTCACACCAATTCTACATCTCGCAAGCAGAGTTTGCCGTGCAAATAGCATAGTGCAACTCCAAGTTCAACCGTTGGGCAAGTGTCCGCCACACCCGTCTGGTCGGAGGATCCTCGCTTTTCTATGGAGGTTGAGTGAACTTCACTCCCTGTTCCTCATGCCCCCAAATACCAGTATTTTACATGGAGCGACTATTTATCTGACCTCCAAAACCCATTTACTGAGCATTTTGATATCCTTTGGTAAGATTGGTGGTCAGACTTTCGGACTTCTGACGATCAGTAGTCAATTTAACCTCAACTCTTGATCAATGGCCTGTGTGGAGTAGATACCACAATTTTGCCAATAACACGTGTACAAATTATAGAAATCCTTTGAAAATTCTATTTCACAATAATGGCGGATATCGCCAATGACAGTCTATGAGGGAGGTTTGAGGCAAAGTCATAATGTGGCCACTATGCTGCGATATTTCAATGTTCTTTATGAATTATTTACTCAATGCACTTTTTACAAAATCATCATAGTAACAATATTAGTGAATTTTGAAATAATCTTTTTCCCGCGAATTAATTCCAACTTCCCCGAAATTTGGTAGTTCTTAAAAAGTGACAACATTATTTTTGACGGTATAATTCTGAGTGAATAGCGATGCGACCGCGTGCCGCGTGCCCGTTACGCGTTTTAGTTACTTTTTTTGCAAAATAATATTTATTTTTTAAATGGATTTTTTTTTAAGTTTATCCCGGCTTTGTAGGCATTTGTAGAATCAGTTATCGATACCTAACAATACCTTCACGGATCGGACAGGGTTTTCTTTACACATTGTATATTAATACTAGCTTTCCGCCCACGGCTTCGCCGGCGTGGAATTCGGTTACATCACGCTTTTTAGATTTCCCTCGGGAATAACAAATTTTTCAATAAAAGGTAGCCTATGTCCTTTTTCTGGGTCTATAGATTGTCTGTGCCAAATTTCATCAAAATCGGTTGAGAGGTTTAAGCAGAAAAGCGTAAAAGACAGACAGAGTTACTTTCGCATTTATAATATTAGTTTGGATAAATTCGTCCTACTGATGACAATATGTGTATTACAGGTACAGGTTCTTTCTTCTTAGGTTAAAAGTTAAAATGTACGAGGTAACTAATAATAAGGTACGATCAGGTGGACAAAAGCCCCTTAATAAAAGCTAGAATTAAAAAAAAAACAAATACAACGTGTAACATAAAGGGTATATACATAATAAAGGTCTGGCATCTTTACATGATATTAAACGATATTGGAAGGGTTTTTTAATTCTATCTCTTTATGTTAGGAAGTTATGAGGAAAAACACCGCCTGTGATAGGCTACTATCATACTAGTCGCACAGAGATATTGAAAACATTTATCGGATTTTGGCAAGTAACGTGACGGGTAACGAGTAGTTATTAACATATATGTAGTGTGCTGCCACGTTTGTTATGATTTTATTTTAAGAAACACACGAACCGAAAATTTGGTACCAATTTTTTGAGTATTTTATTTTGAGTTGAAACCCTTCCGATATCGTTTGATATCATCTAAAGATGCCATGCCCTTGGTATGTATATACCCTTTTTGTTACACGTTGTATAAGCAAATGAAATCGCTGGCAACACAGATCATCATTGACCTTTTTATCGTCCCACAGCTGGGGGCACAGGTCTCCTCTCATACAGAGAAGGATTGAGAGTAATCACCACGCTTGCTCAATGCAGGTTGGCGATTTCAGACTTAAAGTCCAGGTTTCCTTAAGATGTTTTCCTTCACCTTCAGTCATTGGTGTCGAAGATATACTTAGAAAGTACATAAAACTTTACATTGAAAAGTTACATTGGCAACACAGATAGTAGATCATATTTTATATTATTTAAATAAAAATGAAGAAAGGGCACAAAGGCCAAGGAACCATGCCACAAAACTTAAAAAAAGAACATATTTTATTATTTAGGCTATTTAGCTGTTAAACACTAATGTTTAAGAAAAATATAAGCCATCGAAGGTTTATATTTTTTTTTTTACATTTATGAACAAGTATTTAAAATTACTTTTGCATTTACATATTATTATTAGGTATTTGTCAAAGTAAATTGGTTTTAATGGGTTAAAGAATATGTATTATATAACAGCCTTGCTCCAAATACAATTTTACATAACACTGTCGCCATCCTATTAAAAATAATTGATGCTAACTAGACGACCTTAACCGCCGTAATTAGTACATCCGAGTTATTTTAATTATATTCAATGTCGGATCTAATTCATGAAACTGTTTGCTTGTTTCCTGAAACGCTGAATTTTTGGCGACTATTCATTACCTTGCTCGATTGGTGTTATTTTACGTTTATGAGTATACTAGCAAAGCAACATGGTTTCACCAACATAAATTTCTATCTGTTATGGGGACAAAAAGTAAAAAAAAAAACCTGTGTGAATCCTGATTATAAACTATCTGTAAAGCAAAATTCATTCAAACCCGCCCCCTAATCGGCGAACTAACAAACAGCGACTAGTTGGGATCGTTTGGACCGAACGGACCAATGGACGGTCCAAACGATCTCAACTAGTCCCAATCATTTGACAAAAATGTGTTCGCCGATTAGGGGGTTACTAATTTTTACGCGAAAGAGTAACAAACTGGGGCCCTAGTCTGCTATTACAATAGCATCAGAAAGGTCGATCAATGATCATAATCATCGATTTTGACCTTCCAGTTATCAATCACTGACACTCCACTACATATTATTAAATGTTCAAATTGAGGAGTTTTTTTTATAAAATCATCTCTATTAACGGTTTTTATAATAATGTCACTACGGCAATTCCATTCTCTCACCATTCTATTACGAATTAACTGATCAATGATTATGAATTTAGCAGATTACAAACTTTTAAGCACAATGACAATAGAATCGTGTTGGGATGACAATTTTATAAAAATAACAGACCTTGAATGTTTGTTCCTCTTTCCATTAATTCTTAAAAACTTTTGCCTTTATCTATACTTCTATACTGATATATAAATCTGAAGAGTTTGTTTGTTGGAACGACGCTAATCTCAGGAACTACTGGTTCGATTTGAAAAATTATTTTTGCGTTGAATAGCCCATTAACCCAGGAAGGCTTTAGGATATATAAAATCACGCTGGTATTAATAGGAGCGGAGCATTTAAAAAATAACATATCGAAACCTACGCGGGTGAAACCGCTGGGAGCAGCTTGTTTAAGTTATAAATCAGTGCTTGACCACGATCCCGCCTGATGCTAAACAGTGATACAGTCGTTGATAGTAAATCGCATTTTTTTTTCCTATATTATATGTATTTACAAAAGCAGTCTCACAGGTCCATCGACCTGATCAAGCTACAGTTGCCATGATTGGGCTGTGGGTGGAAGACCGTCTTCACATAACGAGCCTGTTCCGTGCCCCGAAAAGCCCGTTAAGCTGTTTATCTTCTGCTGCTGAGATCATTGACAGTCAATACGTGTTGTCAGAAGCTTGAAAGTCTGACTAAAAGTTTTATCTAACTAAAGCTTGACCGCAATCCCGCCTGATGGTAAGCAGTGATGCAATAGTTGATGGTAAAGCGCGCTAGTTTATTTAGAACCTACTCACTCAAAAAAACTGAGTGGATAAGGAAGGAAGACGGCAGTTGACCGAGGTGATGCAATGTCCAACAACACGACCAACGATGCGCCAGAGGGAGATTGATTTGGAGGCTTTCAACGACCAAAGTCCCGACACAACAACATTTGGTGCATCGTACTCGGCACACATCGTAACACAACTGATTAGACCCGTCCTCCGTACGGCTATACCATGTCTTACCAAGCGGTATCTTATTACCCAGCACCTGGATTGTAGGGGTCACATAGGCAGTCGCTGCATGTCAAACTCTGGTATGCAGTTGTGTCCGGTTAGACAGGTTAATATTTGTATGCATGATTATGAATATTTGCACTGGTCTGATCGTGCCTCTGAAAGCACGTTAAGCCGTTGGTCCCGGCTGCCATACGAACATCTAATGGTAGTCGTTACGGGTTGTTAAAGCCCTCAAAAGTCCAACAATTTGTCTAACTGCAATGCTTCGATGTCGCCTTTGGGTTGTGGAGGTCAGACGGCAGTCGCTTCACGGAAAATATCGAAGTTTAGCCAACATCAGCAGTTAGACTGATAAAGCGGATCCCAGGCTCCAAAGCTGAATAAGCTTCGGATGCGACTGTGATTAACGCTGAGATGATGATGATGATGAGACAGGATGCCGAACTCATTATACATAGTTGAGAAAACTGTTAGGTAGATGGTTTATCATCAACCTTTTTATCGTCCCATTGCTGGGCACAAGTCTTCTCTTATACAGAGAAGGATTGAGCGTAATCAGTACGCTTGCTCAATATGGGTTGGCGATTTCAGACTTAAAGTCAAGGTTTCCTCAAGATGTTTTCCTTCACCTTGTAATCAGTCATTGGTGTCCAAGATATACTTAGAAAGTACATATAACTTAGAAAGGTTACATTGGTACTTGCCTAACCTAGAATCGAACCCGCACACTCATACTTGAGAGGCTGGTTTTTTAACCACTACGCCACCACGACTGGTAGATTTACTAGAGACTGGTAGACTGGTAGATTAGGTTAAAAATGTGACAATCGCTACAAGACTAGAAACTACAAAATTCATCATATCATCATCATCAACCTTTTTATCGTCCCACTGCTGGGTACAGGTCTCCTCTCAAACAGAGAAGGATTGAGCATAATCACCACGCTTGCTCAATGCGGGTGGGCGATTTCAGATTTAAAGTCCTTTTATTATTGACTGACTTAGACTGTTTTACTATCCCCTATACACTATACTACAGGGTTAGTACAACTAACAGTGACTAAGGACACTATCCCCCCCTTTGTAGGGATACATATATTTGACTGAGTTCTCTTTTACAAGACTTGTATAATATCATATTTAGCGCTGTTTCTACTGTCCCCCCTTTAACAGGGATACACAAAAATAGCCTGTGTCCTCTGACCTATCGTGAGTGTGACCTTCACACACACTACAAATATGTTTCGCACACCGGCCAAAAATGTCACCAACTCGCCGAACTCTAAGGGCTCACCGCGCTCGATAGAAAGGGCTGGACCCTCGCTTCCCAATGTAAGGCGAAGCATTGGAGAATGTGAGGCTGGGAAAGCTGCGCCTAAGCCCAAATCCCCGGTTAACCCAGAGAGAGACATCACCCCGGGTGCCTCCCAGGAGTCTGCCGGCCTTATGGAGGTGCGCCGATGGTCGGCGGGTACAACGACGGCGAGGCCGCCCAAGAAATCTGACTCTGTTTATCCCAACATCACGGCGGAGGCGAGAGCTTGCCTCAATAAAGCTAAGCTTCATTTGGGCAACTCTCGCAACCTTAAAAACGAAATAAGAACGTAGGTTATAAACGCTATAAACAGACTCTATGAACTCGTCAAGGAGTCGGAGCAGAGAAAGGTCCCCGTTGTACCCGAACCTGTGCTCGTTGAGATACCTGCGGTGTCTGCAGTCGCATCAGCGGCCGAGCGTCCTGAGAAGTCTACAGATCCGACAGAACTGATGCAAATCCTTATGGCAAGCCTCCAGGACCACAAGAAGGCGCTGGAGGAATCCCAGCAACTTACCCAGGCTCTGTCGGAGCAAATGAAACAGACTCCTCACTTCGTCAAAAGTCAAGGCCCTACTTTCGCGGATATGGCCGCCGTCCCAAAGCAAAATATCCAAGAGCCTCTTCACTCGGTAGTCGTATCATCTAAGAATGATCAGGACACTGGTGAAGAGGTTATTGAGAAGCTTAGGATAGCGGTCGATGCTCGAAACCAGGGCACGAGTGGAGCGACTGCGGAAGGCAAGGGACCAAAAGGTGGTGGTTGGTTTCAAGACCCGGGAAGAGCTGAACAAGGTCTCTGAAAGAATCAGGAAGACGGGTAACCTAGTGGTAGAGGAGGTACAAAACAAGGACCCTCTAGTAATCATCAGAGATGTCCTCTCCTACCATTCCGACGCTGATTTGACTCAGGCCTTGCAGAGGCAAAACACACACTTGATCGGGGACTTGCCTGCTGATAGTATGAGGTTGGGGGTGAAGTACCATCCTAAGACCAGGAACAACCATACTTGCCACATCGTCCTATAGGTGTCCCCAATCGTGTGGCAGAGACTAAGTCTGGCGGGTCGCGTTCATATCGACCTCCAGAGAGTGTGCGTCGAAGACCAATCGCCATTGGTACAATGTACCCGCTGCTTAGGGTATGGGCACGGTAGGCGCAGAGACCCGGTCGATTTATGCAGCCACTGTGGCGGCCCGCATCTCAGATCGAACTGCCCAGATACAAAGATCGGCGAGGCAGCGATGTGCGTGAACTGCACCAGAGCCAAAATTCATTCAGTGGCGAATGCCCGGTGCGAAGAAAGTGGGATACACTAGCACGAACCTCTGTAGCATACTGCTAAGGTGGCCTGCGGCCCGCACCGAGTACAAAGTAATCCAGGCCAACCTGCAGCGAAGCCAGCTCGCAACAAATGAACTCCTGGCCGAAGCCGACAAACGCAAAGTCGCCGTAGCGCTGCTCCAGGAGCTGTACGTGGGTGGGGTTAGAAGGATGAAGGGTTATCGGGGCGTAAGGGTCTTCCAGAGCTCTGAGGGAGGAGAAGGTACTATAAAGGCGGCAATAGCCGTCTTTGAAAAAGACCTGGATGTCTTACAGTACCCACAACTCATCACAAATAATATCGTCGTGGTGGGAGTCTGAACCAGAGCCTGGACGATCACGCTGGTATCCTTCTACCTGGAGCCAGACAAACCCATGGAGCCATACCTGGAGCACCTAAAGAGGATAGAGCGAGAGGTGGGCTCTAACAGGCTGATCATTGGAGGAGACGCGAATGCGAAAAGTACTTGGTGGGGTAGCTGCAGTGAGGACCGCAGAGGGGAGCAGATGTGTGGAGCATGTGGAGAATTGGGGTTGCAGATCCTCAATACGGGAGACATTCCGACCTTTGACACCGTGAGAGGTAGGGTAAGGTACAGTAGCCACGTGGACGTTACGGCCTGTTCGGCCGACATGCTCGACTTGGTGGACGGCTGGCGGGTCGAGGAAGGTATCACGAGTTCTGACCATAACGGCATAGCTTTCAGCGTTCATCTTTTAAAATCAAAGGGCATTGCAATTAAACGGACCACTAGGGTATACAACACTAGAAAAGCTAACTGGAGGCAGTTTCATGAGAAACTGTCTCTACTTATGCTGGACAAAAAGTTAACCCTAGTGGATTTGTCAAATACACACACTACACAACAACTAGACAAAACAGTTAACACATACACACAAGCCATAACCGACACATGCAGAGACACGATACCACATAAAAACACAACACAAACCTTCACCATGCCGTGGTGGTCTGAGGAACTCGCTGAGATGAAGAGGCTGGTCGCCACCAAGAAAGTGAGAGTCAGGAACGCAGCGCCAGTCCGAAGAGCGATGGTGGTTGCTTTGTACCTAGATGCGAAAAAGGAGTACGAGGAAGCGGTGAAGAGGGCCCAAATCGAGAGCTGGAAGGGTTTTTGCAGGAAACAGGACAGAGAAGGGGTCTGGGAGGTTATATACAGAGTAATGGGGAGATTTAAAGTCCACTTAAAGACTACAAAATTACTTAAAAATGAATTAGTTGGCTTAAATCAACCCTGTAAGATTATGTTTTCGTAATTTTGATAGCAAGACATGTGCTCTTTCTGTAATATTTTAATTAGATACTGTATTATAATGATAATCATCATCATTTATTTCAAGTAACACTGACTCATATACAATTGATAGATACACACATACAACATTCCAAATCAAAAATATGAATACATTCAAGAATATCAAAAAGTCATACATACTGCCATTATAACAATACTAATAATAATAAAACAATAAAAAGACATAATTACAATGACAATTGAGTTACATCAGCCAACCACATGCCGCTTACAACAGTGGGAGATGATGGAACAATCAAACCTTACCGCAAGCGCAGCCAACAAGCTGTTAGTGCTCCCCCGCACTCTTCTCACTCTTCTCTAAAAATTATATCGTATTTTTAATAAAAGTGAGCTTTTCCATGACTAAATGCCATCCGACATATCTTTATAGAGAAGCATTCCCAAAAATAAAACATTTGACGAACAAGTATTCTGTGAAAAAAATAGCATGCGAATGGTTATTTGAAACCTAAAAAAATGTCAGTAATGTTTTGGTGAAATATTACTGAACATAATTTGAGCTCTTGGTGATATTATGATAAACTTGTTGCACCTAACGGTTTCGCCCGCTTAAGTAAAAAAGTCCTTATTCCCGGCTGATGCTTACTCAAAGAGGCACCTAGGGAGACGGCAATCGTTTCCCCGTTTTTCTGGAGGGTCCCCAGTTGACTGATTGCGGTTAAACCTGTCCTGTATATCATCATGTATGCGGCAGGCGCCTGGGCTCCAGCTACGAAAAAGCTAGGTATACGAAGGAAGCTAGGCTCAGTCCAACGAGGATTCGTCCAGTAGCTCTGCAAATCTTACCGTACAGTCTCTCTTGACGCAGCTCTGGTTTTGTCTGGGATACTTCCTCTAGACCTCCGCATACAAGAGGCAGCTGCCTTGTATGAGGCAAGGGGAGGGTCGTCTCACCACATACCGGAAGACCGGGACGTGGAGTGTATGGTGAGGTTTGCAGAAGCCCCTCACCCAGCTCAGCAAATGGATCTGGAGTTCACTTGTCTGGCAGACCAACAGCTTCTAGACACTAATAACGTGCAGGCAGTGCGAATATTCACTGACGGCAGCAGGATTGAGGGAAAGGTGGGAGCCGCAATATCCCTGTGGGATAATGTTGGGGAAATCCAGAGCCTCAAACTTAGCCTCGCCGCGTACTGCACAGTCTACCAGGCCGAACTACTAGGCATTTGCAGAGCTACCGACGTCATCCTCAAACGCAAAGAGGCGAGCTATGTATTGTACAGTGACTCAATGTCCGCACTGCAGACACTCACAAGCCATGGCTCGCTTCATCCCCTGGCAGTGCAGGCGCGCAGAAACCTAGCTCAGGCCTTGATACAGAACAAAGCTGTGTCCTTGTTCTGGGTAAAGGCCCACGCAGGCTTGCCGGGAAATGAGCGCGCGGACGAACTAGCCAAGGAGGCAGCATTGTCGTTGCGGAGGAAGCCGGACTATGACCGGTGTCCGATTTCATTCATCAGACGCCAGGTCCGAATGGAATCGCTTGATGAATGGAATCGGAGATATGTGTCTGGAGCGACGGCCTCGGTGACGAAAATGTTCTTTCCGGATGCCATAGCGGCCTATCGTATAGTGAGACAGGTTCGCCCAACCCAACAGGTATGCTCACGCAGGTGAGCGGACGGCACGGTGGATTCTCCGAATACTTATATCGTTTTAAGTGTAAGGGGAGTCCATCGTGCGTCTGTGATCCAGGCGTGAGCGAATCCATACCGTACTTGATTGTAGAGTGTCCAGCTTATGCCGCAGTGCGGTATGATCTGGAGCAGCAGCTTGACGTGAACCTGAGGAAAAACAACATTGCAGAAGTCATGCGAGGAAAAAATAGAAAATTGTTCTTAAACTATTGTGTAAAAATAGCTGAAACCGTAATTAATAGAAATAAATTAGTATAGTGATACTATGCTTAGTAGATATTGTATATATTTATGTTAAGCATAGGGAAATAGACATTACAAATAATTAATAATAAGTAATAATAGATAAGAAATTAAAATTTATGTTATGTAGTAAAAATAGTGCGTTGAAGTGCGTATAGTAAGTTATAAATAAATATTGTAGTACATAATTATTTCCCCAGACAATAAATAAGTAGAAACAATAAAATGGGAGTCCCACCCATTGGACTAAAAGACGATGAATGACAGAAAGATATTTAGGTATGCGGAATAAAAGTGCGAGAGGAATAATAGCGAGAACTGATATGAAAGGGTATAGTTATAAAAAAGGCTCCAATAAAGTTGGAGGTAGCTTGTAATTAAAAAAAAAACCTGTCCTGTGAAGCAATCGTTACCTTCCAGCGGTATGCCAAGAGACACGAGTTTAACACATGCTCCATAATATTGCAGATTATGGAGGTTATCGAAATCGGCCGCCCCAGGTGTCACCTTTTTTGGGGTGACACCCACCCAGTCTCTAAAAATACCTAAATCGTTAGCAACAATTGTTTTTTTTCCAGCGATTCCTCCACTAGCACTAGCTCAGCTCTATTTATAAATCGGGGATTCCCGCAAAAGACCCTGACGCTGTCGTGGAGATTCCCCGTCCCATACTCGAGATCGTGAATTATGTTGTATTTGGTTGTCATAAATAATAATTGTTAAACGTGTATTATTCTGTAATGATAGATAGTTAAAAGAAGAAAATATATTTTAGAAACATAACATCGGCTGCCGGCAGAAGTTACCACCCACCAGATAAAGTCTTGCCGCCAATCGATTCGTCGTGTTATAATGACTGGTGAAGCCGTATGGAGGATGGGTCTAAGCAGTTTTGTTGCGTTGTGTGCCGTGTACAATGCGCCAATTATTGTTGTGTCGGGAATTTGGTCGTGGAGGGTAGCGGGATCCGAAACACGGTGTTCCGCTGATTCACGGTGACCGCAGGTATTTGGGGGCCCAATTGGTGTGCCAGCCTCAGACTAACTGACTAACCTCAGACAACTGCGAAAAATCCCAGGGTGGCTCCATCCTGCCGATTGGCGACCGGACGAGAGGACCTGATGGCGATTCCAGGGGGGATTCTGGCGTCCTCGCAGTCTCCAGACCAATCTCCCTCTGGCGCAGTATCGTTGGTCATGTTGTTGGGTTTAACATTGCATCACGTCACTCAACTGCCGTCTTCCTTCCTATTCACTCAGTTTTAAAACTGAAAAGGCTTAAAAAGAAAAGTCGGTGTGCACAGCGGACGCACGTCCTCTCATTTAAAGTGCACCTCTGTCTGTAAAAGATCGCTCTTAGCGATAAGACCGCCCATTGTAAAATCTTTATATTTATTTTCTGTAATCTATATGGTGTACATAATAAAGAGTAGGTATCCTAATCTATTCTCTCCAACCAGTTCGTCGCTCTGGGGAACTTCAATGCCTGCCACCAAGACTGGCTTTTCCCGTACACAGAGGATCGACTATGCTGGTTAAGAAGCGCGTAACCACAGTAGAGAACAGTAGATTATCTAAGGCCGCCCGCAGAGTTATTTGCCTACTCTTGCGTTGAACCCTAGGGTTGTCACTTTGATCTAAATTTATAGAATAAAAAGCATATTATGATTGAATATTTTACCAATTTATAAATTTAGTAAAAATAAAAAGCCTTTATTCACATAACATTTATTATATTAAGTTACAAATTTGATACCGACAAAATTTTTAAGACTACTTAAGTGTAACACTAAATTATATTCTAAAGCTCGTAAATAATGATAAATTTTAAGTGATGTGTGATATGGGAAATCGATATAACTGGTTCTTATCAGAGAAGATTGTAAGTGATGAGTAGGTACTTAAATGTAACACTAACACAATAATATTTACAAGCTAATAACTAATGCTTAAATGATATAAAACATGAGAACGTAACAATAAATATGTAGTTCTTATGAAAAAGTAGACATTGGTAAAGCTACGATTATGTATGGGTAGCGAATATTTAACAAATGATACCTTACTTTAATAAAACCGCAAAACCTTTTTAGCCTCATTAGTTTCTGAGGTACAATTATAATGATTGTTTATATGGGTACTGTGTAATGTTTATTTATATAATCGGATAGCAACAGCTAGCTCAAATGCAACAAAGGCGCCGCTCGCTTACTCGCTATTAAATTAAAGGTTATAATGTTATAAATAAAATTCTACGCAACCCTAAGCGTTAGTCGGTCACATTTTACTATAATTTTATTAACTTAATATTATGATTAAGACGCCATATTTGGATCAAACAACACTTAAGACAATAGAAAAAAAATAATAGTAATTTGCAATATTGATTATTGTGAAATTGTCCTTATTACACTATACTCTACAAATAAGTTTACTTAAACGATATTTCGTACTCAATCCTCTGTTTTATAGTAAAACTGGGCTTCTTAAAATAAACTTAACTTTAAACATAGTAGTCAGGAAGTAAATCTGGGAATACAATTATATGGAAAAATGCGACTCAGGTACGCTCTTAATAAAGCAAATAAACTGTGAAACAAACAATACATATATCACATTTTCTAATAAGATTTAAGTTGTAGGTACTTACATTTCTGGTTCAGTAGGAAGTATGAAGAATGATAAGTCCGGATTTGCGAAATCATTATTGAGGCACCCGAAAACACTACAATATTTTTTCCCCCTTTTGAAGTCATGATACTCGTAATAATTAATATTATGGTAAGTGGCCGGCGAGAATTGACGAACGCGAGCGGTCATGTAATTTACGCGCGTGCTCACAGTCACGCGGCACAGCCCGTATTGCCGCCATCCTCTACCATCCTATATTATGCCAGCGTGTGCGTAAAATCGCGTACCGACACGGCGCTCGGCGCGTACGCATACATTCAAACCGAGAGCGGCTCGTTTATATGAAGATGTTTTACTGTTCTCTGTCTATTGTGGCGTAACTGCGCTATTAATGGACCTTTCCCAGCTGGTAGGACAACCGACTAGGGTGCCTGATGCAGTTGGTCATACCGCCAATTGTTTGGACTTTGTGCTGACCACTAATCCGGACAGATGTGTTGTAATAGTTCCCTCACCGTTAGGAACTTCAGACCACTGTCTGGTGAAGTCTGTATCGTCCTTCACCCCACTAGATTGCGACTCACGTGGTGAACGGCGAATGTGGCGATACAACTTAGCAGATTGGGATAAGATGTGCCACTTTTTTGCGTCTTATCCCTGCCAGCCGGTCCGCTTCTTTTCTGACAATCCGTCTAGCTGTGCGGACGCTATATCCGATGTGGTGCGTTAAGCTATGAAGTATTTTATCCCCTTCAATGATGTTCCCGTCGGTGGCTCGGCTCGCCCATGGTTCAACGCCGACGATATTCAAGCTGAACAGCGTAAGCACACCGCATTGTTCACCTGGGTTAAAGCTCGGGACCACAGAGCTCCGGATATTAGCTCAAAGAACAGAGCCTTTGATCGTGCTGCCAAGTCCTACAAAAAGTCGCTTAAGACGGCTCGCTTCGACCGCATTACTCATATTGGCAATAAGCTCTCAGCGCAGCCACCCGGTAGCAGATCTTTCTGGTCCCTTGCTAAATCAGTCGAGGCGAATTTCTGTTGGCCCACACTGCTTCCGCTGGTTAAGCCTGACGGAGCACTGGCTCACACGGCGAGAGAGAAAGCAGGTCTTTGCATCTTTGCTACAATCCGTGTCTTGAAACTAGCAGTTCTACCCCACCTAATTTTCCTCATTGCGAAACTTCAATGCCGGAGGTTCGCATTAGGAACAAGGAGGTTCTGAGAGTACTATGTGGTCTGGAAGTGAATAAGGCTAGTGGCCCAGATGGTATACCAGCGATTGTTCTTAAGGCATGTGCGCCCGAGTTGTCTCCTGTAGGTATTGACGCGCTTGTATCGCCTCTCATTTAGAACAGATATAGTGCGCAAGTCTTGGAAGCTTGCCAACGTGCAGCCAGTCCCCAAAAAGGGTAGTCGTGCCGATCCTACCAACTATCGGCCGATTTCAATAACCTCCATACTCTACAAGATTATGGAGCGCGTGTTGAACTCGCGCCTCTTGGCTTACCTGGAAGGTAACAATCTCCCCAGTGACCGACAGTGCGGGTTTCGCCGCAATCGGTCAACTGGGGATTTACTAGTGTATACCACTCATTTATAGGGCGAGGCCCTCGAGAAAAATGAGGAAGCGATTGCCGTCTCTCTTGATGTCTCGAAGGCTTTCGATAGGGTATGGCACGCTGGCCTATTGAGTAAAATTCCAGGATACGGTATTTTCGCTGGCCTGACTGAGTGAGTAAAAGACTTTCTCCCCATGTCGATTAATGCCGGTGTTCCTCCTGGGTCTTTCCTCTCTGCAAATCTGTTCTTGCTGCATATTAACGATCTGCTGCTGCCCGGTATCTATGGGTATGCAGATGACAGCACAGTGCCAGTTTTTTACTTTCCATGGGGTGACACCACCAACTTCCGCCCCGGGTGCCACTCAACGCCACGCCACTGGCCCTCAGTATTGTTCCCATCTAGTCCGATCGGTTAAAATGTACGTTGCGGCGAGTATCCGTTTTTCCTTAATTTATTATGGGATGTGAACATCGTTTACTTGCATCGTTATTCAAAATCGTTTTATAATTGTGTTATAAAATATATCCACAATTGAACTATGGCACAAAAGCCAAAGAGCCATGCGAAAAAAAAACAATTTGACATTGACAGAATAACCTTAAAATTGGCACTGGCAGACTGGCAGTAGTGAATTAGTGATTGACGTTTGACAAATACAATAAACACTTTTATTTGTTGTTCTTGAAATCACAACGCGATTGCCGTTTATTATTTTAATCCTACAAAGATGAACTCAAGAAAGCTCTGGGGCGAAATGGAAGAAGAAAGAACGGACGAAACATTACTTCAGAATGTAAATTTCAACCCTATCATAGAATTGGGTATGCAAAACATTCCTGAAATATCTATCACAGTGAAATCTTCGCCTATAGAACTCCCTAAGCCGAATTTAATAACTCACACGATACAGCTACATGCTCATGCGCGGCAACTATCAGGAATACTGGAACAAGCCGAAGCAGCCCTCTATGAAGGTGCTCGTCTAGGTCCCGTGACCTTGCCATTAGAGCCACCAGAGCCAGATTTAAAACTAGAACACGAAACAGTCCCACCAATAAATTTTCTCGAAAAAGAGTACTGTGACTTTTCACTAGGCAAAGGTCCTGTGATTCTGCCTTTTACACCGGAAAGTCACAAAAGAGCATTGCGTCAATGTGCAGCCATAGCTCTTGGCCATGTTGGAGTTTGTACCACAACAAATACAGTCTTAACTGCTCTAGCTGACACTCTAGACCTGCATTTAACCAATATGTGCAAATTACTCAGGACAGTAGTTGATAAGGAAGCCAGCGGATTAAAATCAGGGTACCCAGATGCAATCACAAAAGTATTTTCAGAACTCAATGTTGGCAACCTTCATGAATTTTACAATGACAGAGTTGTGAGGTACCATGAAAAGATGAAAAACAGATGTGAGGATTTAAGGTGTCAGATGGACACACTAGCTATAAGGGATATAGCACCACAGTTGAAATTAGAAGAAGTTCCAGAGTTGCATTTCCCTGCTGCCCTTGATGGTGCATTCACACCATCCTTGGAACCTGGATTCCAAATGCTACACAGTTTAGAACAAGAGCAACTGCAGGGGTTGGAACTCCTAGATGCTGTGACCACAGATGATATAAAAATGGAACCTACTATGGAGTTTACACAACCTGAGACAACTACAAAACTGCCCACATTATCACCCAGTGCTAAGAAGAAAAGAAAATAGATCATTATCATTAGCATATACCTACATCTTAATTTTTGGTAGAATCATGAAATAAAAGTACTTCCTAAGGGCAAATTTTTCCATCGCTAGATAACTTTTATATGAGGAAACATTTTTTTTTTTTCAATCTATATATATGAAAGACATATTAATATTTTGATATTTTTACAGTTATTTCAAACAAAAACTGTTACAATAAGTCAACTGTATTCCCAATGAAAGTTATCTGGAGAAGGAAAAAACAGCCATTAAACAAACAAATGCTGTTTCTTTATCCTTCCCCTTAGAATTCCATCCAAAGGTTGTCTGTAAAAGATCGCTCTTAGCTATAAGACCGCCTATTGTGTCACCCTTTGTAAAATATTTTTATTTATGTTCTGTAATCTATATGGTGTACATAATAAAGAGTATTCTATTCTGTTTTTATTCTGTCAATCCTTAAAACATTTTGAGTCTGCTTAATATATTCCTATCCATCAATATACCACATGTTTGGAATGTTGAAATGAAAACAAATATCATTAAGTGTGGCAAGCTCAATAAAGAATAGAGGTAAACAAACCAATTTTAGGGTTATCACAACTCACGTTTTACAAATCTCCTATAATTCACATGATTATCGACTTTAACATGCTAACTATTTATTAACAATTTCTATTGCATCATATTTCAATAGCATTCATATAGGTATACTTGCTATTTCAAAAACCATTAAAAAGTAGACATTAATTTAACGTGATAGCCCAATTGACATAATTTTTTCAATGGATAGCCCTACAAAAAAAGAAACATTGATGATATCCAGGTATTATACATATTTTGTGGAATTCAGCAAATGAGAAAGATAAATAATAATATTTATTTCATCAAGAAAGGATCAGATTTCACATAGTTATAATGGTTTATGTATACAAAGAACTGATCTATACACCAAAAGAGGAAACTCTGCCTCTCAAACTAGGCGGTAGCCTGTATCTTGAGAGGCAGTGATTCGTTGCTTTAACTAATGATTAATAATAAAGTGGACTGGGTCGTACAATATTAATGATTGGTCGTGATAATGCCAAAAATTTCAATTTCCTACGCTACATTTGTGAATGTGTGTGTGCGTGAGTGTGTGTGTGTGTAGTGTGTGTGAGTGAGTGTAATGGAGAAATTTAGGAAGTTAGGTGACATACTTGAGTAAGGATTCAGTTTCCAGATAGTCACGCTCCAGAAGCCATTCCATCAATTTTGATTTTATTTCATATTTATTTAGATTGACAATATTTAAATTTTTGTGAACTTGTTTGTATATGTGTGTGCTTAAAGTATAGTATTGTTGTTGTGCAAAGGTAGTTTTATGTGGGGTACCTATGATGAGGCTTTTGTCAACAAAGTTTGCGTATTTTAACTACCTACATCATTATAATACTTTTAAATATGGACTACGTATATAATACATAATTTAAGTATCAAAATTTTAATCTATTAGGAAATTAGCTTACACGTGTCATATTTCATTCAAATTGCTTAAGCATTCTATACAAATCATAAATAAACTGTTTACATTAGTAGGAAGTAGGATTATTACTTGTATGACAATCATCTATCTAGCAAAGGTTGTTACAATCTTCCTGTTAGGTGTAAACAAGTCGTTGCCTAGCAATGGTTTGCTTACCTCTATTCTTTATCCAATTTGGCTTTAATTATAGGTACCCACTATACCTACATGTAGGGGGTATGCTAAATATTTTTTTTTCCACATTTTATTTTAATCCGCGCCCTACATATCCTACCTACCTATATGTTCAGTCGCCATGTTTTTTTTTTTTTTAATCACGCCTAAACTCTCTAAGGAGATTATCATTTTCATAATTAAATAGAAAGAAAAAGGTGCACCGAACTTAAATTTAGTCCATTTTTTTTAAAACAGAATAGGACTTATGAGGTGGAACTGTGGAAGGCTGTGGGTGTTAACAGGTAACATACAGCCTTCCTATATGCATAAAATAAAACATCGTTATAACATAGCACCAAATAATTTATTCCAAATACTGTGTCAGACAACAAAAGTGCTGCGGAAACGCCGAAAATTACATAACTGTATATACAACATGCAATGATTACATTACTGTATATACAAAATGCAATATTAGATTACTGTATACAAAATATGCAGTAGTTACGGTTTATGCCCAATTACTTGGTAGTCAAACATTAAAAAGTCAATATTACAGACCTGATTTCATTGCCTTATTTTACATTTACATTATCAAGTCAAATCACATATCACAATATTATCATAAGTTTATACTATAAAGGCACTATGTGAAAAACCCTAAAAATACATTAATTAAAAAATTATTATTGTATGATTTAACTGAATCACATGTATTGCTAGGCCACAAACCTTTTTGCTATTTACACCCTAAGATAATGCAGTATTTTTTTATAAACTGCCTAAACTGTTACACAATTATTATTATTAAAACAAAATAATGATGAATGCCTGGAAGCATATTGTTAAAAATAGGTGCAGCACATAACTGAATGACAATTCACGTAATACTGAGAATTTTCAGTCTCAACTCAGTTTCAATCTTTCAAAAATACCCCCAATCACCCTGCATTTTCTACCAGTTTTTGACACTGATTGACACTGAGATGAGATTGTAGCCAAATTTTGGATGTTTTAATTACGGGAATTGCCTTCTGGTATAATACAATTTTAACACAAAAACAGTTTGATTTTAATAAACAATGACTAAGAAATAAAAGTAAGCACTGATCTAGAACTTACTAAAGAAAGTAAAATATTGAACATTGTACTTATTACAAAATGAATTACATGATTAAAATCTTAATAAAACAGTTGTAGATCCATGCTCCTTTTAACAAAAACTTAATTATTATGGAATGAAGATCAGTAAAAAGCCCATAAAATAATATAGTAGGTATACTATTAGTGAAGACTGCGAGTCAACAAGTAACAACTTATTATAATCTACTGTTACAGCCCGAAACAGCTGATTCAAAATGTGTGGCGGGTCAGAACATAAGAAGAATAGCTACCCAATAACAAAATCTCTTGTTAACACATGTTCTAAGTTCTAGTTAGGGGTTTGATTTCCACACTCGGTCTCTCCAGTGGACCATTGTGCATGAGCCATGGTGGCCGTTGGCGGTTATTCAAATTCCAATTCAAAGTTGTGCCATACTGTACGCACTTCGGAACCGCCATAAAGTTTGAATCAGGCTGTACTATTGACCAAAAAGTGCAATATGAATGTTTTAAGATTTACACTAAAATGTTAAACAACTGCAAGATGCTGTTAAGGCTTATCGCAAGGTCATGAGAATCATTCAAGCCCAATGTATGTACAAAAATCTTGTATTGCTTGAAACAATGATCGGAATCTGTTGGAAAAAGCGGATACCTCATATTGAGGGCACTCAAGTGTATCAATAAATTATTAAACAATGATTCTTATCCATCGCATTGGTTTGGTTACAGTCTTAAATTTAAAACTTTTCAATTCACACATGTATTGTACTTTACTTTTGATCATTAATAGTTATTGATTGTCATTGATTGGGGACTTGGGTTCCAGACCTGAAGACATAACAGAGATTAAGCCAACTCGCAGAGGCAACTTTTATACAAAATTTTAAATGAAGACCAACTGGCAATTATCCCTGTTTGCACTATGCAAGTGCCCCCAAGGACAACACCAATTGGTGCAAGACTATTGCAGAATGAAATAGGATTATATAGATATTGAGGTTAGGTGGCTGGTTGACTAGGCCTATAGAAAGACTATGTGGCCTATGACTATGGCAGTTTGTTGATCATTAGTAATTATTGTTATGGAAGCAAGAGATTCATCATTGATTGAGATGGGCAACATTAATTAAAGCTAGTATTAATCCTAATATTAGTTAAAACTATACATTTACAGCTTGCACCACTGGCATTGTTTGTTTTCATTTCTTTTCTTTCTTTCGCCTAAATAACAGGATGTGAGGCTCTGAAAATAAATAAAATCATTTAAAAAACAGTTTCCTTTTATATTGTACTCAGGAAATAACAGTATCATCCCCTGCTAAACCATATTTCATTACTTTTAGATGAGAGATGAATGGAATAAAAGTAGTTACATCACTACATTCATTAGTACTTTCCATACTAATGGACATGCCATACGCGTAGAATCTGCAGTAATTTTTTGGTTGAAAAAGAGTGAGAAAGATTGTTTATGCTCTCGGTCTAGGACATCTATTTCCTCATAGATAATTGATGATTTTAAGAGAGATAAAGATAGACCGAAACTTTATTTCCTCTTTCTTTCAGAGTGTTACAATTCTCCCCTCTAAGGCATGTACATTAGTATATTATGTCGATGGTACTATCCCATAGGTGGGCTGATGGAGAGACAACAAAATGAGTGATATGGCTTTTGCCTTTGTTGATGGTAACAAGAAAGCCTGGCTGACTTCATATTCCAATGTGAACTGAAGTAATTATTAGAGAGAGTGGAACTGGATGTAGCATGTGAACTCCTGAATTACAGAATGAGTGCCATTATTAAACACAGCTAAAGTATAGTGTTATTGTATCATTTATTGAAATTTTTGTCTGTCTTTGTTTGTTCCGGCTAACCTCTAAAATGGCCGAGCTGATTTTGACACGATTTTTATTGGAAGGTAGAAGGAATAACTTAGGCTACTTTGCTATGTGCTTTTACTTAGATATTCCCACTGGATCAAAACATACGGGAGTGTAACTGTGGGTCCAGCTAGTTATTTTATATAAAGACAACTCTCAACCCTAATAGCTTTATTGTGTTTGCTACAGATTCATTTAAATGATAAATAACAACATGTGTGACTTTCTGCAGTACATTTCTAATTTAGTATTCTGCTACTATTCTTTATTCATATAAATAAATAAAATATATTCCAGCAAGAATCAAGATCCATAGTTACAAACTTACAACCACATAAAATGGTGGTAGATCACTTTTCTCCTTTATGATAATAATAAAAAAAAATATATTATCAAACTAGGGTCTCTAGATACAATAATTACGAACAAAAATTAATAATTTAAACATTATAAGTGTTATACAATCATTGACAAGGTTGAGAAGTGGTTCACCACCAGTGTCCAAGATGTTAAAATTACTAAAAACAAAAATAAGAAATATATAATAAAGTATTACTGACCAGGTTGATGTGTCATATAGTGCACCCACCCTTGGCTCTGCTGTACACCAATACTGCGCCACTCCTGCTCAGACATTAAGTGGTTCTTTGGCACCAGTTTCACCATCTCTTTCGGGAGAACCACATGCCTGGAAATACCAATATTCTTGTGAGTTATTCAGATTGTACAATGAGAAAAGGATCATTTTAAGTTTTGTCTAAATATTATTGCTTTAAAACAATATTTGAACGAAGTATTCTAGAGAAATATTTTGAAATATTTTACATATGAAGTGAATAATCTAGTCTTTAACTGTTAGCAATTTGATATTGTGCGCGATTTAGGATAACTACACAAACATATAAGGGTAAACAATGTAAACAATCAATGGGTAACCAGTCCACAAACAAGAGTTGGGGTATTGAATCTCGAAAATTCTGTATTGATATTGAATTTTCGAGCCCCAAAATGTATATAAGCCCCACGATTTATCATGAAACCTTTCAATAAATTTGGTCAGTCAGAGTCTCATAAATTTTCAAAGCTTGTCACCAAATCTTTGTATTTTGAGTAGAACGACCCAGAAAAAAGAATTAACCCCCAAACCTATTGGAAACTTTGAAACTATTAATAGGTTATATCTTGAATCCTAATTTATACTTTAAGCAGTGTTAGTAAATCTTACCTGTATTCGTGATCTTCATCGTAATATTTCTCAGAGTAATAAATATCTCTCGCCGACATGGTGACGACAGTCACAATATTTAAAATTACCGAGACAGAAACAATTCGCTGTTTTATTAGAAACCTAATACTTGATAAGCTTTATTGTTATGTGATACAACAGAAACGTTTGCAAGACAACTACTTATTCCACTTTTCT
Source organism: Sesamia nonagrioides (assembly GCA_017933935.1). NCBI lineage: Eukaryota > Metazoa > Arthropoda > Insecta > Lepidoptera > Noctuidae > Sesamia > Sesamia nonagrioides. The sequence continues at coordinate 108,174 of JADWQK010000495.1, forward strand.
AGAAAATCACAAAGAAAACTAGCACTCGTAAGAAACACGACAGCAGACAGAGAAGCGTTAACGAATTTAAAATTTGAAATTGTTTATTGTGATATAATATAATATTGTGAATGTTGCCATGATAAAAAATAACGGAGAATCAGAAAAATCTTAAACATTGAGGATGATATTCTAGGTATACTAAATGATTATTAATTTAGTTTAAAAAAAATATGTTATAATACCCTAAGGCCAAAACACTTCTTAGAAATAAAAGCTATCATGAGATCACTAATAAAAGATTGCCTTAAAGGAATATGACCCCTGGATACTTTAGAGACGCTGACACGTAAATTATATTGAATCATAGGTAGTTATTATACATAAACCTACACTTTTTTTTTTTTCACAAACGTAGGTAAGTATAAAATACATAACGCCATCTCCTATTTATTTATTTATATATTTTTTATTGTACACCAAACAAATATCGAACAAAAACAATCAACCTATGATCGTTAATAAGTATTAATTTCCTCATAAGTATTAATTATAAAGTGCTCTATGCATACTTCTCTTGTCTATATATATAAAAATGAATCGCAAAATGTGTTGGTAAGCGCATAACTCAACAACGCCTGGACCAATTTGGTCAATTCTTTTTTTTAAATGTTCGTTAAAGTCCAAGGATGGTTCTTACGGCGAGAAAAAATCGAATAATTGCTGAGAAAACCCTAAAAACAGCCCTTTTCTTTTTCACATACATACGTTTTCTAACTGATCAATCGTCGTTTAATTAGTTTTACTCCCGAGGTGAATGTAAAAAACGCGATATAACCGAATTCCACGCGGGCGAAGCCGCGTGCGGAAAGCTAGTTTCGTATAAGTATTACGTAAGCGAAGAGAAACAATGAAGAATGCGCTCAAGTGGAGCACAATTATCACCGTTTCACGTTAAGGTTGCCAAAAGGTATGGATGACCGCAGGTCAAGCTACCCGAAACTGTCTAATTTTCCCAATCTACGTAACGCGAGCTAAACTTGAAAATCTACTAAAGGACAGACTCACAGACTGTAGTAGCTTGATGTGCTGTCGATTGTACCATTTTAAGGGCGGGCTCTCCTGGCATTTCTACATAAGTCCTGTAACGTTCCTTTAACATCTTTACTGCTCTTTTTAATTTTTACAAACAAATAGATAAATTTATTAGGCTCGTTTTCTGACTTATCTATTCAAAATTGACTATCAATTTTGAATAGAAATATCGGCTGTAGGATGACGGAGCACGAGAAACGATTTTTTTTTTTTTTTGCTTTTTGTTATAAGGCATCTCGTACCTAGTTGCCCATTAGAGGCCGTGACTACTTAACCGGACTTTCCTGTGGATGCCTTAAATACAATGTACTCTGGGCCCAGAGTGTTCTTATACAAAAGTTAATCTTAAGCACGAACTTACTAGATCTAAAATGTTAGTGCCGCAGTAGCACTAACAAGTGCTATTCACTCAACAAGTGATTCGGTACACAGTACCAAATGAGCGTACCTAATAATTAATATTCGTCCTAAACATATAGTATAATGTATTCCTCGGTCCTAAACGTCCCACAATTTTGAGTAGGTATGGTAGAAAACGAGAAGGGATCAATGGAAAGGATACATAAATGATAATTTATATGCATCATGAACAATAGAAACCTTGTGTTCACTGTTCATTAGAGGTCGGAAGCTACAACGTAATGTCAGTTCTTTGGTGTAGAAAGTTGAATAAAACCACGTCATTATTAAGAGACATTTATTTATTGCCGATTTATATCACAGGAAATAAGAAAAGGAATGAAATAAGTAGGTAGCCGTAAATAGTATTTTTATGGATCAATAATTACATATATTGCTACGAAATTTATTGCAAATAAATTTTTAGTGACAACTGAAACTATAATAGTTTTTTTTTTTTATGTAATTTGTTGACATGCCACCTTATTTATAATTGTTTGTTTAATTCAATATTGTATGCCATATAAATTGACAAAACAAGCTACATATTTTAATATACTATCTACCCTATTATATTTTTATACTCTTTGATACCATCTCTAACCATACCTATGTTTAACAAAATAAATGATAGATTAAAATTATCTATAGCTTCAATCTTTTAATTATTTAGAGTCACTTTATAAATAGCTCACGTTCGGTTTATCAAAGCAAATTAAAATTCAAAAAAGGTCTAATCCTCATGAGTTTTAATATGCGTTTCTAATTCGCTTTTTTTAGTAAATTCCGTTGGGCAGTGATCACAGGAGTATACGGTTTTTTCATGGGTAAGATGCATGTGCCTCTTAAGGTGTGAGGCGCGGGTGAGCCGCAGGCCGCAGATGCAGCAGACATGGGGCCTTGCTCCAGTGTGTGTTAGCAAATGCTGTTTTAAATCGCTGCGAGTGATAAAGGCTCGACTGCATGTGTCACATTCGAAGTTCTTTTCGCCTGTGTGTCGCCTGCAATAGACAAGCATATGACATTTTAGTTTCTATTTAAAATATCAATAGATGATATTGCATATAACTTTTATAATATCTATACTAATATTCGCGCGCGTTCAAACAAACTCTTCGGCTTTATGCTGAAGAGTTTGTTTGTTTGTTTGAACGCGCTAATCTCAGGAACCACTGGTCCGATTAGGAACTACTGGTCCGATTAGAAAAATTATTTTTGCGTTGGATAGTCTATTAATCCAGGAAGGCTTTAGGCTATGTAACATCACGCTGCGCGACCAATAGGAGCGGAGCATATAAAAAAATAAACATATCGAAACCTACGCGGCTGAAACCGCGAGGCACAGCTCTAAATAATTTGTTGTCTTAAAAATTATAAAAGTTCATAAGTAATAATAGTCAAGTTAATACTAAACTAATAGTAAATGGCATGTTAAACTAACTAAACATCTATACGAAGTAATAAAAAATACTGTACAAAAACGGAAGGATACCTACACTATTTGAGCTTTTTGGATATTTTACATGCAACAATCAGAAAAACTGGGCACAATACAAAACAAAGTTATTTCAGGGAGTCTAGGTATTTATTTACAAAATAAATTATATTTAGAAAGCTATATTTACTATATATTAATTATATACTATACTACTATATACTAATTTACTATATGTATATTAATAGGCTTAGCCTAGTTTGGATAATAAAATCAGTACGAACAATATTTTTGTAAAATGTGTTAATGTTTTGAAAATGAATTGATTAAATAAAAACGTACCGTGTGTGGTACTGTAAGTGTCCTATAGTTCGGAAGGCGCGCGGACACAACTTACAGTCATACGGTAGTACGCCTGAGTGCTTTCGTTTGTGTGCAGCCAAACCTGCTGACTGAGCAAATGTATCTCCACAAATTGGACATTGCAGAGGTTTCTCTCCCTGAAAATGATGAAATTGCAATTATTATACACTACTTATAACAGAATAAGTATGGTACAGACGCATGTACATTAGCCTACTACAAACTGTCAAATTTCTATAAAAAGATTTTCAACTTTACTGCTAAAGCGTAAAGTTTAAGGTGAATTAGGAAAATTTGACAGAGATAGGGTAGCTTGACCTTAAATTTTCATATGAAAATGTTAAAACTCCTTTGAACTTTCGCATTACAATCAAATCTTAGTCCTAATATTTTATGGGTCCTATAATTATGTGTGGTAAGAAAAAGGCAAAGTAACAAATGTTACTTACTGTATGTGTTCTCAGATGCACTTTCAGATTCTGTGCTAGTGAGAAGTTTCTACTGCAATGTGGACAGGAAAATGGTCGCTCTCCCGTGTGTGTGCGCATGTGTGTCTTGAGGCGAAATCTAAAAAGGCAAATGCTAAATGTTAGATGAATTCATAATGTCTGGAGAAGCCGTACGGAGGACGGGTCTGAGCAGTTGTGTTGCGATGTGTGCCGGGGACGATGCACCAAATGTTGTTATGTCTTTTTTTTTTGCCTCTCCCGCTCTGGGCGGAGCGGAAGGGAGTGTCAGACTTTTACTGACTAAAACCCACCTGTGTTTCTTCACTTGCCTGTGCACCAGGACCACGGTTTCTTTTTTAAACAACCCGCAACTCTGACGGAGGCATCGGTCTTCGTGGACCCCGTCACGATGTGCTGACATCACTTCGAGTTGCGCGTGAAACATGACGCGCCGACTGTTGTTGTGTCGGGAGTTTAGTCGTGGAGGGTTTCCACATCAATCTCCCTCTGGCGCAGCATCGTTGGCTGTGTTGTTGGGTTTAAAATTGCATCACCTCGCTCAACTGCAGTCTTCAGTCCTATTCACCCAGATTTTTTGAGTGAATAGGCCCTTAATAAACTAGCGCGCTTTACTTTACTATCAACAATCGTATCACTGCTTTTCATCAGATGGGATTGCTGTCAAGTACTCATTCATCATTAAAAAAAAGTTGTTATTGTTAGAATGAGAAATTAATAATGTGTTAAATTAATGATTGATTACCGTGAAAGAATGTTTATGCTGTCTTTATTGTGCTAGACGTAATTCAAAATCCTAGCGACTGTTAGCTCAGGTATAGACAAGCTGGACGCTCTGTGCCACCACTGCGTCCAATGCGGGGAGGACATGGCGCAGCACACGCTCTCCGAGTGTGTAGCTTGGGAGGAGCGCCGCCGTGTCCTCACAAATGAAGTAGGAGGCGACCTAACACTGCCGGCAGTAGTGCGGAGGATGGTTGGTAGCGCAGAGTCGTGGGGCGCGGTTGTATCCTTCTGCGAGGACGTGATGTCGCAGAAGGAAGCTGCGGAACAGAAGAGCCGAGAGGGAGATCTCAACTCCCTTCCCGGGCCGCAGAATACGCACCGGGCGCCGAAGAAGGGCGAATAACGCCCTCTTCCGCCCCCCATGAATGGGGCCAGGGGCGAGGGACATGGGGAAGTCCCCGCCCCCTATTAGATGGACCCCGAAGCGGAGGCGCGCGAATGTCGGCGCGCGCCTCTGAGGCGATGCACGGGGTAGTTTGACACCCCACTACCCCGTGCAGGAGACAAGGCCCGCACAGACCGGGCCAGCACGAGGGTGTGGGGCCGTGGAAGAATTTAGACTCCCGCGGCCACACGCGCGCTCGTGATAGAAGAGACACCGGGGTGGTTTTAGTCAGTAAGAGTCTGACAGACCCCGTCGCCCACCGCAGGGCGGCGAACATCCACTGAGGAATTCCACCCCGGAAAAAAAAAATTATAGACAAGCTATTTACTTCGCCCAATGTTCTGCTTAGTGCCAAGAGTTGAAAACCCGACTGTTTTCTTGATGCGCTATCATTAGCTTTATTTGGTTCTCAGCTCTATACCGAAAATTTAAAGTATAATACAGAAAATTTTGCTGTATATTAGGAATATTGCAATTGTTGTGTATTTTAGAGTAATTTTCATAGTGTAAGTCTTACATCGTGTATTAGAATTTAAGTAATATATAGTTATAGTTTTTTACCCATATGTAATTTAGGTTTACATTGTAAATATTCATATGCTGCTATTAGGTCCGTATTACAGAATGTCACTCAAAACTCAAGGTCTACTTAAGTCTCGTTTCAAGCTATTTGATTGGTTGAATCTAGTTTTAAGTAATGCATAAGCAGAGATCAATGCTTGAGTGTCCTTTTGGAATAGAAGGACCTTAGTGTCCAATTTTGCCTGACCTTAGTGTGGATGTGTCAATCAACTTATCCAAATTATTTAACAAGCATCTTTGTACTACCATATCCAATGAATAAAATTGCCTTTATCATTAAAAAATCCAGTGCATGAAAAATAATGCCTAGTACAAAAATACCAGGATTTAATACCCACACTCATGTAACTTCTTTTCAGTTGAAGAATTGTAAAAAATAAAAAACATCAACAAAAATAAGTTAGTAATTTTGTTTGGATTTGTTAATTCATTAAAGCTGATTTATTCTTATTTTCTTGCCTTGATGACATAACTTTTCCACAAGTGAAGCATTGTTGTTTCCGAGTCTTCGTTTTTACTAATTTTGAACGATTGGAGTCTTCTTTTTTTATATCCATAATTGTTTTATTTTCCAAAACATCAGCAGTTAAAGATGTATGGTCCATAATTCTATGATCTATACCTTCATCAATAAACAACACTTGTTCTGTTTCACTTTTAGGTGATAAAGAAGTATTATCTGATAAGAAGTTATCATGTTCTAAGCTATTGTCCATCATCAATTTGTTCTCCATACTGTTATTTTCTAATAAGGCCCTCAGTTTTACATCAGATTTTTCACAAAGCTCAATAAATTCTATACAGTTGTCTAGTTTTTGGACACATTTTGAACAAATTGCGTCTGGAAGGCCATCTTCAGGTGCTATCTAAAAGAAATAAGATTTAATTTGTAAGATTTATTCATTACATTACATTCTCATTCAATCGTCAGTTAAAATATTGGAAATGTGAGATTTATTGCAGGCAACTAGATGGCCAGCCCAGGAGTAGGAGTGGGCTGGCCATATATAGTCCCCAAAATATGCCTAACTGTTTTCTTATACTACAATGGTGTATTTAACACATGGTGTACTGGTGATATATAATTCATAATCTATATTTCCGTAAAAAAGCAATCATAAATATCATACTCACGTGTACTTTCGCAATAGACATTAATTTCATAGGTATCGTAAGAAATTCTGACTTATTAAATATATTTATTAATAATTCTTGATTTAAACAGACTCTACAAATATTCGCCGTCATTTTCAATATGTTAATCTAATTTATTTTATAAAAACAAAATGATTACGACTTTAATATTGACATAATAAAAAATTAAAAACATTGGCTGATCTGATTGGCAGTTTGACATTAGCGGTGAGCTAAGCTTTGATTTGACAATGACAGACATGACAATTGACAGGTTAAGCTAAGTTGGAATCAACTACTTCTATTTATCTATGGTTAGAGCAATGTGAAGGTACCATAGAGTAACGTGTACAGACGACAGCACATCAACCTACTATAATCTGTCACTTTTCTTTGTTACATCTTCAACTTTATGTCTATATGGTTAAGGTTCAAGATTGATTAGGAACATCTGACAGTTTCGGGTAGCTTGACTTGGTATCGTCCGTACAAAAAGTGCAATAAAACTTTAGAATTTAGATATCTCATTAGATGATACAGTTTTATTTGAAACGGTATGAGTTTCTTTCGACGATCGAAGAGTTGCTGATGCAAAAATTATAGTAGATTAGTATCCCATAAAAGTGCAAATAAACCGTAGGATGAAACCGGTTTCGTTGGGTAGGTAGTACCTATTTCGGTTCACTGACCTTGGTTTTTCCGAATGACCTGAATGTCATTTAAAGTCAAAGATAAACGATAAGAGATATCTTGAAGTTAACAAACTTTCAAACCTGTATATTTTGTAATTTTGGAGTTTTTCTATAAAATGCCTGTGAAACTTTATCATTTTCCTATCAGTGGCCCTTCGCGTGGCGCTCTACTTGCAGCTAGAGCAATAGAAGTGCCGATAGATATTGAAATTGTTAATTTGTTCCAAAAGGAACAAATGAAAGAAAGTTTTTTGAAAATAAATCCTCAGCACTGCATACCTACATTGGACGATGATGGTTTCATATTATGGGAGAGCCGAGCTATTGCGTGTTATTTGGCCGACAAGTACGGGAAGGATGACCAGTATTATCCGAAAGATTTGAAACAGCGCGCATTGGTCAATCAGAGATTGTACTTCGATAGCTCCTCTCTGTATGTGAAAGTTAGGGCTATTTGTGTAAGTCGTTAATCACATAGCCATGAAATAACATGGTTTTTAATTTCTGCTTCTAAACTTCTGGTATAGTTTTAAATATTATACTTGGTTAGCTACTTTTAAAGAGTTAGATAAATTATTTCTTTTATAATCTACCATAATTATTTTCCAGTTCCCAATATTATTCCTTGGAGAGAAAGAAATAAAGAAGACACTGAAAGATGACCTGAATACCACTCTAGGTTTCTTGAACCAGTTCCTCAATGACAGCAAATGGCTAGCTGGTGACCACCCTACTATTGCAGACATGTCTACCTATGCAACACTTAGCAGCATTCTAGTAAGACTATATATTTACATTATTTTTGTGTGTGGAGCTGGGCCTCTCCGATTTAGGTCCGTATCCTTAAATTACTAAAACTAGTTTCAACCAATTCAAACGAAGCTTAAGTAGAGCTTGAGTTTTGAGTGACATTCTGTAATACGGACCTTAGTCTTTTCTTTGGCAATAAGTACAATCTCTGTGCTATTCGGTACAGACAACAGCAGGTCAACCTACCCGAAACTGACAAAAATTCCCAATCAATGTTCAGCCTCAAAATGCTTTAGCGATAAAGTTGCAAATATAATACAGAAATTTGACAGATTGTATTAGCTTGATGTGATCTTGTCTGTACCAATACTAAAAAGTACCAGTCCTAAATTCCTGATGGAACACAAATCTTATATTTGTATGAGGAACCATTTACAGTTTTTTATAGGCATTCTTGTTCTTCTGTTTTATCATAATCATTCATGTTATTTGGATTGCTTAGAAAAAACCTTATTATAACTTTGTTTGTATTGTATTTCAGGCTGTTGGTTGGGACATCTCAAGCTTCCCTAACATTCAAAGATGGGTGAACTTATGCTCCTCACTGCCTGGAGCTGCAGAAAATGATGAAGGCGCTAAAGCCTTTGGTCAAGCTGTCATCAAAAATCTTGCTTGAAATTAAAAGCTTATTATTTTCATATAAAATATATTTTTGCTACATATGATAAATTATTATTATACTTATTGATATACAACAAAATTGCTGCAGTATTAAAAGACTGTTGTTTAATTTGACCTCTAGCTGTGAATAACATTGAAGCAGCAGGCAACAAAACAATATCGTTTGGTCATATTACAAATTGTCTATTTCACTATCAACTATACTTCAAAAAACTTTAAAACTAACTGATGCTCATTTCGGACTTTCCTCTCTATGACAGTTTCGGATTTGTACCCATATTGAGACATAATTTTAATAACTTCATCAGGAATGTTTTCTTTAATGAGTAGAATATAGAAGACTCCATCATTGGCCAGTTTCTTTGGTATCATGTGGAGTAACCTGTCGGTGATCTCTCGGCCTTTAACCCCACCAGCCCAACTAGCTGTAATGTCATTTCCACCACACTCCTCACTGTCAGTCACCACATATGGTGGATTGAAAATGATAACATCAAAAATATTATCAGAAAAGGAACTAGCCAAATCCATATTGCACGAATCTAAATTAACTTTATTATAAGCAGCAGTTTGCTTAGACATAACACAAGCTTTAAAATTAATATCAGTGCTTATACAGAAAGTTTGTGGGAATGCCATACCCAAAGCTGTTATAACAACACCACTGCCAGAACCAACTTCTAAACAGAATGTGGGGTTTTTGTTCTTTAAATACTCTAGGTCTTTTTCTAAGGCATCTATGAGTAGGAAACTGTCTTCAGCAGGTTCATACACATGGTCATAGTCAGCCTTGTTAATATGGTTCTGATATGGAGTCTCCATGCTGTCAGTTGATGCTTCCTCTGTCAGTGACTACTCCACTAGTGCTCTGTTCAGACTCTTGTGGTGTAGGTTCAGGCAATACAGCTGTGCGTACACTCTTCTCTTTGCTTATCATCCGTCTTATTTCATTGAGTCTATCCTGAAATGTGACTAGGATATGATTTGGAAATCGAAACTATTGCTGGTATAATGCTACTTTTTAGTTTTTGTAATTTCTGTAATAGGTGGATTATATCCACATATTACAGTAATAATGAATGCCGAATACTTGAGTAAAATATTTTGTTATAGGGGCAGTTAATTCAACAGTAATTCAAAATTTTTTGGAAAAGAGAAACCAATTATTTTAACCTTTTGAACGCCAATCACTTCTATACAAGTTCGAGATTTTCGTGCCCTCAGCGCCACTACTTGATTAGAAGTAATCACAGTATAAAGTAAATTTACGACTTTTACAAGACCTTTTATTTTGTTTTTATGGAAATTTGCCCTGTTATCAACCATATTTTTAACTTTTTCACGCATAATAAGTTCTTATTTGTTTAATTTTCAATAGAAACAAAAACGCCAGAAAATATTTTAATGCCCCCAGCGCCAATTACTTGATATCAAGTAAGCCAGTGATGGGACACGACGAAGACCTCGCTATATTTCATCTCGTCGAAATGATCATAAATACTATTATTGCAAGAAAATGATGAAAATATATAATATTTTATAAATATTGTATACTTTAAACTAGGTTTTATTCACCTTAATCAAGAATTAATAGGTTTTCTAATCATTGTCGATAGTGAAACCCCGTTTGAAAAACCCATCCCTACAAAGTTAGTTAGTTAGCGGTCCGTACGCGCCACCGACGTGTATAGAAGGAAATCTGTGACGTCATAAGCGGACGGGTTTCAAGGTCATAGTGACCTTGTGCATTTTAGTGTAGTGCAATGTTTACATCTTGAGTTGGCGCACGTGTCCTTAAAAAAAAATTGTGACTGTGAATATGACGAATTATTGCGAGTTGTTCAAGTCTGAATCAGAATTTTGAAATAGTTCGTCGTCTTGACATTCCGTTAAGTCGTCAACTTCCGTTTCAGGAATTTTCTTCAGTTTTCTATTAGTTTCTACAAACCAGAAAAATAATTGCGAGTATTTAGCGACACCATTAAAAAAAAAGGTCTTGTGTAAAACAGACACTTACCCTCCATTTTATTTTATTTTTTAAAACGTAGAAAACCACGTATTTAGCTTCTATTAATTGTATTTGTTGTAAGTAAACGAAATAAATTATGCAGGAATCGGTTGAGTTTATGCACGTGTAACTCGACCACAGTGAATATAAAATATATACCATAGAAATCTAGACATCCCTAGAACAGAAAGGATTTTGACGTGCCTCGAGCGCCAACTACTTGATATGAAGTAGAAGGATTACATTTGGAGACAAATAGGGATGTGCCTTGTAGAACACACGTCTAATAAATTTAAAATTCTTTTCTTTATTGTGGGGAATATATCCAGGTTTTCATATTGTTTTTTTTATGAAATAAAATAAAATAAATAATAATAAGCTTCGTAAATTGGTGAATAAACATTATTTTAAATGTATAATATTATTTGTCGATAGGACACTAATCCCATCCCTACGTTTTACTATACATACGTTATACATTTGTAGTGTGGCGCAGGAGGACACATCGCGTATTATATAGATGGGCGTTCAAAAGGTTAACTATATATATTTTAATGAAGTTACAACTAACCTGTGATGTTTGTAACACATTCAGTACTACAGTGACCTTGTGTTTGCAAGATATTAGCTTTTTCACATAGGGATCCAAGTCAGGGTGATTGTTCAAAGCCTCTCGTACATTCTGTAGCTCTTCATTTAATGATTCTATCTGTTGTTTTAGTTCTAACTGGGATATCCTGGAAATGTTCAATATGTAAATTCAAAATGGAAAATTCAATTTATATGAAAATATTGTTATCAGCAAGTACAGCAAGTTTCAGTAGGAAAAGGGGGTCATCAACTCTTAAGATATATTATGTGAGCTAGGTTATAATCTATGTATGTCTCATTGGTCGTTATTATCACGAATTAAGAACATTGAAAATTTAAACATTCTTTCAGTATACATGTGTATAAAAAAGGCTGCTCACAATATGTTTAGCCATTTATATTCCAATTTACCTTGTAGCTTTGACCCTGTCGTCTAACTGGTCCACAGTAGGTTTCAGAAGCCCGAGTAAGCCCTCTGCTAAAGTATCCCTTGTTGGGTTGTCGCACAAGTTACCGGTGTTCTCATCAGCAGATGTTGTAGTGCTCTCAGTGTCATCCATTTCGTATTGACTTGACAATCACTAATTCATTCTACAGTGATAATGCATGAGGATACTGATTATTACAAAAACAATTATTTTTTATCCTTTGACAAGTTCAAGTCATCAAGTGTGTAATTTAAACGTCAGTGGTGTCATGACATGTGTCAAGGTGATGTTGTTTGTTCAATTTGCCAGTGCATTACACTGAGCAGGCAAAGGTATCTCAGACCATGATAGCCTCGTCTTGAATTTTCTTCTTCATAAAAAAAAATGGTAAGGCTAGACGAAGCCATTAGCCATAACCAAGTCTTGAATTAATATCTTCTTATGTTATAAAATGGTAAGGCCGAAGCCAAGTCTTGAATTAATATCTTCTTAAATTATAAAATAGTAAGGCCGAAGCCAAGTCTTGAATTAATATCTTCTTAAATTATAAAATAGTAAGGCCGAAGCCAAGTCTTTAGTAAAAGCATATTCCTTGAACTTTTAAAAGTAAGGCCAAAGCCAAGTCTTCATCAGGTATTGTGTAAATCCGATTTGTTTCCAATTCCAATAATTAAATTTTTCCAACACAGGAAATAATATAGTCATAAATCGGTAAATACGTTTCAAAATTCTTCAATAGTTCTTGCACGTCGCGCGGGATAGCAACGGGCTTCTTAAATATTGCTAAAAGATTCTCAATAAAAGACATACGTTGTAAGTTAAATGATGAACAGTCAAAGAATATGTGATGCAGGGTCTGATCATAGTTACTATTGCAGTTGGTACATGATGGTGATGATATAATATTCATTCTATGGAGGTGTGCATTAAATCTACAGTGAGTGACCCATTCTTAGGCGGAATAAAAGTGTGTAAAAAAATCTGCTTCTGTATGTTGAAGATTTGATGAACCATGGAGTTGAGCTAATAACATCGTTTATCTTAGCGTACCACGAGCCTTTTGTTTTTAATGTCTCAGTCCAATGCAATGTCCAATCTTGTCGATTCAATAATTTAATTTCATTATACAAGTCAGAGAAGGGTATGGCAAGATTTATTAAAGTACTGTCATTGTCATTGTCACTGTCTATTATCTGATTTGCAAGCTTGTCAGCGTTTTCATTTCCTGAAACTCCAATATGAGATGGTGTCCATATAAGATGAATGTAGAATTTTCTTTCTTCAATTAATTGCAAGTATAAATCTTTAATATCGTGCAATATGTAATTAGTACTTGCATCAAATCTATTATTTTTAAGAGCTTGCAAGACGCTCATGCTGTCAGTGACAATAAGCCAAGAGTATGAATCATTTTTATGTTCTTGAATGTATTGTAAAGCGGTTAAAATTGCTAAGGCTTCTGCAGAAAAAATTGAAAATTGTGATGGTAGTTTACTTCCTTTCCCAGTTTTACTATCAGGTATATACATGGCCATGGATACCATGTTGTTTTTTTTGGAACCATCAGTAAAAATGCATTTTCCTTTAAATATATCAATCTGCTCATAAACTTCTTCTTTGCTTTTCAAATTAGAATTAATTATAACAGACATATTTTGAAATTTGCTCTTAAAGTTTCCAGAATAACATCTCCAGTGGTTATCATTCTTATGAATTTTGAATTGGTGATCAAAATTTTCTATTTTAGAGAAATCATGAAGCAAATAAGGGACAGTGGATTGATTACAAGGTTTGAAGGTATGATAATAAGAAATTATTTTTTTGACTAATGGATGTTTAGCTTGTGAAAGTAGCTTTAATAGAAATCTTGATTTTAGATAATCAAACCTTAAATACAAAGGTGAAATACAGCATTCAATCTGTAGGGAATTGATTGGAGTGGTTTTCATCGCACCAGTAATACATCTCAAGTTATGGTTTTGCAACACTTCTAGCTTGCGAACTAATTTAGGGTCTGCACAAAAACATTGAAATCCATACTCAAAGTGACTTCTCACTAGAGACTTATACAGCATGAGTAAAATCTTAGGATCTGACTGAGATAAACACTTCAATATATTAAAAGCTTTAGAAGCTCTGCCTAGCAAATAATCAACATATTTTACCCATGATAAATTCTTAGTAAATAGAATTCCCAAAAATTTTATTTCTGAAACTAAAGGAAGTAAAAAATTGTGGTAAAAAATATTGGCATTATAAGACTTTTTAGTAAAAATTACAACTTTAGACTTTTCAATGCTAATATCCAGATTTAAATAATTAAAATAATTATTTAGCTTAACTAGAGCTTGATTGATTTTGTTTGTAACACTGTTAATTGATGGACTACTAGCGTATATGACCAAATCATCTGCATACTGCAAATTAGTAACTTCAGTTCCCAATATCAAATTCATTTTGTGTATGTATAAAATATATAGAAGGGGGCTAAGAATTCCACCTTGACATACACCCTTATATGAATATCGAGGTCCTATTAGCTGGTTATTAAGTCTTACATATACTTCTCTACCATGTATGAAATTAAATATCCAATAAATAATTTTTTCAGGGATACATAATGCAGCAAGTTCATATGCAAGGATATGATGATTGATGTTATTGAAGGCACCTATTATATCAAAAAAGACTCCAATTAAAGGTTCATTTCTCTTATAAGCTTTAAAAATATCAAGATGCAAATGGCTTATGCTTTCTCTGGCAGACACACCTTTGCGAAAACCAAATTGATTTGATGGTAATAAATTATTTGTCTCTATGTAAAATTCCAATCTCTGTTTTATCAATTGCTCAAAAAGTTTTCCCATACAAGATGAAAGAGCAATAGGTCTATAAGAATCAGCTAGGTACTTCTCTTTATTTGATTTTAAAATAGGCACTAGACAATCTTTTTTCCAATCAGATGGTATACAAGAATTGAGCCACAGCAAATTAAAAACATTTAAAACAATGATTTTACAGTTATTAGATGTCTGCTTTATCATCTTGTATGGAATACTGTCGAGACCAGGGGTGGTATCTGCCCTACTAGATAAGGATGAGAGAAGTTCTTCTAATGTGAAAGGATCACTTAAATAATCAAGGTTTTTCCTTGAAACATAGCTTGTACTTAATTTAAGAGGGGTCTCAACAGTGTCAGGTGTATACTTTTTGAGAAAATCAAATACCCATTTAACATCATAAGAATGATTTGAGACATAGGATTTATTAATTTTTTTAATAACCCTCCATATTTTAGAGATAGGTGTGTTTCTGTTAAATGAAGAAACCAATGAAAGCCAGCTGGCATTGCGTTCTGTTTTCAAAACTTTTTTTTTCATTGCCTGTAATTTTTTGAAGTTTATGTAATTTTGATCTGTGGGATTCTTTCTAAAATCTTTGTATGCCTTCTTTGAATTTTCTACTGCTTGAGTACATTTAAAGTTCCACCATGGAAGTGGTGTCCTTTTCTTAGCATTATTAAATTGTCTAGATGATTGAAGTCGACTTCTTTTAAACGGTGAAGATAATTCTAAAGCTATATTTAATACTGATACTAGATCTGAATATGATTCTAATGGATTATGTTGATCTAAGTGAAATTGTGTTAATAAACAATCTAATTGTTTTTCATAGCTCTTCCAGTCTACAGCACGAAAATTAACATGAAAATAGGAAAGGGCATCTGGTATAACATTATTATAATTAAGTAAAATTTTGGTAATTACAGGTAAATGATAACTGCCTAAGGGATCATCAAATACAGACCACTCACACTCAAGGGCCAAAGAAGGCGATACTATTGTAAGATCAAGAGCATTTTGTTGACATCTACTGGAGCCTACAGTTGTTTTTTCACCATTATTTAACAATACTAAGTTTGTACCATT
This sequence comes from Sesamia nonagrioides, assembly GCA_017933935.1. Lineage (NCBI taxonomy): Eukaryota > Metazoa > Arthropoda > Insecta > Lepidoptera > Noctuidae > Sesamia > Sesamia nonagrioides. Next base: position 123,878 of record JADWQK010000495.1, read on the forward strand.
TATAGTTTCAAGAATTTCTCTACCTCGCAAATCAGTTTTATTGCAACCCCAAGCAATATTCTTAGCATTAAAGTCTCCTGCTATGAAAACAGGAGTGGGAAGATTATTTATCAAATTGTCAAACTTTACTTTACTAAAAGATGGAACACAGTTTGTTGGGCTGTATACACTAACAATGGTCAATTCTTTGTTATTACCATATTTTAATCTGATTGCAATATTTTGTATAGAATCATCAAAAGAAGTATTTATTTGACTGAATTGTAAACTGTTATGAACCAAAATGGCTACACCATTATGATCATTACCTGAATCTAATCTAACAATTGAATAACCTTTAATATTAAAATTTTGAGTAGATTTAAGCCATGTTTCACATAAAATCGCTATATGTATGTTGTTCTCAAAGAGAAAATGAATAAAAATATGCTGATTACATCTAATACTCTGAGCATTCCATTGCACTAAATGCAACTGATCCATTAAAAAGGAAAAAAAATAAGATTTATACTACTTGCTATTTTTTAATGTCTCTAAAAGAACAGATTTAATGTTTTCAGTACAAATAGAAGATTCATTTTTTTTGTTATCTGTTATTAATTTTACTATAGTTGTAAGTAAAGCATTTAAAACTTGATCTGAATTAAGAAGTGATTGAAATTGTTCTGAAGGACTAAGTTTGTTGTTTTTGCCTAAGGGTGGAAATGATTTCTCATTAAATGCTTGAGCATAAGTTCTTGTATTAAATTTATTTTTGTTTTCCTCTATTTTTTCTTTTTTAACAGGACAATCTGGAGATATTGCTATATGATTGCCTTTGCAATGACAGCAAGTTGCTTCCTGCGATTTAATTGTGCAATTTTTGAAATTGTGATTGCTCCCACAGATAGAGCAACGATCTGAGTTTTTACAATATTTAGCAATATGGCCATACCTGAGACATCTGAGACATTGCTTAACAGGAGGAATATACCGTTTGACTTCGAAGCGCCAACTATTCAAGTCCACGCTGTCTGGTAGGGTAGGGCAGGAAAAAGTCAATGATACTGTTTTGGTTGGCTGTAAAATAAATTTGTCATCAATTTTTGTTCTTCGCATAAACCTGCGAACACTTATAATATTTTTAGTGCTGGAAATGGCTGAATAAATTCCTTCATTTGAAATGTCAAGTGGTACATGATTTATAACTCCCGTGACTTCAGTAGCTGAAGCAGGTATGCTTGCTATTAACTTGTGAAATTCTAGAAACTTCTTGTTAGACGTGGCAGCGTTAGCGAATGTTGGTCGCTCAAATATAACACCAATTTTATATCGGTTCATTCTAAGTAATTGTTTTACTCCCTTGTTATATTTTTTAATTGAGTTTGATAAAGACATCATATCTCTATCGCCTATGGGATTGTCTTTTATTGAACTCTCCATGAACACTATGTATTCAAATTGTGTTCCACCATCTTCTGGATAATATCGGGTATAATCAGGCAGCCGATATTCTTTATATTTTTGTTCGTCATCCGGACTAGAATTTTCCGAATCAGACCCTGAAAATATGCTTGTATCTTCGACTACATCTTCAGTTTTCTTTTTTCTTTTTTTTCCAGACATTATTATTTACAATTTTTATAATATATAAAAACGAGAAGAAATATACTATTTACAGACTATTTACACGTTTAAACAATATATTTTAAGTATTTTTTGAAAATTTCAATTCAAAAAGACCACCAGTTCGTTCAAACGTTCCCGCGCTTTTTCTTGTCAAACTCATTGAGATAGAAGTCCTGTGTCAAGGTGATTAACATTTTTAACAGTTCAGCACATCGACGTATAGTAATGGACATGTCTTAGAGATGAGAATTGTGGCATTCCTAACGAAAGTGAGGAAACGAAGTTTCCTCTATCTTTATCTTTCTCGAAATCATCAATCAATTATGAGGAAAGATATAGTGCTAGACCGAAAGAATAGGCCACCTCTCTTACTCATTTCAAACCAAAAAAATACTGCAGATTAAACGCGTACGTCATGTCCATTAGTATATGTCTATGGTTCGGCACACAGCAGTCTGTATGTTTTCGTTCGATGAGTTCAAATTCCTCCACATTTATTTTGAGCCCGTGTTGTACCACTGCAAAGGCCTAACTTATTTTTCTTTGCATCACATAGAAATTAGAAGCAATTTGTCGCAGGTTGATTAAGCGTAAGTATTAGAATGATATAGCGTGCTTAAAAATTCAAGTAACCTCGGATCTTTTCGGTTTTTGTTCGGCTTTTTATACAGAAATGGAGTGAGGAAATCGTGCGGTCCATGGCCCTGTATGGGGCCCCTGGTCGTCGGCCATCAGAATCGTCCACGGGTATCGCACGATTTCCTACGAGGCGGCTTGCGTCCTGGTCGGAGATCCAGCCCTGGAACCTAGAGGCGAAAGTACTCGCGTCACTATACCGGTGACGCGAGGAAGAGCGGACACAGGGCTCCAGTCCGATGCAGCGGCAGATCGAGCTGCGCCGAGAGAAGCTCCGTCAGTTCTTGGTGGCGGACTGGCGGCAAAGGCTTATGCGCCCTACCTCGCTACCGTTGAGGCGATCCGGCCACTACTTGACGACTGGTTCGGGAGAAGGCATGGCTTCTTGTCAGGGTGATGCAGGTACTATCGGGGCACCGCTGCTTCGGCAAGTACCTGCGTCGCATAGACAGGGAGCCGGACACTCTGTGCCACCACTGCGTCCAATGCGGGGAGAACACGGCGTAGCACACTCTCTCCGAGTGTGTAGCTTGGGAGGAGCGGCGCCGTGTCCTCACAAATGAAGTAGGTGGCGACCTGACGCTGCCGAGTAGTGCGGAGGTTGGCCGGTAGCGCAGAGTTGTGGAACGCGGTGGAGACTGCGAGGCCGACCTACAACCGCCTACAGGCGGCGCTCGAGCCCCCGATGTTGGGAAGCAGCGTTGAAAGCGCGCCCGCTGCACCCATCAGCTTGGGCGCCAGTTGATGCCCGACGGGTCCTCGCCTCTCAGCACCCAGTTGTAGCCGATGCTCCACAGGAGCGGTCCCAAGACAGATCCCTGTGGAACACCGCACGACATTTGGTGCCAACTGGCATCGTCACGTCCCCGATAGATGACGCATCTGTCCTCCAGATAATCCCCTACTATACGGCGGTGGTAGGGAGGCACCCGATGATATTTTAGGGCCTCCCAAATACAGCTCCAGGGTAGGGTGTTGATTGCGTTGGAGATTTCCAAGGACACCGCCAACACCACCCCACCACGGGACACCGTGTCCTCCGACAGGGCTCTCACACGCATGATGGCGTCTATGGTGGAGCGCCTCCGACGAAAACCAAACTGGTTGTCGTCCAGGTTCAACCCCTCCCTGCACAAGTGGCCGACGAGGCGATCTGCGATAATACGCTTAAAAAGTTTGCCCGCCTCGTCGAGCAGCACTATGGGCCGATACGCGGACGGCGAGTCCGCGGGGCGCCCTTGTTGAACAGGACCAGCTTCCCCTCCTTCCACACACTGGGAAACTGACCCTGCTCGAGGCATGCCGTGAAGAGCCCTCTCAGCTGGGGCTCAAGCTCCTTCAGAGCCAGGACGAGAACTCGGCCAGGAACTCCGTCGGGTCCGGGCGCTTTGTTCTTGGCCCGGAGCCGCGACACGGCCGCTCCCGTCTCTGCTTGCGTCACCTCGGGGACATCGGTGCCATCCTCTTCTGGAGAGTCTGTGGCTGAGGGTGAAACCATCGCCGGGGGACCGCCGCTCGATTAGGGAAGAGGGTCGAAACCACCGCCTCTAGGATTTTAGAAACTAGCCTAAGCTGTTTAATGTTCCGGACGACAGCGGGTCAAGCTACCCGAAACTGTCAAATATTTCCCATCAACCTTGAGCCTCAGTGCTTTAACGGTAAAGTTTAAAATGTAATGAAGAAATCTGACAGATTGTAGTAGCTTGATGTGCTGTCGTCTGTCCAAGCCGTCGACGACGTGGCGTTTGTAAAACAAGTCAACAAGCAAGTCAATCATACAGGCTCTCTAAACATGATTGGTGATGAGGTGTCAGAAGAAGAAAAAAAAATACTCTCCATTTTATGTCACCTTTTCAAAGTCCTACCCAACCAGTCTTAGGTCCGTATTCCAGAAGGAAACTCAAGCATTGATCTCTGCTTAAGCATTACTTAAAACTAGTTTCAACCAATCAAATGGCTCGAAACGAGACTTAAGTAGAGCTTGAGTTTTGAGTGACGTTCTGTAATACGGACATTAATCTTTCTACCTGTGTGAGCATTTTACTTAGCGCGCTCTAACGCCGCACCCGTGTAGATCCTTTTTATATTACAGTAGTCAGTGAGATCACACCTAAGATCGTTACATGATCGTTACTGTTACTATTCTTATTCCTTCTCTGTCCGTGCTGTAAGATTGTGGAACTCACTTCCGCCTAGCATTCGTGATTTAAATTCTTTATTTAAACTTCTCTATGCAACTGAATACATAGTACTTGTAACAACTAAAAAGTGTAAAATAAAAACTTTTTACAAAAAAACAACCGACTTCCAAAAGCCACTAGAAAGTGAAAAATAACTAATTTCGGAAATCGGTGTCAACAACGAATATACAAAACCAAAGACACCGACTTTTTAGTTGTTAAAAGTACTATGTATTCAGTTGCATCCGGTCAGACTGGAAGCTGACGCAAATATAGTTGGGAAACGACGTAATTTTGTTTACTTTAATTTTTACCCGTAAATATTCCCTGAACAGCCTATGGTCTTCATCATCAAATTTATTACAGACCATTATTTTAACTCAATGGGTGCAAAGGTCTCATCAATATAAATGAATTAAGTACAACCACAAAGTAGCTGCTGTAAACAGTTGAGGAGTTCCCGGAACTGGCCTTTGTCGTCATCATCAGAGCTCTTATGACAGTCACAACCCATCTAGGTGCAAAGTTCTTATCAATACAAATTAATCGAGCCCAAACACAAGGTAGCTGCTGTGAATTGTTGAGGAGTTCCTTGGACTGTCTCCCGGCTCCATCATCAGATCTACTCCAGACCTTTATTAAATTGTAGTGCTTTAAAATACTTAATAAAAAAACTTTTTTACAATAAAAACAACCGACTTCCAAAAACCACTAAAAAGTGAAAAAATAACTAATTTCGGAAGTCGGTGTCTTTGGTTTTGTATATTTGTTTTCTGACACCGACTTCCGAAATTAGTTATTTTTCACTTTGTAGTGGTTTTTGGAAGTCGGTTGTTTTTTTTTTGTAAAAAAGTTTTTATTTTACACTTTTTAGTTGTTAAAAGTACTATGTATTCAGTTGCATCCGGTCAGACTGGAAGCTGACGCAATATAATTGGGAAACGACGTAATTTTGTTTACTTTAATTTTTACCCGTAGGTACCTAAGTTTTCCCTCCCTCAACTGCCTATGGTCTTCATCATCAAATTTACTGCAGACCATTATTTTAACCCATTGGGTGCAAAGGTCTCATCAATATAAATGAATTAAGTCCAACCACCAAGTAGCTACTGTAAACCGTTGAGGAGTTCCCGGAACTGGCCTATGTCTTCATCATCAGAGCTCTTATGACAGTCACAACCCATCTAGGTGTAAAGTTCTTATCAATGCAAATTAATTGAGCCCAAACACAAGGTAGCTGCTGTGAATTGTTGAGGAGTTCCTTCGACTATCTCCCGGCTCCATCATCAGATCTACTCCAGACCTTTATTAAATTGTAGTGCTTTAAAATACTTAATGAAAATGCTAAGCAATGCACTAATCACCCCTGCAATTTTTGAAAGTTCTCCTTGTTTTCTCTGGTGTTCCACCATCAAACCCTGATATCCTTATCATGGGACCACTTTGGGAACGTCTTCTTTCCAACAGAAAAATAATAATCAAAATCGGTTGATAAACGACGGAGTTATGCGCGAACAAACATAAAAGAAACATATAAGGTCGAATTGAGTAATCTCCTCTTTTTGAAGTCGGTTAAAATGAGCATTCCTACCCCAAACACACTATACTGTGAGAATTTGTTTCTATATATAATACATATTTATATATTTATATTTCGTCTCGGCAAACGTAGCGTGGGACGCCCTTGGGCGAGATGGAGCGACGACATCAAAAAGGTGGCTGGCAGTGGCTGGCGGAGAGCTGTTCAGGATCGAGCTTGTTGGCGTGCCATGAAGGAGGCCTATGTCCAGCAGTGGACGAGTAGGGGCTGATGATGATGATGATGATTAAGATATTATTTTAGTGTTATGTATAATTATACTTCTGAATTATTATTTTTGGGAGGTGTATTTAATACTATTAATTTAAGACTTATAAATATTTTTTCTCTTTGTTCTAACACACTATTGTATAAGTAGATATTTTCTGCTTTACTTCTCTTTTCGCAGGTCTCCATCATCATCATCTCAGCGTTAATCCCAGGCGCATCCGTAGCTTTTGAGCATTGGAGTCTGGGGTCCGCTTTACCAGTGTAACTGCTGATTTTTGGCCAAACTTCGACATTTTCCATGAAGCGACTGCCGTCTGACCTCCACAACCCGAAGGCGATATCGAAGTAATGCCGTTAGACTTTGAGGGCTCCAACAACCCGTAACGACTGCCATTAGATGTTCGTATGGTAACCGGGACCAACGGCTTAACGTGCTTTCCGAGGCACGACCAGACTAGTGCAAATATTCATATTCATGCGTACAAATATTTCCACTATGTGAGGATCGAACGCGCGCCTCCTTGCACAACGGCCGCGTTCGCTACCGCTATGCCACGGAGGCTGTCATCGCAGGGTCTTTTCGCAGGTCTAGATAAAAGTCTAGATAAAAATTCAAGCTCAAATAGCCCGGCGCAGGCAAGTGAAGGAACACGGTTGGGTTTTAGGACCGTATTACAGAGCGTCACTCAAAACTCAAGCTCTACTTAAGTCTTGTTTGAAGCCTTTTGATTGGTTGAAAGGTTGAAACTAGTTTTAGGTAATGCTTAAACAGAGATCAATGCTCGAGTTTCCTTCTGGACAACGGACCTTAGTCAGTAAACATATGAGACGCCTTTTTGCACCGCCTAGAGCGGGAGAGGCTATTTGGTGATTTCCCATCCTAAAAAAAAAGGCCAAATAGCTTTTACCCGCAGCACAGTGCTATAACAACAAGATTACGGGATAAAACGTATTACCGTTTCCGTTACTTGCTACTACCGTTGACGCTACACGGTCTACGATCACGATCACGAGGAAAGAAGCCAATGGTGATTGTCACGCACTAACGCCACTTTGTGTCAGGACTCAGGAGCGAACGACAGCCACCGGTGTTCGCAAGCCTCCACTTTATACAGCGCAGTCTCACAATGGACTTTGACATAGAAATAGGGGTTCGTAAAGGGAGGTCGATAGGAATGTATTAACATCCATTGAGGAATCGTGCTTCATGGTGACGCATGTGATACGATACGTATAATCTCTAAGTGTTAATCTTAAATTGTTAAGTATATTCTTTGGGGTTAACTGCGCTGTCGGCGGAGCAATGGTGGGTCTTGGCATTTGGCGGGCGTCTTGTGTGGTCCGTAGCGATCATAAGTGGCGAGCCGAGGACTCATCAGGATCATAACTGCTGTGCTGAGCGAGTAGCCGCCACGTGAGCGGCGTATCAGTACAAAATATGTGACAAAAGTCGCTGACGCTGTCCACCAGTAGTGATAGTCGGTGGCCCGTTTGCGCACCCGTTCTTTGAAAAGCTCTTTACGTAGTAGGTCCAGGCTGTTTTTGTAGAAAGTTGCGTCTAAATGTAAATGAAAAGAACAAAAAAAGATATATGAATTGTTTATTATTAAAATCAAAGAGGCACACGCAGGGCAGTTCATCATCTAGTACTAACTAGCTATTTCTATAACTACGTAACATAAGATTAAAATACGATTAGACTAGTTCTCTACAAATGGTTTCAACATCAGAGGTACATACTACAAAACAATAAACATGCTATTAATTGATCACTTTGATTTCCTACCTAGATTGAGCAAATTACAATACTGTTCAGTCGACAAAGTTGCTGGGTTTTGATTGTTTTCTACATTATAATCTAGGTATTACTAAAGAAAGCCTATAAAAATAACATTTAGGTGGGTACCAGATAAATAGTTTTCGTTGTATCAAAATAAGATAAATTAATTGTGTGTAAATGGGAATTACTATTGTTGATGCTGTAATTATTTATTATAATAATCTAGATTTTGGCGGCACGATATTTGACACTAATTCTAAATAGGTACAGCTATTTTGTCTATTATAATTCACATTGAGTCCATAAGCATTTTCATTTGTTCCTTCACATGTGTTTCCATATTTGCAAAGTCCCTCAGAATGTCTTCAATCATTTCGACTAATATTGTCTGCCATTGAACTTCAAGGGCTCTAAGTCTTTGCGCAGCCCCACAGGCTAAACCAATTGCGTGAGATAATTGACCGCGACCACGCACACGCCAGCTCATATCCTCCTGTGAAATAAACTAGGTTGATATAATTTAAAGGTGATATTCAGATTACTAACAGAATTCAAATACATAATAAATGCTATAAAGTAAATATTGTTACGTCAAGCATGGGTGTACCCGAGATTTCAGGGGGGGGGGGGGACTGCCCCCCTTGAAACCTCGCAGAACATGTATGAACTCCCTTAATTACTAATCAAAGTATAAACGAGGACTTGTCTCTAACTTTTCTCTAAATAAACCACGCAGTAGAAACTGACAAAATGTACAGTGTAATTCCCAATAAACCGCGTGCAACTATAGCACACAATATACTCAGTCTAAAAATTTGACTTGGCCATAAGCTGAGTACGCCCATGACATCAAACAACATTTTAAAAACATAGACATAGGTAAAACCTTAAATCAACCCGAGGGTCGATTTGAGGCTTTAGGCTACGCCAGCCCCCAGATCGAAATTAAGCTGTAGGTTCCAGCTATCATTCGTAGGTAGTCAGACGCCCAAAATTTGACAATGAGTCTTACCATGGGATACCGTGTTATTCTCAGTTTAAATACTGGTATTCAGCTGCATCCGCTAAGCCTAGAAGCCAACCACAGCAATAATTTTGTAAAGGCTGAGACTGATTTTGATATGTATCCATGATCCATGGCATATACGAATTCGCATGTGCCATAGATTATGGATATTGAATTATTCTGGTTATTTTACCTGCGACACATTTCCTTTTTTATATTGTAAGGCTTCTTTTGCAATAACATCCCTTAAAGCTGGATCAGCAGCTCTTAACCAGGCTTTAGCACTAGTAGCACTATTACCACTTCTTCCTAGTCTCGATAAAAGAGGTTGTAACGGAGCATCAGGTATAGCTCGAAGTACAATATCACTAAGTCCTCCATAGGTTCTATTTGCCAACTTTATTTCTTCATCCGTCACCTGTGGGATTCTTAATTTCTTAACTGTCCAATACTTCAGCATTTACATCGCATTTAAAATTACTTACCGGTTCATCATTGATCTCTTTTAATCCCCAATGAGCGAGTCTGTAGACAGCATATTCTCTCCAGATTTTCGCATATATGGGGTTACCTTCCGGTACTACTGTTAGACCAGTGACGCCTCGTAGTTCAGCTAGAGCATGCAATTGGCCGAGCCATTGTAGACCCGTCGCCCGCACTGATATGTGGCTAACATTTGGAAACCTGATGAAGAAAATTATAAGTACAAATTTGACTCAAAATCAACATTAAAATGTATTCTTTTACTTACTTGGACTTAAGCTCGGATAATGATTGTGCGACTGCATTATAATGTATATAGTGGAAGGCAGCCCGAGTGACGGTACGCGCACGCTCCCAGTCCCAATCACGGGCGAGACGCCGCACAGCACCGGCTCCCCATGCGCTCACCACTCCGTCACAGACTTCCACTAAATAATCCACTCCTGTTGAAAAAGGAGGTTATTATGTATTTAAAGTGTAAGATTTGATTTGATTTTGTTAAAACCAAACAACCTTGTTCTCTGTCCTTGGACGCAGGCAATGTCTTCGGCACAGGCTCTGAAGATTTGAAGTTAGCTAAATTCAAATTTTTTACAGACTTTGCTCTAGCTGTTGATGCTCTGTTTGCTGAAGATGCCCTTTCATTTCGCCGCGATATTGTTGCACTCCTTATATTTCTACTAGTTCGGTTATTCAAGGAGCTTTCTCGTCTCAGAACCTTACTATTATGATCACTTCCTGAAGTTGAGGAATTGGCAACAGAACCAACATTTGTACTACTTGATATATTGCTTGCGTTTTCACTTATATCCGAATTCTTGGATTTAGATCTGCGACTTTCTGGATCACAGACAGACTTTGACCGCATTGTACTAAAGTTTTCGCGACGCCTTAGAGCTGTTGGCATGCGTCGGACAGGTCTTTTCTTCGTTTCCTGTTCACTGTCACTACTGGAAGATGGCAGTGAGCTGAACGAAGAATCAACTACTGGATCGACACTTGAAATACTTTCCCAGCGTTTTAGTATCGGTTCTGAATTATCCGAAAGTTTAACGTTTTCCAAAGAAGAAATTATTGGTAATAATATAGGCGGTAATCTCAAATCACTACTCGTCGACGTAGAATGGGATGCGTCTGTATCTTGGGAGGCACTTCTGTCAGAAAAATTAACTCTTCTCTCCGAAGGTTTTCTGGCTGTTGAACTTCTTTGTAACTTTTTCATTGGTGACCCTTTTGGAACATGGTCTGTGCTCGTTTTTGCATTTGTAATATTTGCATCGCTGTTGATTTTACAATCGGAGTCTTCGGTTTCAGCTTGCTGCATAGACACAACAACATCTGGAAGTGCTGCGGCTTCCAATGTTTGAGTTCCACCCCTTTGTGTGATCACTGTTGTCGCATCTATAGAAAATTCCTTGTCAGTGTCCGCATTTTTGGTTAGACTAGTTGCAGGGACGAAGCATTTATTTTCCGATCTAAAAACAGGATAAAGAGGCTCAAATTTCGACATAGAACTATTATTTTGTAAGTATACCTTATGTATTGTACACAAAAACGAAATAAAAACCTGAGCAACTCCCAATTAGTACGAGCGTTGTTGATAATTTGATCACGTCTAGCTTCTTGCTGCGCGGCTCCGCCTAATGCACAGTAAGCTGCGTGTGCTGCTTCTTTGTTGTTTCGCCATGCCATTGCAGCCTTGCGCACCTGTAGTAAACGTAAAATTAAACTAATTTTAAGATGTATTATTGATTAACATTGCAAAGCACGCCATCAAATGCAGATCATTATGTTTTCGTTTGTTCAGAGTTTAATCAATCAAAATCAAAAGTCATTTATTCAAATTAGGCTGAGAATCAGCACTTTTTGAACGTCAATATTACATAAGACAGTCCCCCAAAACACCCACCCATCGACACTTCCTAGTGCTTTCGCTGGGAAGAAGAAGTGGCGGAACGAACTCCCCAGCAGTACAGCTATCTGTTCGTTTTAAAAAAAAACACTTGACTCTAGACAATACTATGTGTATATTATAGATAATGGAGATGCTTTTCTGTTTTTGTTCTTCTTATAATGTTTTTGATATTTTCTTACCTGTTCAGTAACATGCATGTTGCTCAAAGTTAGCAAATTAGGCAGATATGAGACAAGAAATGGTACGCAATCCCCACCCAAAGCAACAGGATTTCCATCTAGAGACACATCAATCAGAGAGTCCGCTTCAGCAAGAGACGACATATCCTCTACACTGGAAATATATATTAAATAAAAATAAACTGCAAAGCAGCACCTAGTTTGTTATATAGTATACGAAATATACACTTTTGGACCTACCTTTGTAAATCATTATTGCCAAGATAAAGTTTTTGTAATTTTGGCGTATTTTGAAATCCAAGTAGCTTTTTCAAGCGGTTTCGTTTCAAATTCAGTTCTCTTAGAGATACAAGACCCTGAAGATCAGTTTGTCCCACACATTTGATCTGATTACCAGCTAAATTGAGCACTTTCAGTTCACATAAGTTAGATAAACCGCAAACTTTTCCTATCCTATTTCCATGTAAATCTAGAACTTCTAATTTTATTAAGTTTGTAAGGCCTTCGATCCTTTTTATCCTGCAAGATTATAATACAATTATGAAAAGTTTTCATGAATTAAATCATACAATACTATAACATTATGACATATATTGAATGTTGGTTAGATACCTGTTTTTTCCCATTAAAAGCACTCGCAAGCCAAACAGTCTTTCCAAAGAAGTAATTTTATCAATTTGGTTGTCATACACATCCAGAAACACAAGTTTACCTAAATCTAAAGGAGTTAATCCCGACAAACTGTTAATTAGATTGTGCTGTAATGACAAAAGTCGTAAGCCGGGCTCTCCGACTATATGGGGTATTGACGAAAGGCCTCTCCTGAAACAATTTTATTAATTTGTGATGAGCGGTGATACCATCAGACATAATATTGATGAAATTAAACAAAATAAAAACTGTGCGGAAATGATTTTAATGGTAAAGGGGAAAGGGCGGCGCAAGATCAGACGATCGTCTGCATTACAAGAATTTAATCTGCCTACTTAGGCTTTTCCAAATATGGATGTTGTGGTCGGTTTCCAGCCCAATCTAATCGGAATGCATCTAAGTATATGCCAGTATTTAACGTGTAGCGACTGCCTCTAACGGATATCCTGACTTAGTTTAATCTATATTCTTTAAGGTACATTTAACTACCTATCCAAACTAATCCGGTCGGGTAGTCGATCTTTTTCTTGTGGTGTTCTAGAAAGTTGAACTTTTCCTTCACCAACAGCTTGCAAATTGATTGTTTCATCTTTGCTATCTTCTTTGAGCATGAAATCATTTCTGTAAATGGAGAAAATAGTTATATAAAAAAAAAACTTTAAAATATATATAAATATATATTAATTTACTTTTTAATGTTTACTTAATTAATAATAGATTTGTAGATAAAATTTAAAAAACAAGGAAGAGGGACTGTATTTTAGTTATCCGATGCATAGAATGAGGAATAGTTTAGATTTTTGCTACTTACCCTGATAGCGTTGTGTGAGATCGTTGAACTAGAGCAGCTCTTGGATCTGGTAGCGCTGGTTTTATTTGCAAAAATAAGCGGCCGTCACCCCCAGCACCAGAGTCAACTCGTGGTCCACCCGCATCAAGGGACTGAGCTGACCTGCCCCTTGTGCGGAAAGCAATCTTCCTTATCTATTAAAAAAATGAATACACAACGATAGCGGAAAAAAATACCTATTGATTTATACATTTAAGAATTTACATCACTACATTTATATAATTTTAAATTCGTTGCCCTAGTTACTTACATTTCCGCGGTTATACGTGATAGGCATTATTATAATATTATATAACAACAACAGTACAAAAGACTTAAGAAACAGTTGGCCCCATTTGATACAATTTTATTTTATTAATAAAATAAATTCGTACAAAAGACAGTTTTGGTCCACTATAATTTATCACCCAGAAAAACAGGTTGCTTAGTAACGCTTACCACGGCGGTGGGCTAATTTTCATAAAAAATCTGTTGAGAACGAGTTATCAGTGATTATTCTTTATTTGTACTTGTTTCTAATAAATTAACGTTATTAAAATATTTTGATCCCACAGAATTATATTCTACATAGAAAATACAACTGCTGGGCCCACTATTAAAATTAAGAATGTGAACGCAACAAAAATATCTATGGACGGGCTGTTTCTTGCTGGCTGTTGTTCGGTTGGCAATTTTGTAATAATGTCAATAATAATATGTCAAGTTAAAAAAAAACAAAACAATATCGCATCTAGCTAGCGAAAGGCAGTTTGCTAGAAGAATTATTTCTACTTTATTTTATTTTCTTACAAAGATATTTCAATAAAAGTTGCATTGATGCGTAGAAGCTTCGAAAAGATTTCTTCAACTGTACTTCGTACATTTAAAAGCTTGCTGACAATAGATTTGTTGTCCCACGTCGCTTTTGAAGAGAGAATGGTACGATTCTTTCTAAACACTTACGATGATTACAAGCCAGGAGAATCTATAATTATTGACAAAGACGAAGTAACATCACAATTACATGAGTATACCAATACTATTTCCAAACGCCTGCATCCTTCACGGAAGAACGTCGAAGGAGGTTTGTATGTCGGAACCACGGGCGTTTCTTTCATGTATTATTATCTATCTAAAAACCCATTTTTGTCTGATAATAAATCTGTGTACTTAGAAAAAAGTATTGAATACCTAAGGCCAGCTTTGGATACGTCGGCTGGAGATAAGACGTCTTTCTTATTGGGCGATGCCGGTACTTACGCGATAGCCACTGTTCTATTTAAAGAAACCGGCGACGAGAGATCTGCTGACATGTTGAAGGCATACAAGTCTTTGTACACACAATATCTTAACCCTAACTTCCTCAAATGTGGTGGAGATGAGTTTTTTGTCGGGCGAGCTGGCTACATAGCTGGGGCGTTGTGGATGAGCCGAGAACTTAAAACACCAGTATTTACTAGTGAGGAGTTATACCACATTTGTGATGTAATAGTCAACTCAGGAAGGGAATACTCTACAAAACACCAAAGTCCTTGTCCCTTGATGTATCATTATTATAATACTGAGTACCTTGGAGCTGCACATGGAATGAGCTTCATCCTACAGATGCTCCTTTCTGTTCCTGGATATCTAAAGTTTAACAAGACTGCTGCTGCTGACATTAAAGAGACACTAGAATATCTTGCTTCATTGCAAACTGAGAACGGAAACTGGCCTTGTTGCGTGGAGGAAATTGGACTGAGTGACCAGAAGTTGGTGCATTGGTGTCATGGTGCTCCTGGCACCGTCTATGCTATGGCTAAAGCATACTTAACTTACAAAGATAAGAGATTCTATGATGCTATTATCAAGGCTGGTGATCTGGTGTGGCAGAAGGGGTTATTACGCAAGGGCCCTGGTATTTGCCATGGAGTAGCTGGCAATGGTTATGTATTCCTACTTCTGTATAGAATTACAGGTGATGAAAAGTACCTGCATAGAGCAAAAATGTTTGCCGATTTCATGGTCACAGATGAGTTTATTAGAGATGCAAGGCTACCAGATAATCCGGAGAGTCTGTACGAAGGCACTGCTGGCACTGTCTGTTTCCTGGCAGATCTCTTAGTACCTGATACCGCAGAGTTTCCTTTCCAAGATGTTTTCTCTACTTACACTTAATTTGTATCCCTTTGAATTTGCTTGTCCTGTTTAGAATAGTTATTTAACATTAAAGTGTTTCTTGGCCAAAACTCTTTATTTACTAAGTAGTCTAAGTACACAGTAGTTTTAAAAGCAGTTCTAAATATACTGTGTGGAATTCTGCTTTGTATTTATATAGCAAGCAATTGCATGGTGTATTAGAATTTGTCGAAAGCTAAAAGATATACTGTAATTTAGTCTATTAAAACTCATGATAGGCAGTTTATTCTCATCAAAGTTGACATGATGTTGACGTTTTTTTTTTTTTTTTTTTTTTGGCAATTGAGTCTATGACGACTATTCTGCCAATGTCGAAGTGGGTTTGGACAAGACAGCAGTAAATTGAAAGATGGTTTTTACTTTCTAGCAGATAGGTTTTTAGTACCTGTAAAGACGAACACAATGTTAGTAAATAAATAAACAAAATAACTTTAAGGAAAGACGATAATTATATAAATATTATTTAAATATGCCTAGTTTTATTATAATTTAATGTTATTGTTATTGAGAAAAGATGATAATATTTGGACTATTTTGGGGGAGAAATGGGTTAGCAAGGATCTAATGTTAATGGGAAGAGGGATTTTAATTTCGGACAGAGAGGAGTATAAATCGAAAGAATTATTATTAAGTGGACAGCAGAAAAATATGTGTTCAAGAGTACCCTCATCTAAGCCACATTCACAAAGAGAGGTGTCGCGGATATGGATTTTCTTTAAAAAAACTGGAGTACAGCAGTGACCAAGCCTAAGCCTGCATAGAGTGGAAACAGTTCTTTTACCAAGTTTCATGCATTTGAAAAACCAAGGTTTCCTCTGAAGTGTTGGTTGGACACTTGCATACCAAGCTCCCTTGCGTTTTGAACTGTTACACCATACAGTATCCCAAGTGGTATACAGCTTATCTTTAGTGCTGTTTTGAAGATCATAGTTATGAATGGTAAAATGTTTCATATCCACTGAGGCTGTTGTGGCATATTTTGCTAAGTTATCTGCATACTCATTCCCAACTATACCGGAATGGCTGGGTATCCAAACCAGTTCAATTATTAAACCCTGTGAGGAGCATTTTAGAAGAATATCCCTGATGTCTATAACAACTTGACTACATATCTTGGACTTAAGAGGGTTTTGAAGAACAGCCTGGATGCTGCTAAAAGAATCAGAGAATACTACAGAGTTTTTTATATTGTGTGCTTGTATAAAACGGATGGCTTCCAGTATGGCAATACACTCTCCCGTAAATACTGATGCAGCTGGAGGACATTGAAAAAGTAGGGATATTTTTGAGTTCTGATAATAAACTCCCACTCCAGTATACCCAGACTTTGACTGCTTTGAAGCATCTGTGTAAAAATAATTCCAGCCTAGCCAATAGTTCTCAATAGCTAATGTGAATTCCTGTCGGGCAGTAGGGGAATTTTTATTAATGCCTAAATTAAGGATAGCATTAGGGGCAAAGAGGACCGTTTCATATGAGGCTGCATACACTGGAAGGATGGGATATTGGGTCACAGGATGAGGTTGGCTCTTAAGTTCCCTATACCTATTTGATAGTAATGGTATGGGTTTGTTATTCCAGTAGGGAGAGGTGTTGATAACTGAGTCCAGTTCATCTAATATAGGGAGTAAGGGATGAGAGGACAAGGAGAATAATTTCGATAAAAACCGGTCAGCCAAATATTGTCTTCGAATATTCAAAGGAGGGTCTGCACATTCTACCTGAAGGGCGTTTATAGGGGAAGATTTCATGGCACCCAGAACGATCCTGAGACATTTGGATTGGATTTTATCAAGTTTTTTCAATGCTGCTTTGTTACACGGCTCCAAAATAAAGCAACAGTAGTCTAAGACGCTTCTAACTAGAGCGTTATAGATGAGCTTTAGGGTGTATGGATGTGCTCCCCACCAAACACCAGCCAAAGCCTTGAGTACTGATACCGACCTCTCACATTTTTGGACAGTGTTATTGATGTGATCTACACCAGTTAATTTAGAATCTAAGGTAACACCCAAGAATTTGGCTCCTACCTTAATAGGGATAGGCACTCCCTCAATATTTATATTAAGTTGTGGGATAAGCCGTTTCCGTGTGAAAATAACGGCAGAGCTTTTTGGAGCGCTAAGCGACAACCCATGTCTTACAAGCCATCGGTTCAGTGAAGCCAGGGAGATATTTATGGACGAAACGGCATCATCAATTGACTCATTAGAGGAAAAAACTGCTATATCATCAGCATATTGAAGAGACTTACAATTGTAATTTAGACATGAAGCAAGGTTATGGGTATAAATATTAAAAAGCAATGGACTGAGAACAGAACCCTGAGGCAGCCCCCTCCAAACTGAACGATGTACAGGGTCAGCCCCAGGAGCCCTCAATTGAATAGAGCGATTATAAAAAAGGTTGCATATAATCTGACATAACCTAGCCGGGATTCTCAGCTCTTGCAATTTTTGCCTGAGAATAGGAAGGAGGACAGAATCATAAGCAGCTGATATATCTAGGAAGACCGCTACCACCGACTCACCCCGACTAAAGGATAAACGGATTTCAGACGTGAGGAGGCTGACACTGTCAGCCGTACCCAATCCCCTCCTGAAGCCAAACTGAGTCCGCGGCAGGAGCCTCCTATGTTCCACAAACCATTCAAGGCGGTTTTTGATAAGGTGTTCGAAGATTTTTAGCAATATGGATGATAAAGCAATTGGTCTAAAAGATGAAGAGTCTCCAGGGTCTTTATTGGGTTTCAATATGGGGACAACTATTTGTACTTTCCATTCAGGAGGTATAAAACCCGTATGTAGACAGAAATTAATAAGTTCAATATAATATGCACGGCATTTAGAACCAGACTTGGCCAGAAAAGAATAAGGGAATCCATCCACTCCCGGGGCAGAATCTTTAACATGTTTTAGAACTAATTCTAATTCACTGATGGAGAATGGCTGATCCAATGGGTCTGATGACATTATTGACCCACTAGGGCTAGATCCAGATTCCTCAATAGAAGGTACATAGTCAGGGGCAATTTTTGACATAAATTGGGATCCAATTTCTCTGGACATAGTGGGAGATGATGTTGATGAGAAACTTTTTCGGAAAAGTTTAAGTTTCTTCCAAACGACTCCAGGGGGGGAACAAGGACTCAAGGAATGGCAAAAAGACCTCCAGCCTTCTCTTTTCTTTTTTCTAAATAGCTTACGTGATTTGGCCATAATCAAATTAAAAGCAGATAGGTTTTCTAAGGTCATGTTGAGGTTAAAGGCCCTTTCAGCATCCTTTCTAGCTTTGACCATTAGGGAACACTCACTATCCCACCATGGTGGGGAAGGTATTTTGCCAGTTGTGGAATTTTTATGTGGAATGCACTCATCTGCTGAGTGGGATATGCTGTTGGAGAAATGGATGAAGCTATCTGTGGCGTTGTTAGCACTGATTGGGGGAAGGGATGAAACAAGGGTATCTAGGAATTTGGAATATTTATCCCAGTCTGCAGAGTCTAGTCTGTATTTTAACAAAGGTGTTAAGGTCTCATTAGGAATGAATTTCGATGGGATTTTGACAATGATAGGATAGTGGTCACTACCAAATGTTACATCTAACCGGATCCAATGGAATAAACTGGCCAAATTAGAGGAGGAGATACTTAAGTCCACACAGCTACTATTGGTTTGCCCAAGAGAAGATCTGCGTGTGGCTCTACCATCATTTATAATACATAAATTGAGATCATCTAATATATCTACTAGCCCTAGTCCAAAATTATCACAGAAATTTGAACCCCAACGGAAGTGATGACAATTGAAGTCACCTAATATAAGCGAAGGGCCCTTAACACTACTTAAAATATTTTTGATCAGACTAAGGTCATTCAATTGAGGGTGAGCAACATAAAAACAGAAAAAATTTATATCCTCAGCCCTTATGGCCACAACATTTATGTTGCCTCCGACAGGGGGAAGAGGAATTTGTGTGAATGCAACTTTGCTATTGATGAGCAGAGCGCATCCTCCATAACCATCCGGGCGATCATGCCGGATACAATTAAAATAGGGAATATTAAAATTATTGTTTGGGGACAACCATGTCTCAGCAATGCTGCAGACAGAGGGTTTATATTTGTTAATAAGATGTATAAGATCTTGCTTTTTATGTGTAACGCTCCTCGCGTTCCACTGTAGACAAGTCAATGGGAGAGCCATTATTTAAAAATTCAAGAACAGATATAAGTTTCAAGGCAACGTGGTCAGGTATATTTGATTGTGGATTGGAAATAACTTTAGTTAATAAGTTTGATAATATATCAAGTAGGTTGAGAGTGTTGGGCCGTTTACTTTTATTAATGCTTTCATTATATTGGTTTGCATCCTCTGGGAATGCACAACCATTTCTGGACGGAGAGAAGGAATAA
Source organism: Sesamia nonagrioides (assembly GCA_017933935.1). Lineage (NCBI taxonomy): Eukaryota > Metazoa > Arthropoda > Insecta > Lepidoptera > Noctuidae > Sesamia > Sesamia nonagrioides. The sequence continues at coordinate 143,547 of JADWQK010000495.1, forward strand.
TTTTGGACAAGTGCTTGGTGAGCTTTGACATCATAACTTGGGGAGAGGGGGGCATATGTTTTAGTTTTGAGGAAGACAGGTTTACGGACGGGGACCCTAGACTGTGAGAGTGGTGGAGGAGGAGATTGTGGGGAGGAGGAAAAGGATGTGGTAGGAGGTTTACGGTCGGACTTAGTTGCACTTGCATATGATCGTGTTACTGGAGGGAAGCTCTTACTAGCCTCCATATAGGAAATGTTCCGTTCTGTCATTGCAGCCTTTATTGATTTTTGGCGGCCCAGTTCAGGACATCCATTATAGTTCGCAAAGTGGTTCCCGGAGCAAGAAATGCAGAAGGCATTGTCCTGGTCCACATCACAGCCATCCCCTGGATGATCATGTCCACACTTAAAACAACGGGGCTTAGAACGACATTTAGTCCGGGTATGACCAAAGCGGCAGCAGTTGTAGCATTGGATGGTGGGATATACATAAATCTCAACATTAAGGGCAGAATAGAAGCAGTACACCCTCTTAGGCAGAACTTGTCCATCGAAAGTTAAGACAACCGTTTGAGTGGGTTTCCATTCTATTATATTCTCGGTGACTTGTCTCCTATTTAACCTACGCACTTTAATAATTTGGCCACAGCCATCAGGGACTTTAATATTTTCTATGACTTCTTCATCTGTCCAGTCAGATGGGACATCCCTTACAATACCCATACGAGTGATGTGGAATTGGGGGATTGAGGTGTCATAATTTTGGGAAATAGCCTGGTTAACTAAAAAACTGTTTGCATTCTCAACAGACCTAAACTGCACTGAGACTCTATTACGACCAATGCGTTTAACTCCATCTAGCAGAACACTTTTGATGTTATTTTTCTTAAGAAGCATGCCAAACTTAATGGGATGGAGAGTTGTACCGGTTGTCTGTCCTTCTTTAAGCGAGACGTGGACGATGTATGGTGGGTTATCTCTAGCAGTATAATATTGACGAATAGTATTTTTAGATAATTTCGGTGGGATGGAAGAGGAGGATGCCGGGGGAGATTGTGCGGGCCTTTTTCTTTGGTTGGTTTCCAAGTCCATGTCTGATAATTGATCTCCATGGGGAGGAGTTATGGTCAAGACAGGAGTGAGGTCGAATAACTTATCAGGAGGGTCCGGGGGATCAGGGGGTTTTTTACCCGTAGGCATCATGCCTACGGGAGAGACTTACCACAAAAATAGGAACACAAAACACACTTACAGAACAACACAAACAATAAATATCTATCTTGATTGTAGATACACTTTTCAATGGCACTAAAATCAAAATAAAAATATCACACAGAAAAAGCACATGTATTAACCTTCACCGCCTATCTGCTAGTCCCCAATAGGGGTTGTATTAACGTCAACAGAACAGAACCCTTACTCATTTTATATTCATAACTCTGGTTAACATGCTGACAGTAAAGACCCCACCACATCGCGGCGTAACATTAACCATTAGTACTTTCTAACATACCAATGTATAATATTATATAGGTATACTCAGTTATTTTTTCTTTACGAAACCTGAATAGTTTTGTTCAAAATAAGCAACCAAATCGTTTCCTATCATTCTTGTACCATGTTATATTTTCCGAAAATTTTGACAGCCTCCGTGGCGTAGCGGTAGCGAACGCGGCCGCTGTGCAAGGAGGCGCCGCGGTGTTTCGATCCCCGCGCAGTGCAAATATTTGTAGGTATGCATGAATATGAATATTTGCACTGGTCTGGTCATGCCTCGGAAAGCACGTTAAGCCGTTGGTCCCAGTTGCCATAAGGACATCTAGTGGCAGTCGTTACGGATTGTTGGAGCCCTCAAAAGTCTAACAATTGGGCTAACTGCAATGCTTCGATATCGCCTTTGGGTTGTGAAGGTCAGACGGCAGTCGCTTCACGGAAAATATCGAAGTTTAGCCAAAATCATAGTTGGACTGGTAAAGCGGACCCCAGACTCTAAATCTGAAAAGCTTCGGATGCGACTGGGATTAACGCTGAGATGATGATAATGATGCGAATTCGTATATGCCGTTGATCATGGATACATATAAAAATCACTTTTAGCCTTTTCTTTTTTTTAGTCTAATTTTTTTTGGAAATCTGACTGACGGACTAATTAGTTTTTTTTAGTCAACTACCCTGTTCATGGCAGATCTTAGCGGTCCTAGGCGCCTGCGCACAACGGGTCAGGCCTGCCTCATAGTGCAGGGGCGCAATACGTTCTAAGTTAAAATAACATGTTTTAAATGAGTTATAAACTAGTGCTTGACAGCGATTCCGCCTGATCGTAAGCGCTAGTTTATTAAGAGCCTATTCACTCTAGCCTTGAAGACACTGATATTGTAGACAGAACACTGCTGCTGGCAAATTGTTCCATTCCGATGTACACGGTATAAAAGACGGGGCGAAACGCTTCGTCCGGATCGTAGTGGTGTCATAAGGGTGGATACTCGCCGTACGACGGGTCGTCCGATGATGGAACGGAGATGGGGGGAATTAAGTCATGCAAATCCCTCGCACACTCTCAAAGCGCATCCTATAGAAAACTGACAGGCTGGCTACTCTTCGCCTGTGTTCCAGACTTTAGAGACCGTTTTGAGCTACATCTGGGTCGCCAATTACGTTTCGCATGCCTCCACTGAATCCAAAGTAGCCAGGTGGCAGCATCAGCCCAAATGTGGCTGCAGTACTCCACACACGAACGGACCTGTGTCTTGTATAACATTAGAAGCTGTCTGGTGTAAAGTACCGCCGGATCTTTGCATTAACGCCAAGTTTCCTGGCAGCCACCTTGGTCTTGGACCTAATAAACCGCCCAAAGTTTAGGTTCGAGGAAATCTCAACTCCCAAAAGCTGAAGGCGGTCGGTGCAATCCAAGGATACCTACATTCCGAAAAGTAGGAGCCAAGAAGAACGGGCTTTTTTTGGCAGCGGATAGACACGTTTGTGTTTTGGCTGCATTGAATGCTACATGATTGACCTTTCTCCAAGCAGAAACAGCCTGTAGTGCAACATTCGTACGCTCTACCATAACCTCTCTTTCGGACTGGATTGATTCCTTACTAGCCCGAGCATCCGGCAGATATCTCTCCACAACTGTACTGTCATCTGCATTCCCATAGATACCGCGTATCAGCAAATCGTTAATATGCAGCAGGAACAGAGCTGCAGAGAGAACATTCATTACATAAAAATACTGAATACGTGGCTTAGCAGTGGGTCAACTAAAATCTAAAAAACTATTTATTATAAAATTGATGGCTTTAAAATGTTCCAATGTTTCCATCATCCTTTCTGTTATTGCATCATTCCGGTTCTTGATGACCAATGACGACATTTCTTCGTCTGCGACGTGTATCCAGCAACATAAAAACGTGTTGTGCATCTGCAATGATGCACAACACGTTTCAATCACATAGACGTCACGTTGGAATCACATAGTAAAGAGAATCTTAAGATATGAAATTACATTAAAAACACGTTAAATATTACAAAAATTGCAAATCGATTTTTTTAGGGTAGTTGACTTCAAAAGATCGTGATTAGTTAACTCGATTATCCTACACTAGCGGACGCCCGCGACTTCGTTCGCGTGGAGTTGCTTATTTGAACATTTTAACCCCAAAATATACAGCATATTTTTTAAATTTGTGTTATGTTCCGCTCCTATTGGTCGTAGTGTGATGATAAATAGCCCAACGCCTTTCTGGATTAATGGGCTATTTAACGCAAAAAATATTTTTTCAATTCGAACCAGTAGTTTCTGAGATTAGCGCGTTCAAACAAACAAACTCTTCAGCTTTATATATTAGTACCTATAGATTAGTATAGTAGTATTCTCTAATCTGTGGTATAGATGATGGTGATATGGTTGCCATAAGTTGTAAAAGCCAACTTCAGCCAGGGGTGGTTACTTAAAAACTAAGCGACTTCACGCTAAGGGCACCTCCTGTGGGATACGAGCATTGCTGCATGGATACGAGCCTCAGTTTAGGGCCTCGCTGGAGTGGCAGCAAGGGACTGGCGGATAGAAAGATGTTGGGTCGATGGCGCGGCAGTGTATTATGTTTTTGTTCCCCAAAACTTCACCACTTCCACGGTATATTATGGGCATATATCGTTGGTTTGATCAGTGTGCGGCTTCTACTTAGGTATGTCATGAATTTGCTGTAGTCCATCGCGAACCATATCCGAGCGAGTAACTTTGCGCGCCGCAGTGGCCGCGTAGCCTACCTAATAAACAAGAGTTATTTTAGTATCGCCACCATTTTGTTGTCAGTCGCATTTTAAAGTTTAATCGAATGTGATGAAGATGACCACAATAAAAGTCTTCGTGTATTTACAAATAACTGATGTGATACTACATTCGCGTTGTTTAAACAGAGCCCGCTAAGCTAGAGTGAATATGGTATTAACCACCGCTTTATAATATACTTAAATCGGCTTTACTTCATCATGAATTTGTTCTGCAACGTATTACTAACTATTTCAGTATCAGACGTTCCCTTAATAATCGGCATTTTTAAACATAAAAATATAAAACACGGAGTAATATTTCATTGTAACGATGACTATTTCGTGAATACTATGCATAAAATATTCAACGATCATGATATCCTGATCGCGAGTGCTGAAATCGATTATAATTTTACTTATAATGTCACGAAATCGTATCCTAGAGTTGGATTAGTGATAGACGGTGCCTGCGAAGGATGGCCCTCAGTATTGGATTCTAGCAGCACATCCTTTCAGGGCTATTCCTATATAATTATCACGGAACATTTATCTGTAACTGCGGATACTTTATCACGGTACCCAGCAGAAGTAGACTCTGATGTTATCATTGCACATAAGATAAATGAAACATTCAATCTGTATGAAATTTACAACACTGGATTTAATTTCAAAGGGAAATATAATGTTAGATTGGTAGGACATTGGGATTCTTCACTATTTATCAAAGAATCGAAAAGATGGGACTTACAAGGCGCGGTTGTCAAGATAGCGTTAGTTATAATCCCATCGCCCAGGTGGGCCAACCAGACTTTAGAGCAGTATATGGAGAAGCCTATCAAGTTGCAGATTGACGTAGACACGGTGCATCGAATGAAATATTTCACATTGATGAAGTTTATGCGAGATATGTACAACATCAGGTAAGTTTAAAACTGTTCAATCATCGTATTTAGACATTGGCGCCGCTTCTGTTGTTCACAAACTAATTTTAAGTTATTTTTTCTTTCCATTACGTTAAGAAAAGGACAGAAGATAAAATGTCAGTTTAGACCTGTCAAATTAGTGCGCTCCTGACGTAAACTCGCGTATTTTTAATCGCCATGTTTATAATCGCGTCTAAACTGTCTATGGAATATCTTAATTTGACAGGATTAAACTTAAAAGTTATCTTCTATCCTTTTCTTATTGAATTAGAAAGAAAAAGATGCACATAACTTAAAATTAGTTTAGTTTGTGAACAACAGAATTGGCGCCATTGTTTCGGGACGCTGCTGCGCTTTCGTCCTCGGTCCTGGGTTCAACTTCCGTGGATATTAAGTATATATTGCACTACAAATCTGAACCTCTCTCCAGCGAAAGGTTTCAAGGTTTCCATATCCTAACCGGTAACTTTATGGTGATGTTGAAAACTAACCGCGTAAACCATCTCGTATTATCACAAGCGTTTAAACGTCCTTATCACCTAGGTATGTTAAATTCATCTGCCGTTTGCTGTATATTTATATGAGTTTTATAGACAAAAATTTCCTGAAAACCTTAAGAGGGGACTCTAGTGCCGAGGAATTTAAAAAATAGGTATTTGAAAGAAACTATTGCCATCGTGCCGCTTCCAACCTCTCCCATTTAAGTGTGTTATGGACAGTTGTAGGTCGTAGGTTCGAACCCCATCAGGCGCTTTACTTTGTATAAATAATCTCTTCACCACTGCTCCCAAAACGGTGAAGGAAAACATCATGAGAAAACATGCATGTCCTAGAGCCAAAAACTTCGAAGACATGTGACATCTACCAACCCGCACTGGGCCAGCGTGGTAGATTACGGCCCACTCCCTCTCGCCGAGAGGAGGCCTGTGTCCCAGGAGTGGGAACATTATAGGCTGATTATGTTATGTTATGTATGGACAGTTGCAGGTCCGGCTGATATTATCTATAATAACTTTGACCAAAAGGCGTTTCGTATTCCGCTGTTTTCTCAATTATTTTTATATCAAAATTTAGAGGCAAGGCCTATGCTTCTATTATTTTCTTTTTTGTCAAACACTTATCACATTGGTCTAAAAATCGTCTGAACAACGCGGTAAAAATGGGTTATTTTTTGGGATTTTGAAATATCATATTTCTATTACTATTATTAACATATTTATATTAAGTTTTGGAAAAAATTAAATGACAGTGGCACATTTAATCAACTTGTACAATTGTAGAAAAAACATATTTGCTCTAAAAGCGTTATCCACGAAGAATCGAAAAAAAGAACGGTTGGCGCAGTGGCTAAGCCATTGACTACTGCGCTGCGTGTCGCGGGTTCGATAATGATATGTTTTTTGTTTTTTTTCTTTTTTTCGATATGTTCGTTGTCGTTCTGGAACAATTTGCCAGCGGCGGTGTTTCCGTCGGACTACAATTTGAGTGTCTTCAAGGCTAGAGTGAGTAGGCTCTTAATAAACTAGTGCGCTTTACCATCAACGGTGCGTCACTGCTTACCATCAGGCAGGATTGCGGTCAAGCGCTGGTTTATAATATGTAAAAAAAAAAAAAATACCCGCACGGAACAAATGTTTGTTTGACCTACATGTAGTTGTTCCGGGTCTGGCTGTTTGTGTGTGTGAGGTTTATATGTTTGTAAACGCACCCACGATACAGGAGAAATTTCTATTGTGGCAACATCTTAAAAAAACCAGCGGAATACGTTTGTATACAGAAAGCGCCACTAGAGTCCCCATCATTACCATCAACCTTTTTATCGTCGCTGGGCACAGGTCTCCTCTCATACAGAGAAGGATTGAGCGTAATCACCACGCTTGCTCAATGCGGATTGGCGATTTCAGACTTTAAGTCCAGGTTTCCTCAAGATGTTTTCTTTCACCTTCAGTCATTGGTGTTCAAGATATACTTAGAAAGTAGGTACATATAACTTTAGAAAAGTGATATTGGTACTTGCCTGACCTGGAATCGAACCCGCACTGCTATAACCACTAGGCCACCACGACAGTCCCCTCTTAAGCTTACACATTGTTTTAAACATTTTATAGCTATGACATGCACCGAGTGAGTACGTGGGGGTACAAACGCAACGGCAGTTTTGACGGAATGGTGAATGCTCTATCCACTGGTATGGCGGAAATAGGCGGAGCCCCCCTCTTTTACCGCATTGATAGGGCGCAGCACGTACAGTACATATCGGAGGTCTGGAGGTCCAGGTAAAACCTGCTACTGTGGTTTCTTGGTAATTTTGCTGATGCTAGTGATGATAAAAACCGTTTTTGTAACATCAAGCCACGAAAGAGATAACAGTATTCTCATATTAATTCAATAGAGGAAAAAAAATCTGTTGTTCTATAAATATACAATATGTAAAGAAAACCCTGTCCGACCCGTAAGGATAATAAAGGTTAGGTAAACACATGGCCAAATAAAATATTAAATTTTACATAATCATCATAGTAACAATACTAATGAATTTTGAAATAATTTTTTTTTGTCGCGAATTAATTCCAACTTCCCCAAAATTTGGTATTTTTTAAAAAGTGACAACACCATTTGTGACGGAGCGAATAGCGATGCGACCACGTGCCGCGTGCCCTGCCCCCCGTCACCCGCCGATGTACGCCTAACGTGTTGTCTACCGCACATGCATTAAGTTACCTCGCTTTTTCGAAATAATATTTATTTTTTTAGGGGGATTTTTTTTAAGTTTAGACCGGCTTTGTAGGCATTATTATAATCAGTTATCGATACCTAACAATACCTTCACGGATCGGACAGGGTTTTCTTTACATAATGTAGACACCTACGAATGACGTGACATGCGTTGCTGACCATACCTGCAGGGTAATTGGGTAACACACTATCAGTAGCAATGCGTTCCATTTTGACAGTTCTACAACATTCATTGCGTTATTTACGTTGTTGAGCAGACACGTTTTTGAACAAATGGAGCAATGGATTAGCAATATACTTCGAAATGATTTCAAATGATAGTAATGGTGTGTTATGCAATTAGGGTGCTGTTCGTACAGTAGATCAGCAACGAAAGTATGTCAATGCTAACGCTACTAACGTTGATGATAGCATGGTACAGAAGACAACACATCAAGCTACTGCAACCTGTCAAATTTCTTTAGACTTTCTCTATCGTTAAAGCATTAAGGCTCAAGGTTGATTGGAAGTATTTTACAGTTTCAGGTAGCTTGACCAGCTGTCTTCCGTACAATACATGTATGTATATATGTTTACAGAACAGTTAACTTTTACATTTTCTGTGATTACACCCTTCGTTGCTAGCTTAGCTTGTATTGAGTCTTTCCAAACTTAAAGCAAAAAGAACGCCCTACTACACGTCGCTTTTGCGTAGGAACCTATACATTTACAATATTAGGCTCCTTTTGGTGGTGAACAGGTGACGTTGAATGTCACAAGATTGGATTTTCTCCAATCGGTGACTGTCAGTTTTTTTTATAACATAAAATAAATAAAGAAAACAAATCTATCTGAAGTGGCAGTGGCAGGGCACATAACTCGTAGAGCCGATGGCCGATGGGGCAGAAAGGCTCTTGAATGGCGACCACGTACCGGCAAGCGCAGCGTCGGACCGACTAGGTGGTCGGATGATCTGACCAAAATCGCAGGGAAGCGCTGGATGCAGGCCGCGTCCAACCGTTCTTTTTGGAAATCCTTGGAGGAGGCCTATGTCCAGCAGTGGACTTCGTGTGGCTAAGATGATGATACAAATCTATGTGTGCGTGCGCCGATCCCATACGCGTTACTTTTGCTACTTCACATTTCTTCTTCATAGGCACAGTTTCATCTTCCGCCATCCTAAGTTCTCGGGTGGTTTCTACACGATCTACACTCGTCCCCTGAGCGTCGTCGTGTGGTACTGCATTATCACCATGTTGGTGGTGACGGCCGTCACACTGTGGGCTATGCTGTTGGTTCAGAACAATAGGGGCGATAATGAAGACTCCTCTTTGAGCCTGGCTGGACTGGTTATTTGGGGGGCGATTTGCCAACAAGGTAAGGATAGTCTTGCCTCATGCCAAGTTATTTATGCATTAGTATTTTTGGACATTAGCTTGCTAACGTATTATGTGAATTTTACAAGGGGTTACACGACAGGCAACGTTATAACTCAAAAAAATCAAAATCAAAGCATTTATTTCAAATAAACCAGTTACAGGCACTTTTGAATTGTCAGAAGGTCGGTCAGTCAATAGAATGAAGCTAGTCTATGTGTAAATACCTAAGTAATTATTTCCTTCCCACCCATCTATAATCTTTCATAAAATCCATCTTTTGCTTTGCCACGATTTCTTTTTCTCAGTATCCAAAACTTGCTTAACTTCTAGGAATCTCAATAAATCGTGAGTCAACTTCCACCAAACTGGTTATCTTCACTACGTTCGTGTATGCTGTGACTCTATACCAGTATTATAACGCCACTATAGTGTCCTCGCTGCTACTAGAACCGCCCAAGGACATCAGGACACTGAAGGATTTATTGGACAGCGATTTGAAAGCCGGCTCTCATGATATCGTGTATGATAAAGACTTTTTTAAGGTAAGTAGTTATATAACTTGAGAATGCAAGAAATGAGAAATGATGAAAAATAGCTGCTAGTTAGCTATATTTTTCTCTTTCTGATAACAGAAGGTCTCTAGTTTGACAAACCAGTTGCGATATATAGGTAATCTAGGCATCATCCATCAAGCACGTGAGGCTGAGGTGGTTCGGAAACAGTCACGAAATATCACAAGGTTTGTTTTGGTTTTTGAGTAAGCTTCCAGCGTAGGTACGGCATTTCCACTGAACTGACCGGCTGGGTAAAAGATTCCCCGAGTATTCGACTGATGCTCATCGGAGCCCATGTCGACTAATGCCTGTGTTCCTCAGTGGGTTGTTCTCCTTGCAACTCTCTTTCTGCTGCATATGAGATAATGATCTGCTGATGCCTGGATCTATGGGTATGCAGATGAGAGCACGGTTATGGAGAGGTACCTGCCGAGTGCTCGGGCTGGTAGGGCAATCCATTGCGAAAGATAGGCTATGCTCGAGTATACGAATGTCGGATTTCTGGCAGTCTCCCAATGAGGCGAAGCCAATGTTGTGACATTCTGCGCTGCCAAAACACAGGCGTGTCTGTTCACCATCAAACGGAGCCTGTTCAGATTTGCTCCTACTTTTTGGAATATATTCTTGGAGTATAGCGACCGTCTTCTGCTTTTGGGAGTTGAGATTTCCTCAAACCTACTTTTTAAGCGGTTTATTGAGTCCAAAGCCAAAATGGCTGCCAGGAAACTAGGCAATATTGTAAAGGTCCGGCGGTACTACACACCGGGATAGCTTCTAATGATATACAAAGCGCAGGTGCGTTCTTCGGTGGAGTACTGCAGCCGTACATTAGGATAGGTGCAGCAAAATGCCACCTGGCTACTTTGGACTCAGTGGAGTGGCGTGCAGAGAGGCTAATGGGCGACCCTGATTTGGTTAAGAACAATCTCCAAAACTTGAAACACAGGCGTAGGATAGCCAGCCTTCCGGGTTATATGGGATGCATTTTGGAGAGTTCCCGCGCACGAACTACATGATATAATTCAGCCATCACTGTTCTATCATCGGACGACCCGTCGTACGGCGAGGCGTTCACCCTTACGTTGTTGACACCGCTACGTACCGGACGAAGCTTTCGCCACGTGTTTAATACCGCGTACATAGAGGGACTGGAACCATCTTCCCGTCTAATTAAAATTTATGAGTTTTCAAGCCAAGCGCGCTTTACCATCAATGATTGCATCCCTGCTTACCACCAGGCGGGATCGCGGTCAAGCACTAGTTTATAACGTTTAAAAAAAAACAAGGTTTTCGTCGAACGCGCGTATTTTAACTTAAAAAAAAAAATATGCCTCCTTCACACTAGATAAAAACTTGTGGGAAACTCACATACACAAACAACTAGACCCGGAACAACTACCTGTAGTCTGTAGGCCATACAAATGTTGGTTCCGTGTGTGAGTGTGCGAGAAATGTGCAAGAACCCGCGATAAGTAGCACAACACTGCTTCAGCCATCTTCTTCAGCCTATAGATGTCCACCCCTGGACAAAGGCCTCCCCCAAGGCTTTCCACGCTGACCGGTCTTGTGCTGCCCGCATCCATCGGCGTCCCGCGACCTTCACCAGGTTATCGGTCCACCTTGTTGGGGGCCTCCCTACGCTGCGTCTTCCATTACGTGGCCGCCACTCCAGAACCTTACTGTCCCATCGGCCATCGGTTCTACGAGCAATGTGCCCTGCCCACTGCCACTTAAGTTTAGCAACTCTCAGAGCTATGTCGGCGACTTTGGTTCTTCTGCGGATCTCCTCATTTCTGATTCGATCACGCAGAGAAACTCCGAGCATAGCTCTTTCCATTGCCCTTTGTGTGACTCTGAGCCTTCGTTTGAGGCCCATTATGAGCGACCACGTTTCAGTTCTGTAAGTCATCACTGGCAACACACACAACTCACTCCAGCGATCAGTAGCTTCAAACCAAATCCACCAAAATGTTTGAAGGCACCCTCAAACATTTTAACGCTCCTGATACACCTGGTTTTAGGTTGGCGGGGTAGTCTGAAACCTCACCACGTATTTTATCCTCTGTGGGGAGAGGTTAAAATGTTGCCAAAGAACAAGAACACCACTAGACCTACCTACTACCTACCTACTAGACCCAGATCCTAGACTAGACCAGACCAGACCAGACCATACCAGACCCTACCAGACCAGATCCTAGACAAGAGACTAGACCTAAATTACCTACTAGACGGTTTTAATCGAACAGTCCGTTCTCATTTGTATTACTTATCATTTATAGTTACAGTCCAAATCAAAATGATTTTTGTTCTCGTTGCAATAATATTGCTTTTGGGTTGCTGCCACTAAAAAGTCTGTCAATATTACAGTGATCTTTATTCTCCTTAGAATACGGTTACTGCTAGATTGTTGGTGTCAGAGATTTGGCTGTGGACGGACTGACCATATAACTATATAAATTAATAAATAACGATTTATATTAAAGGCCCATTTTTCAGCGCACGACAGACCCAGTAGCCATAGAGCTGTACCACAAAAAGGTGGCTACTGCAACTTGCTACAATTTCTTTACCCCAGAGGAAGGCATAGCTCTGGTTAAAAAGAGTGGCTTTGCATTTCACGTAGACACTACCTTGGCATTTCCCTTAATTAAGGCGACGTTTACTGAGAGGGAGATCTGCGAGACTAGCTTGGTGCAGCTGTATCCGCTGCAGCAAATGGGCGTAGTTGTAAGGAAGAGCACGCCGTACAAAGAACATGTTGCTTATGCGTAAGTATTATATGTATAATTCCTACTAATCACAATACATGAAATCGAAACTTATGTAGATTATACAACTTTATTTTTTGTACCTAGATGCGTGTCAAGTATTTTAAGTAAAGAATCTATGTTCAAAATTTCAAATATATATCATGAAAAATCACAAAGTTATGAGCTTGTTATCTTATGTGGTTGTGTTAGCAAAAATATGGTCAACGCACCGTTCGCCCACCCGGCGGCAGCAGCGCGGCCCGGGCGCCGGGGGTCTTGTTTCACTGTGCCTCTAGTACTGTCTACCGCCAGCCGTGTTGTGCGCTCGGTAACCACACTGCAACGATTTCTAAATGTATTTGGGAAAAAATATTACATAGTGTAAAAATGATTGGAATCGATTCAGTTGCTGAACAGACTATATTCAGGCTTCGTATAATGAAAAAATAACGTTGTTTATAAAATCTCACCTTTTAAGTATGTTGTAAAGGTAACGTTTTCATGAATTATCCCTCATTTTTGAAGTCTGTTTTAAATTAATAAGGTAATTTCTTAATTAACATCATATAAAGCAGTAGAATGTACCTTTTTTGGGAAGTGCATCTCGCAGAGCAACCTTGGAATTTGTCTGCTTAACCGGATTGGAGTGGAATTGCACATTTTTATATTTTTCAAAATCACCTAACTAGAATAAAATTGGCCGTTATGAGGCGTCCATATCTAGTTCTTATCCTTTGGGTTCCGAAACCTAAAAAAACTTGAATTTCGCTTGATTTTTGACAGCAAAATTTACTCACACGTTTTCTGTGCTATTTCCAGTATCCGTAAGATCTATGAGGCAGGCCTGCCTCCCCGCATCGCATCAGAGATCGACGAGCCTATGCCCGCGTGTGCACACACGCCGGATTCCAGTGTATTCTCCGTCGGCATTAGGGAGTTCTCTACGCCACTGTTAGCGCTCTTATTTGGCATGATCACGTCTGTAGTGGTTCTTATATGTGAGCTTGTATTTGATAGGTTCGTTAAGAGTAGAGTCAGACAGTTTAGGAACTGATTTAGTAGCGTTTAGATTATTTTGCTTTTATATGAGTAGGTTAGTTGTTATAGGCGTCTACGCACTGTTACGATTCAGGCAGTTCGTGTTGCAGAGAACGCATAATAAGTACTACTCACAATAGGGATGTTTCCTGGATAAAAAAAATAATGATTCTATTTAGTCCGTCATTCAGATTATAGAAAAATATTGGATACGTATATTATGTTTTTATCAAATCAATAAAAATTGATAAAGCATCAAGTGTTATTGCATTATGTAAAGGTTGATGACGAAACAAATATTTTGTCTTCTATCCTTTTCATATTGCAATAGAAAGAATAAGAGGCAGTGAACATAAATTTAGTTTATGAATCGGCGCCATTGACGTCCTTATTACTTATAAGTTACGTGCGGTTTTATTTAAATAGAGACCCTATTTATCCCATCTAAGAACATTACTTTGATTTGTATTAACATGTAAGTCGAAATTTATGTATAATAGGCTATTTGACAGATTTATAATTTCTATCTTGAATTAAGTAGGTACTTCGTTGCGGTTAAGAAGTTCACCAAAAGCTTTTTTTAAATTGTAAATACGTATTTCGTAAGAAACGCGTAAATAAAAATTCAAATAAGCCGCCTAAACGCTTTATTCAGCAATATGGCGTGGCGCTTTGTAAGTGACGTCACAAACTTATAAACGCTTTTCGTTTCCGCAGTGGTGTTCATCTGTTATTTGTCAGTCAGAAAACAAAGAAATACCACAAATCGCTCCAAATATCGTTAAAATCTTCTAAAAACGCTAAAACACCTGAGAACACATAGAACGACAGCAAGTGTTTATGAACGTATGACGTCATCGTGACATTAGCCAATCCGGATCATTTCACAATATTTGGCGCGAGAAACAAAATCCCAAACATATTTTTGTGTTTCTGGATATATTAAATCTTATTATTTTCATTAAAACTCGTGTAAATGACATAAAGAACCCCCATTTTATGCATTTAAAGCAAATAATCACAAAAATATTCATACTGTCAAACAGTCTATTATTATATCTAGTGATCAATCTTAGTTTGCAGGTGAAATAATATGTAGTATAAAAGGAGTAATAAAAATTAAAACAAACAAATAATCTTCCATCTGTTTATTATTTTGGGTACATTACTTCCTCACGTTACACAGTTACACTCCAGAGTGTGTTCATGAAAAAAATTACAAATATCATCCAAACTGTGCGGATACCCAGTTTCATAATAATTTATATTATTATCATGTATGTATATAATACACGCCACTCTAGCCGACTCGACATGGAACCTGCCAGTCGGCCATAGAACTAAAATGAAGTTTACATAAGACCAATACATGGCTAACTACGAGACGGGGAATTTAATCACAATGTGTGTAGCCATCGAAATATACAGTATGTTAAATAACAGAGGGCGTTCCCTTAAACTCGTTAATATATATCATTAATAGATTAAAATAAAAATATCAGCATAAAAAAATAAGCATAAAAAATCCGAATAAAAAAAAATTCTAATTGGAAATAAATTTGAAACCTCCTGTTTTAAATCAAAATAGTAGTCGTCATGTATAAATAAATTGCGACGTTGCCGTCTTTCATGTTCGCGTGTACAGTGTGTTTGTTTTACATGTCAATTTAAAATTTTTATTGAATATTTTCTTATTGGAAAAAAATTTTAAAACATTTTGTTTTCGAATGGAAATATTTTTTTTAGCATGTATGTATGCTATACTATTTCGGGTTAACGGGAACGCCCTCTGTTAGTTAACATACTGTACAACGAAATTTTTTCTTTATGCGAAGCCCGAATACAGTTTGTTCAGAATAAGCAACTGAATCGATTCCAATAATTTTTACACCATTTTATATTTTTTCACAAATACATTTAGAAATTGTTGCAGTGTCGTTACCGCGCGCACAATACATTTGACGGTAGATCATATTAATAGGCGTATAGTGAGACAGGGCACTCGCGCCGCGTCTCCGGCGCGGGCGGTCAAGCGGTGCGTTGACCATATTTTTGTTGGGACAATCTGGTAAGATAACAAGCTCATAACTGGTTTTTTATGCATCTTTTTGAAATTTTGTACATAGATTCATCATCATCATCCCAGCGTTAATCCCAGTTGCATCCGAAGCCTTTTATAGCTTTGGAGTCTGGGGTCCGCTTTACCAGTCCAACTGCTTATATGGCTAAACTTCGATATCTTCCCTGAAGCGACTGCCGTCTGACCTCCACAACCCTAAGGCGACATCGAAGCATTGCAGTTAGACCAATTGTTGGACTTTTGAGGGCTCCAACAACCCGTAACGACTGCCACTAGATGTTCGTATGGCAACCGGGACCAACGGCTTAACGTGCTTTCCGAGGCACGACCAGACCAGTGCAAATAATCATATTCATGCACACAAATACTTGCACTGTGCGGGGATCGAAACCGCGCCACCTTGCGCAGCGGCCGCGTCCGCTACCGCTACGCCACGGAGGCTGTCGATTCTTTACTTAAAAATACTGGAAACGTGTTTCGAGTTTCGCATGAACAAAAATTAACACTGTTTAAACACTCTATGGCTATTTCAAATATTGTGATGTTTTTATTTTATTACTTGTTTATTATACAACGTGTAACATAAAGGGTATATACATAACAAAGGCATGGCATCTTTACATGATATCAAACGATATTGCAAGGGTTTTTTAATCCTATCTCTTTATGTTAGGAAGTTATGAGGAAAAACACCGCCTGTAATAGGCTACTATCATACTAGTCGCACAGAGATATTGAAGACAATTATCGGATTTTGGCAAGTAACGTGACTGGTAACGAGAAGTTATTAACGTATGTGGTGTGCTGCCACGTTTATTATGATTTGATTTTAAGAAACACACGAAACCGAAAATTGGTACCAATTTTTTGAGTATTTTATTTTGAGTTGAAACCCTTCCGATATCGTTTGATATCATCTAAAGATGCCATGCCCTTGTTATGTATACCCTTTTTGTTACACGTTGTATAAACGATGTCGCTACACTGTAATTAACCCCCTCCTCGAACAATCAATGTACAATATTAAGCTAACGGTCATTATTGCTATAAATGAAGATTTATAACGATGCACTGAATACAAACAAGTATCTGTTTATTTGAAAATATTGTTCTCTATTAAGCTCACAAACGCATGGAGCTCCGTTATCCGCAGTGGGCGCGCAACGCAATATAAAAACTATTAATGTACAATAAGATTCAAATTCGAATGGTAGAATAACAATCAATGTTAAACTCTCCTCAATCTTAACTTAATAATTTGTTTGAAGTTACAACACGCATATATTTATTCATTAGTTTGGGGGAATGAAATTGGTGATGACCATGTGGACATAGGTTCCGCATATTATGAACTTCATTCAAGACTGCCTCATCTACAAATCTTGCATAGTAGCTGCTAAATACTTAAAAAGGCTAAATTTGTCTGTGTTCCAATTATGATGAAATTTTAATAGGAAGTGTAGTGTATGCGTTTTATCATTGACCACAGACAGCACTGTCACTGTCAAACAGATAACACTGTCTCGAGCGCACCACGCCGGTCATTCTTACGAGAGCCACGAGCGAGAGTAGACGTGTCGGTAGTCTGTCCGTTAAGTGCGTGTGCGAGCCTGTGATATTCAACGAAGTAAAGGTTTTACAGAAAGGAAGACGGCAGTATAGCGAGGTGATGCTATGTTAAACCCTACAACACGAAGAACGATGCTGCGCCAGAGGGAGATTGATCTGGAGACCCTCCACGACCAAACTCCCGACACAGCAACATTTGTCGCATCGTACCCGCCACACATCGCAACACAACTGCTCAGACCCGTCCTCCGTACGGCTTCACATATAGGATACTTTTACTTCCGATATTGCCATAGGATCTTAACGTATGCAGATGAAACCACGGGGTGCAGCTAGTACTATAAACATGTAAAGAGGCAGTCACGAAGGAAGATCAAATAATTACAAGGTATTCAGCCCAATTAACATAAGATTTGAAACATGGGACTAACATATCAGTACCTTCATTCGCAAACCCGCTAACTCACGGATTTCCAAACGGATAATGGCATAAGTTTCAGTTACGTCATGTTTTGATGCAAAATTATCATTGTACCTAAAGATATTATACATATATCTTTCTTTTCTATTACTTTAATAATTATATGACTTTGTCGGCACTATTATGTCTATTGTAATAAAACCAATTATGAAAAAAATCACTAATGTGGAGTTACCCAATTTGCGAATTGAAGTGTCGATATGTTTTCAGAAGATTTGTAGATATTGTTGCAGAATAGGCATACAAGTAAAAAATAACGTTCATTGAGGGCATAAATAGAATAAGTCCATTTCATCTTCCTTGAACTTCACTTTTGACTCGTATAAATACTACAATACTGATTCAGAACTGATTAAAGGCAGTAATTGCGGTAAAATACATAATTAATCATTAAACATTTATAAAGTCTAAAAGAGAATCTGATACGACGATTATAAATTTATGAAATTAGTACAAAATAACATAATAAGTTAGATTTTCGAATACAGGTTAAATCGAATAAGAATATTCAGTCCATAACAGATAATCGAGCCGAATATTCGGTTGATTTTGAACATAGAATTATATGCCGAATACGAATATTTGGTCAAACATTAGACGCCTCTCCAGATTTCATGAATATTTTACGAGAACTATTACATATCTGCCTAATCCTTCGTACAATACAGGTATGATATTATGTGAAGTAAATGAGGACCTGAATCAGTTTCTACATCCCAAACGACATATGTAATTAAATAATCTGACATTATTCCCCTTCTTCATAAACGTTGCTTAAAGTTAACTACTGATTAGCGATTATTTAACCATACATTTTAGACGTTTGCACGTCACTTAACTTTAGTCCTCGTTTATTAATAAACCAAGGGGTTTGGGAGGGGTTGGGGAGAGGGGGGGGGGAGGGGGCCACTGTGGTGTTTATTTATAAAAGATGATTAAGTTAAGTGACGTTAAAAGGTCAAAAATGTATGGTTATAGAATCTCTAATCACTGGATAACTTAACAACGTTTATGAATAATAGAAGTAAGTAGTGTTTTGTTTGTTGGAATGCGGTTGTCAAGTAGTGTTGCGCGGGAGTGTGGAGTGTGTAGTGCGGCGGAGCGTACGGCGTGGCTCACCGTTCTTCCAGCATCACTGTTTCTTGCGGATACAGCTTTAGAGCCTTCAGTGTGCTGAGCGGAGATTCCTGTGTGAGCTGTAACAATTAAAAGAGATAAGTATCAAGATTATTCATCCTTATGTTCACTGCTGGACATAGTCAGAGTTTTTGGCTTATCAAATATTACTGCGATGATGCGTCTTGAGAATTCCTTAAACTACAGCTTTTTAGAGTTCCTCCGTAGCGCAGCGGTCAACACCTGCGACGTGGAGGCCCTGGGTTCGATCCCCGGCCAGGTCATGATGGAAAACGATCTTTTCCTGATTGGCCTGGGTCTTGGATGTTTATCTATATATGTATCCATTATAAAATATAGTAACGTTGAGTTAGTATCCCAGAACACAAGTCTCGAACTTACTTTGGGGCTAGCACAATCTGTGTGATTTGTCCGTATATATTCAAAAAATCAAAATGATTAGTGAGAAATCATTTAAATAGAGGTATGAGGAATAGGGTGTTAAGTTCAGTCATCCTCTAAAGGAAGTATCCTTTGACCAGGAGGGTGTCGTCAATTGATCCAAGACGTTGTCAATATGCTATTGTGCGGAAAACTTCGCTTGCGGGATGCAGGATTTTAGATGAAGTCAATGTGTTGTCTAGTTCGTATGTGACGTTGTAGAAGCCGCCACAAATAATTTTGCAAAGGTCGAGTATAAAAAATATACAATTTGAGGAGAAAAATAGATAGTAAATATGTTAGGGCATGATAAAATATAGATTGTTCTAATCAGTTTAACCCCGGTTTATTGATATGAATGTACACTATTAGTTTCTAAGCAGCTGACACAAGACATAATTTTGGGACTGACCGCACACATTGATAATCCTTATTACACCGACACAATAGGCTATTTGACAGACTTATAATTTCCATCTTGAATTACTTGGTTGCGGTTAAGAAGAAGTTCACAGAAAGTATTTTTTTAAATTTTAATTACGTATTTCGTAAGAAACATGCAAATAAAAATTCAAAATTCAAATAAGCCGCCAAAACGCTTTATTCAGCAATATGGCGTTGCGCCTTGTAAGTGACGTCACAAGCATTATAAACGATTTTCGGTTCTGCAGTGGTGTTTGTATTTATGTTATTTGTTGTTGTTTATCTAATAAAATGGTTTACAAGAGGTGTGCTCTACCGGGTTGTTCAAATACATCGATAAAACACCCGAGAACACAGAACAACAACAAGTGCTGATACGCGTATGACGTCATAGTGACACACAATATGTGGCGCGAGATACAAAAAGTCAAACATATTTTTGTGTTTTTGGGTATATTAATTTTTATTAAAACTCATGCAAATGACATAAAGAACCCTCATTTTATGCATTTAAAGCAAATAATCACAAAAAATATCATACTGTCAAATAGCCTATTCATTACACGCTGACACAAGCTCACAGATCTTTGTATACCTTAATAAAATATCTAGGAACAAAGTACTTACATCTCTCCTAGGCCAGCTGGAGATAACTTTAAAACGTTCTTGTGGATAACCTTTAGATGCGAGGAAGTCTAGTAATGCCTGAAATGGATTAAATAATAAGTTATTTTAACATATTCAATGAAAAAATAAATGCGAGATTTACTCTTAAGATAGTAATGCATAATTAAACGTAGATAATATTTTGTAGTGTCATTGGGTAAGAAAGTTTATGTTTAAATATATTTCCGTTATGTGATGTTAACACGGTACGTTAACAAGAGGATTATTATATTATAGAAGAGGAGAGTATACATGAGGTTGAGGGTACAAATAAACACACAGTATTATCATCAATTTCAATCATTTTGAAACATCTTGCTAATCCATTGCTATGATAGTGTGTTACGCAATTACCCTGCCGTGTGGCTACCATGAGTTTTCATTACGAAGACTCGATCATCTATATTGATCGCGTTTGACTCATCCATTGGCCCGCTTCAAGGTTGTAACAACTCTCAACCAATGAGAGCGCCAAACGCGGTCGATGCGTATGATCGAGTCTCGTAATGAAAACTCATGGTGGCCACACTGGTCATGTACACATATGACTTTTGGAACTCGTTTATCAAGGACTTCACTGTGACTGGTGTGAAGGAAATTGTATTGAGCAAAAGTGGTGAACTCAGATGTTGTCGTGTTGTGAGCAGACTGGTATAACAATATACGTACAGCGAGTGTGTCGTGCGCGTTGAACCGTCTCTCTAGCGAGTGTTCGTGCGGAGGCGGCAGGCGGACGCGGATCCGCGCCACGTCGCCGGCCGCCGCGCTGCACGCCGGCTCGGGCGGCACGCGCCGCGCCGCCAGGGAACGCTCCGCCTGAGGGACACACAGAATTAAGATACATAACAACTGGCTAGTATTCCGTGAAGGACCAGGCAGTCGTATTATTATATCGTACACCTACAAATCATACGAATCACCTGTGCACCCCGCTGGAATGAGCTGTCTCTCCCATTTCCCCCCGCGGCGCCCCGCATTCGGCGTAAGCATTCAGTAGCGATAGCATCTTTGTTATCGTTGCGCGTGGCTCGTTTTAATTGTCTAAATACAGTTTAAATCCCCTGTTGTTATTACTGATGCTGTGGAGTTTTAGCTTTGTTAATTTTGTTTTTGTTGCGGCATTTTCGACGCGTTAGTGAATGAAGTCTTGGTTGCACCAACATTATATTTCAGTTTATATACAAAGTGGTGATGAAAATACGACAGTAAATTAAACATCGTGTACCTCAATACATTCTCAGTCTACCCATAAAAAATCATTTAAATATAAATATCCATTAATTTAGTCATAGGAAATTATTTTCAATTTTCCACATTTTTTACATGATCATCATTCCTCATCATTTCTTCATCATTCATTATCATTCCTTATCAACATGTACATCATACATGATGTACATGTTGATAAGGAAGCGCTTACAGGTTGATGACCGCCGCATCCGGTAGGCACTAAACTTTAATAATAATGGCGCGAAAAAGCAGGTCGATACAGGACCGCGCTGTCGCCGATCGGAGGTCAGTGAACCAATATTTTAAAGGATGTTATAGTGTGGTGCAATAGAATATCAAAGTGTATTTAATATCATGTCAAATAGTTTATTATAGATCAGTACTTGCATCACGAATATGTGACTATGTTCTAACAATATCATTCTAAAGAAATTCAATAATCTTTTGATTCCCCCAGTAGCCTTAAACATCCACAGTACTATGGTTACACCGAGCATTTTATTAGCTGCTAATTAGAATGTATCAAATGGACTTACCTCTTTCTTAGCTTCTTCCATTTGTCTTTCGGACTCCGCTCGTTCTATTTCTTGATTTCTTTCTAGTTCTATCTTTTTCTTTTCTTCTTCCTTAGCTCTGAAATAGGTAAAGCGTACTAATTAACTCATAATATAAACGATAAATATGAGTATGCAACTCCACACTCCATATACTTACGTATATGTACCATTAATTCATTAGTCTTACCTGTCAACTTCTAAACTGCGTTGGTATGCTTCGTCCTGCTCCCTCTTGACGCGTTGTCTTGCATCTCTTTCTCTCTCCATCTTGGCCTCTTCTTCTCGCGCCGCGCTGAACCTTTCTAAAGCTTCTACTAGACCACCTAGTAACTCTGATACGCCGACATTACCTGTAAAAACAGGAACTTAAGTTTATCTTGACCTACAACAAATAATAGAATTAATTGTATCTTCTTTCTGGAGTTTTTTTTTTTATAAATTATAAATTAGTGCTTGACCGCAATCGTTGATGGTAAAGCGCGCTAGTTTATTAAGAGCCTATTCACTCTAGGCTTGAAGACACTCAAGTTGTACAATTACACGTACAATTTATTTCTGCATAGTTCTCACACGGTTGATTTCAACATGAATGATGTAATCAAATATTTGTAACAATAGCTTGAAAATTTAAAAGAGTGTCCATGGAGTTTCTTGCCCGCTCTTCTCCATAGGTACCTACTCTTTGGAATGGGCGACTAGCTTCATCTTATTGACTGACCGACCTTCTGACAATTCAAAAGTGCCTGTAACAGGTTTATTTGAAATAAATGCTTTGATTTGATTTGTAGTCAGACGGAAACACGGCTGCTGGCAAATTGATCCAGTCCCTTGATGTACGCGGTATAAAGTGGAGAGTGGTGCTGAGTGCCTCGTTCACAAACTAACTAATTTAAGTTCAGTGCATGCTTTTTGTTCTAATTCATTAAGACAAATGACGACACAGTTTGCACAGTTGCTGTGCGATCGAGTGCTGCATGGCGTGTCGCAGGTTCGATTCCCGCACGGAACAAATACTTGTATGGCCAAGGGCGGATCCAGCTTTGGCGCCAGGGGGGGGTCACATAGTCGTGGTCTAGTCAGAAGAAGTTTTAATTAAATTTTGATAATAATAGATACAATTAAAAAGAAGGTATTTTATTAATAAGTACCTACTGAACATAAAAATACTTAATTAAATAACGAAATCAATTTTTCTTTTACGTCTCCTGCCGAAATGTTTTATCACTTCATCTATTTCAATGGGTACGGTTTTATGGACGTGGAGAAGTGCCAGTCCGGTTAGACGTTCTTCAATCATTGAAGCTCTTTCCCATGCTTTGATTTTTCGTAACGTAGACGACGTACCACTGGGTGCTGAGAGGCGAGCTCAGACTGAGGGGAGATCTGACGAGTTAAGCGGACGACACCTCGGAAAGTACCTGTGTCGCATAAACATGGAGCTGGACGCCCGGTAGCACTACTGCATCAACTGCCGAGAGCGGCATACGCTGGCAGAGTATGCCACGCGCGGAGGAGCTGCGCCGTGCCTTCATCTCGGCCGGCAGGGAGCTGTTACTGCCGTAATCGAGTCGATGGTCGGCAGTGATGAGTCCTGGGATGCGGTGGTTTCCTTCTGCGAAACAGTCGTCTCGCAGAGGCTGTGGACAGGGAGAGGGAGATCTCGTCCTCTCACCCGACCCACAGCAGGCGCACCGGGCGTCGGCGGAGGGGGGATAACGCCCTCTTTCAGCCACTCTAAACTGGTCCAGGGGCGACACACTCGGGGACATCTGTCGCCCCCCAAACATCAGGACCCGGGGTGGCGGCGCGAAGTGTTCCACACGCGCCACTCTTAGACGTCATGGGGGAGTCGTACACATCATTCAGCCGAGGAGGCCCACAGTGGTGGGCCAGCACCAATCGGGGGTTGCGGAAGCAGTGTTCGTTCTCGCAACCCAGGTGTAGGTGCGAGATGGAACTCCGGGGTGGTTTTTAGTCAGTAGGTGTCTGACAGACCCTGTCGCCCACCCCAGGGCGGCGGACATGCATGAGGATTTTCCAACCAGGAAACAAAAATAAAAAACGCTTAGACCTTAGACTTACGAAGCTTAGGACTTTCAATTTCCCTCACCAAAAAAAAAACGTAGGTATGTACAGACGAAGTGTTCTTACAGCAACAGAAACATCATACAGAACAGGGTAAGACCGAAATGTGACGAACAAACAGTCAATTCGGATTTCGCTCTGGTGTCGGAAGCTCTTCTTGCCCTCAACGTCCTCGTAAAAAAATGCAGGGATATGCACTGCTGTGCTTTATAGATTACGAACAGGCATTCGACCGGGTTAAGCACCAGCACCTCCTGGGTCTATTAACAGATATTGAACTCGATGGCAAGGATGTCAGGATTATCCGTAATCTGTACGAGAACCAAGTAGCTACAATCAAAGTTAAAAATGAGGAGACCGACGAAATCAAGATCTGTCGTGGAGCTCTGCAAGGCTGTGTCTCCGTTGCTCTTCAATATCTATTCCGAGGTAGTGATGTCGGAGGCTCTTGAAGGTCTGGAAGCCGGAGTGAAAATCAATGGCAAGGTCGTTAATAACCTGCGTTATGCGGACGACACTGTTCTCATTGCAGCGTCTGAACAAGATTTGCAAACCATTGTAGATAAAGTCAATGAGTGCAGCGAGAAAGCCGGTCTGTCGATGAACATGAGCAAGACAATATTTATGGTGGTCTCTAGAAACGCAGACTTACGCCCTAGCATATCGGTGACAGGTAAACAACTTGAGCGGGTACGACAGTAAAAGTATCTCGGTGCTTGGGTAAATGAAGCATGGGAGTCCGATCAAGAAACGTCAAAGAACTTGCCCGAGCATCTTTTAACAAAATGAAGAAAGATCTGTGCTGTCGTAAACTCCACATAAAGCTCCGAGTCAGGTTACTGTTGTGCTATGTATGGCCTGTCGTCATGTACGGCTGTGAAGCATGGATTCTGAAAGAGGACACTACACGACGCTTGCAGGCTTTTGAAATGTGGTGCTACCGTCGTATGCTGCGCATAAGCTGGACCCAAAAGGTCAGAGATGACACCGTCCTTCAGCGCGTTCTAATGCCTCGAAAGTTGTTGCCCACCATAAAGAAACGCAAAATAGATTATCTCGGCCAGATGCTCCGACACGATAGATATACGCTTTTTTTTCCGAGTGGAAAATCCTCATGGATTTCCGCCGCCCTGGGGCGGGCGACGGGGTCTGTCAGACTCTTACTGACTAAAAACCACCCGGCTGATCCGTCTTACACCTACACCGGGGGCTGCGAGAACTAATACTGCTGGCCCACCACCGTGGGCCTCCTCAGGTCAGGGGGGGGGGAGTGAGGTGTAGGACTCCCCCCGTGACGTCTAAAAGTAGCGCGCGTGGAACACTTCGCGCCGCCACCTCGGGTCCTGATGTTTGGGGGGCGACAGATGTCCCCGAGTCTACGCTAGTGATATACGCTACTCCAACTCATTATGATGGGCAAGATAGAAGTAAAAAGGCGCGCTGGACGAAAGAGAAAGTCGTGGCTGCGAAACATCAGGGAGTGGACAGTGGAAGAGAGAGTTGAAAAACTGCTCCGTCTCGCGGTTGAGAAGACCGAATACAAGAAGCTGACGGCCAACCTTCAGGATTGAAGAGGCACAGGAAGAAGAAGAAGAATGTACAGACGTCAACCTTATTGCTAAACTATGAAGGCTCAAAGTTGATTGGGAATATTTGACAGTTTCCGATAGCTTGAACTGCTGTCGTCCGTATATAAATCCCCCTCTATCAGTAAGTAGGCACCTACTTATCTACCTACGAGGTACTTTAAGAACATTACAACCATAATATTTGAGTTTGAACACATACACAGTGTGTGTGTGTTCAATGCATAATGAAGAAACTGATTAATAGACAAAGTGCGCGCAAGTAAAATGAAATGTGACATAAAAATGTGACATTTGAATGTTGGTGGCCGTGACGGCGGTAGCGCGGCAAAATTCAACTTTTGAATGCCCAGCGCATTCAAAAGTTGAATGCGTTCCCGAATAATGCGTTTGCCGGCAAGCAAAGTATGTATTATATAAATTGATTAAATATTGAAAGTACTTAAATAAAATCCTTCTGTGCTAGGTACTCCTGGACCCAGCCCAGGGGGGGGTCATGACCCCCATGACCCCCCCCCTGGATCCGCGCTTGGTTGTGTATGGCCTACAAGTAGTTGTTCTGGTCTGGCTGTTTGTGTATGTGAGTTTATATGTTTATAAACGCACCCACAATACAGGAGAAATGGCAAGCGTCGGGCAACGACTTAATAAAAAGTAAAACAACTAAAACTCAACTACGACAAAAAACGACGCTGAAAAAGTATAAAACAAGATTTTCAGAATACTGAACTGAACAAAGTTGCTAATGTAGTTGCAAGTAAATGGACACAGTAGACTTTACCAAGATGTCTTCGTTAAATTGACAATAATGTCAGACAATACTATTCTGAAGTATGCACATTCACTATTTAGAGATAAATTCAGCTTATGTAGTCACACGTTACATATACCTACCTACCGTAGTACCTTGACAACGTGTGACTACGCCTTTAACCAGCGGACAATTAAGACGCTTCTAATGATATGTCATTTGTCGAATTCTGATAAGTAGTTTGAAGTTAGAGGGAACAGATGAACATACATACATACATAGCCTGTCAAAATCATAACCCTCCTTTGCTTTCCGTAATCGAGTAAAAGAAACTTAATTTAAGTTCAGTGCTCGCTTTTCGTTAAGACAAAGACTCTAATACTAATATTAGACTCGAGACTTTTACTGACTAAAACCCAAACGTGTAACCTTCACTTGCCTGTGCAAATTTTGAAGAATATAGCTCTAATAATGATAAACTGTTATCTTAAGGCTCATTTATACGCTATTAGCAGAGTAGTGTCAGTGATTAAATCAACGTGTAAACGGTCACACTTAACACTAATCACTTAACAGCGCGACCGTTTACACGTGATTTACTAATCATGACACTTGTTACTTAACAGCGAGTATTGTTTTTACACTTACCATTGATAACTGAGTATTTCAGTGTTGGACCGCACTGCATAATGACGACAAGTGCGGGCAGGCGATCGACTGGGATGTTCCGTATCGTCATGCTCGCTACCGGCCCTAACGCGTTCTGCCACTGACGATAATAACCAAAATATAAAACAACGTTAAATCAAACATAGGGCGGGCGTTTGGGGGGGACTGTCTTATGTAATATTGACATAGTTGTACCCAGGGTGGGGGCCGCTGCCCCCTGGAAATCTCGCAGAACATGTAAGAGCTCTCCTAAATACTAATCTATAAAGCTGAAGAGTTTGTTTGTTTGAACGCGCTAATCTCAGGAACTACTCCGGTCCAGTTTGAAAAATTCTTTTTGCGTTGTATAGCCCATTAATCCAGGAAGGCTTTAGGCTATATAAAATCACGCTGCGACCAATAGGAGCGGGGCATTTAAAAAAAAAACGCCGGTGAAACCGCGTGTCGCTGCTAGTCAAAGTATAAATGGGGACTTATACAGACCATTTGCGTCTATTTGCCCTACACGCTACACTACAAATACTTAATTTTTTATGTAGATGTGCTCCTGTAGTTTGTAAAAACAAAATAGCTGGGGATGATTGACCCTAAAAATCTGTCTTGCCTCCCCAATACCCCCTCAAGACCTTAACCCCTCCCCAGCTCTAACTTACTACTCTGACCTATTTGCTCTGAAGTAACAAACACACACTCTCTCACTCACACACACATACTTTCGTCTTTATAATATTAACGTCAAGCGTGATTCATTGCGAGATTGTTTCAAAGATAAATTCGAAAGTAAACCTATTAGATAATTATGGCCTTATTATTGGTTTGTGGTAAAATCCTAAGGCCGCTGCCTCGAATCTTGCGGGCAGTGGGGCGACGGCGGCGGCGGCTCGGGAGCCGAGCGGGCATCGAAGACCCGTTCTCGAAACTAGCGGGCAGATTGCGTGCCACTATAGCCGCGTAGTGTTGTGTTCACAATTGTGTCGACGAGATATTTGTTTATATTCGCGAAAGAAATGTCTGAACTATGGCGGCAACAGCTTTTTGATTCAAATTTATTCCTAACGCTCGATCACCGCTCGCTGCCCGCAAGATTCGAGCGTAAGAAGTATACCGCACGCTGCCCGCCACCGCCCCGCTGCCGCGCCGCTGATTTCGAGAACCGGTCCGTTTGATTTTACGCTTAAGATCCTGCCGCTCACTCACCGTCGCCGCCCCGCTGCCCGCAAGATTCGACGCAGCGGCCTGATAAGACTCCTTTCATTATGGCAGTGACAGGGCATTATTAACGGTTAAAAGTAGCAGTTTTCCACCTCTACATTTGGTCAGGGGTGTGGTATTCACATAAGCATTCACAGCTCCCCCGAGACGGCCACAGATTATAGCCTTTAAGATGTGGTTGCTAAGGTCGAGTATTGCTTGTATCTTACATGTTATTGTTGTCAGGGTGTGTAAGGTCCCAGCCGTATACTATGAAGTTCGCGGCGAGGGTCTGAAGTACTGCCTCGCAGCCCAGTAGCTGTGCGCAGAACACGTTGGATAACACCGATTGCTCGTGATGCAAGTATACCCCCAGGAGTTTTCGCTGAGGAATAAGAATAATATTTATATATAGAATACAGACATAATAAGTCCAAAATATACAATATGTAGAGAAAACCCCGTCCGATCCGTGAAGGTATTGTTAGGTATGGATAACTAATTCTACTAATGCCTACAAAGCCGGGCTAAACTTAAAAAAAGAAATCCCCCTAAAAAATAACTATTATTTCGCAAAAAGGAGTAACTTAAAACATGTGCGGTAGGCCATACAGGCGCGGGCAAAGGGGGCGGCACGCGGTTGCATGGCTATTCGCTCGGAATTATACCGTCAAAAATGGTGCTGTCACTTTTTAAAAATGATCAAATATTGGGAAAGTTGGAATTAGTTCGCGGGAAAAAGATTATTTCAAAATTCATTAGTATTGTTACTATGATGATTATGTAAAATTTCATATTGTATTTGGTCATGTGTTACCCTAATCTTTATTATCCTTACGGGTCGGACGGGGTTTTCTTAACATATTGTATACAACGTTTTTTTTTGTTTATGCGATACCTTGTTCAGAATAAGCAACTGAATCGATTCCATCATTATTACACCATGTTATATTTTTTCCTAAATATATTTAGAAATTGTTGCAGAGTGGTTACCGAGCGGTTACGATAGATCATAGTAGGTGCGTGCGCGCCACACAGCTGACGCTAGAGGTCAACGCACCACGCCCGCCCGCCCGAACAGAGCTTTGACAATATTTTTCTTGGGACAACCAAGTAGAATAGCAAGCTCATAACTTTGTGGATTTACATTACATCTTTTTAAATTTTGTACATAGATTAATTATTTATAAATACTGGACACGTGTTTCCGGTTTAGCATAAACAAAAAATTATGTTGTATAGAGGGTCTTACCTCAAAATCTTAATCACTATTTTAATAGATGTCAGTGTTAAGTCAAAGTGAAGATAATAATGTGTTTTAGGCCCGAAATCCACCAAAGCGGGAAGGAATCTATCACAGGTCTTTCCTTTTTAATTCCAGGGAGTTATTATAAAGAGTGTTACCAACCTCTTTGGCAGGTTTAAGACAGGACTCCTTGATGGCATCCTGCAGAGTGCCCTCAAAGAAGTGAGGCGTGTTGGGCCCGTATCGCGTCCGGAACCGCTGAGAGAACTCGATGCAGCCTAGTGCCTCGTCTTCTACGCTATCTGACACTAAAACATAAATAATAAGAATTAGTATCCATGTTATAATAATCTTTTATTCTAGAGTTAAGCAAATTTTAAAATTGGCGGTTTTTTTTTTATTTGCTATAAACTAGTGCTTGACTGCAATCCCGCCTGATGGTAAGCAGTGATGCAATCGTTGATGATAAAGCGCACTAGCTTATTAAGCCTATTCACTCAAAAAAACTGAGTGAATAGGAAGGAAGACGGCAATTGAGCGAGGTGATGCAATGTTTAACCCAACAACACGACCAAAGATGCTGCGCCAGAGGATGATCTGGAGACCCTCCACGACCAAACTCCCGACACGACAACATTAGGCACATCGTAACACAACTGCTCAGAGCCGTCCTCCGTACGGCTTCACCAGACATCATGCCGGAACACGACGATTCGCTTGGCGGCAAGACTTTGTCTAGTGGGTGGTTACTTATGCCGGCGGCTGATGTTGTTGCCTACCACCGAGATAAGTGGGTGAAGTGAGCGAGGCAAAAAAAAAAAAAAAACTGATGGCCAGTTCTTAAAATTCTTTAATTGAAAGACTTTTCTCAGTTTACATAGTTCACCAAAGAGTATTTACTTAAATATGACACAAGACGTTTATTTGCCTTTGAATCATTTCACATATCGGACAAAGATAGTATAGTATTATCAGTCTACAATGTCCACACTGTTAAAACACAGCCTCTCTTTGAAAATGAGCCGTAATCTACACAACAAACATTTTAGATAATCGAGCTTAGCAGACAATCAGCTGCTTCTCAATTGATTATAGTCTACAAGTTGTAGTTGCTAAGGCTAAAGCTATAATGTGTACACTGTTAAAACACAGGCTCTCTTTGAAAATGAGCCGTAATCAACCATTGTCGGTTAGTAGATGTCACTTGTCTTTCAATATTTGGTTCTAGGTCATGCCGGTTTCCTCACTATGTGTTCCTTCACCGTTTTTAAAGATGGTGATGAAATAATTTATGCAAAGTAAAGAGGACGACTGGGTTCGAACCTATTACCTACAACTCGGCCCTATGAGTAGCTGCCGGTAACCTTCTTTTTTCCAGGATAGAAAATCCTCATGGATGTCCGCCGCCCCGGAACGGGCGACGGGGTCTGGCAGACTCTTACTGACTAAAAACCACTCCGGTGTTCCATCTCACACCTATAAGCTCCGTAATTTGATATTGCGATTGACGGCCATGTTGGTGATGTAGTCGAAGTCGCACCGTCAGTACAGTTCGCAAGATCACCCCGCGCTTACGTGCTTAATTAAGCGCATCGAATACTTGTTATAGCTTTTTGTTATTCTGTTTTAGTGTTGTTCTCGAGTTTTGTTCTCTAAATTAATTAACAGTTGCAAATTTAAGCATAACAAATACAATATAAATATAATTTAAAAAAAAATTTTATAGATAGTAATAAAAAATACTCGTTCTGTTGAAATTCATTATAATGAATGAAAGTTTATTTGTCAAAATATGAGTAAGTATGCATTAAAATATGCATAAAAAGTGTATGCATTATAAAATTATAAAAATAAAAATAAACCCATAACCTTAGCTTATTAACTCTTTTAAAAACTTTTTTGCTAGCTGTCCTTTTGTGCGACGGATGACGTCACGCATCTGTTATTGTGACAAAGTTCCATCGCAATATCAACGTGCGGGGCTTACAAGAAAGAACACTGCTTCCGCAACCCCCGATTGGTGCTGGCCCGCTGTGGGCCTCCTCGGGAGCTGCCGTTAACCCAGAGCCAACACTGCTCTCGGTATGTAGTGATTGTGTACTCACTGAGCGGCTGCAGCCTCTCTGACTGCACGAGATCGACGAACATATTGTCATCCTCGCCGGTGTACCCTTCAGCTGTGTCCTCGATCTCCTCGACCGAACTGTTTTCACTATCTGAACTCTCGACGATTATCTGGAAGTATTACATTCTTTGTTACGGAAAGAGTTAAGATATAAGATAAGAGTTAAGTTATATAGTTAATATTTTCTGGAGACTGCAGGGGTGCGTAAAAGCTACAGAACTTATTAGACTTTCATGAACCTCTTTAAACTAGTCTGTTTAGTATAAAGAAAAGCAAACTGGAAGTGGGTTAGTTAAGATATGAGGTCCAGTGTAGCTACCATGAGTTTTCATTACGAGACTCGATCGTCGATATCGACCGCGTTTGGCGCTCTCATTGGTTGAGAGTTCATACAACCTTGAAGCAGGCCAATCGATGACTCAAACGCGCTCGATATCGACGATCGAGTCTCGTAATGTAAACGCATGGTAGCTACACAGTGCGGCTACCATGAGTTTTCATTACGACATTCGATCATACGACACCGACCACGTTTGGCGCTATTGTTGGTTGGGCGTTTTTACAATCTTGAAGCGGGCCAATCGATGAGTCAAACGCGGTCGACTTCGATGATCGAGTCTTCGTGATGAAAACTCATGGTAGCCACACAGGAATGAAAGGTTGAGCAATTTTCAAATAGATTAGTTTGGCAACCCCCTTTGAATCATCAATATATAGAGTGAAGAATAAAGTCATTTAACTAAGTGTAAATTGACCTATAGATGCTCAACCTTCTACTTCCTCGGCTTTACAATACTGCTACAAGGACCTTTTAGCGATTGGACTTTGACAGAGGGCGCTGTTGGGAGTTTGCATCATAGGGAAGGTCAGTCAAAGCTGATTGTAGATGGCGTGACGGTGCATTCGGATTTATTAATTAGCTTGACCAAAAATCAAGCTAATATAAAAACGAATGTTAACAAGGTTTATTACTAATTAAAAACCAGTGTCGGTCCTGAGTTTGAGTTTCCGACATATTCACTTCGAACATTGTTTTGTTAAAATAATTTTCCCCGAATAACTAATCTTCTAAGTTACCACACTACACAACAAATACGAGTCGTTTTCTCAAAAATAATAACCTCCTGACGCCATATAGAAAAAGCTTTTTTCTAAAACTAAAACAGCGCCATCCTGACGATTACCTTTCCCATTGACTTGTGAAGAGTTTTGAAAAAACTAGATGGCGCTAGTATCGTTTTTAAAGATCCTAGTAGCTCTAAACATAGGTTAGTAAAAGGGTCCAGTACCGTACTATTTACCCTCTTATACTCTTTCTGCTTGCCAGGCGCGCGTCGCACGGTCAGCTCATGTTGAGGAAGATCTAGATGAGCCATTGCTAAAATTGTTTCATCCAGCCCTGAAACTGAGGGCCAACCTGTCCATTGCTGCGGAAGACAGAAAGGAAGAATTTAGATTAACATTCCCCTTACGTCAATTTATTTGGGGTTGGCGGAACATGTGTGTTTCTTCGAAACGAACCGAAAAATACCGGTTTTTTAGTCGCATCCGTAGCTTTTCAGCTTTGGAGCCTGGGGTCCGCTTTACCAGTCTAACTGCTGATTTTGGCTAAACTTCGATATTTTCCGTGAAGCGACTGCCGTCTGACCTCCACAACCCGAAGGCGATATCTAAGCATTGCAGTTAAACCAATTGTTAGACTTTTGAGGGTTCCAACGACCCTTAACGACTAGAATACTAGATGTTCGTATGGCAACCGGGACCAACGGCTTAATGTGCTTTTCGAGGCACTACCAGACCAGTGCAAATATTCATATTCATGCATATAAATATTTGCACTGTGCGGGGATCGAACCCGCGCCTCCTTGCGCAACGGCCGCCTTCGCTACCGCTACGCTGGCTGCCATTAAAGTATAGTTGACCAATTTTTTTAAAAAAAGAAAAAAAAATTGGACAGCGGTATTTGCAATTTGTAAAATTTTTCTATACAATTTGTATTGGTAAGAGAATTAACCTTTTGAACGCCCATCTATATAATACGCGATGTGTCCTCCTGCGCCACACTACAAATGTATAACGTATGTATAGTAAAACGTAGGAATGGGATTAGTGTCCTATCGACAAATAATATTATACATTTAAAATAATGTTTATTCACCAATTTACGAAGCTAAATAAAAACTGTAATCGTAATTTCATATTTTATTTTATTTCATAAAAAAAGCAATATGAAAACCTGGATATATTCCCCACAATAAAGAAAAGAATTTTAAATTTATTAGACGTGTGTTCTACAAGGCACATCCCTATTTGTCTCCAAATGTAATCCTTCTACTTCATATCAAGTAGTTGGCGCTCGAGGCACGTCAAAATCCTTTCTGTTCTAGGGATGTCTAGATTTCTATGGTATATATTTTATATTCACTGTGGTCGAGTTACACGTGCATAAACTCTAACCGATTCCTGCATAATTTATTTCGTTTACTTACAACAAATACAATTAATAGAAGCTAAATACGTGGTTTTCTACGTTTTAAAAAATAAAATAAAATGGAGGGTGTCTGTTTTACACAAGACCATTTTTTTAAATGGTGTCGCTAAATACTCGCAATTATTTTTCTGGTTTGTAGAAACTAATAGAAAACTGAAGAAAATTCCTGAAACGGAAGTTGACGACTTAACGGAATGTCAAGACGACGAACTATTTCAAAATTCTGATTCAGACTTGAACAACTCACAATAATTCGTCATATTCACAGTCACAATTTTTTTTATAAGGACACGTGCGCCAACTCAATATGTAAACATTGCACTACACTAAAATGCACAGTCACTATGACCTTGAAACCCGTCCGCTTATGACGTCACAGATTTCCTTCTATACACGTCGGTGGCGCGTACGGACCGCTAACTAACTTTGTAGGGATGGGTTTTTCAAACGGGGTTTCACTATCGACAATGATTAGAAAACCTATTAATTCTTGATTAAGGTGAATAAAACCTAGTTTAAAGTGTACAATATTTATAAAATATTATATATTTACGTCATTTTCTTGCAATAATAGTATTTATGATCATTTCGACGAGATGAAATATAGCGAGGTCTTCGTCGTGTCCCATCACTGGCTTACTTGATATCAAGTAATTGGCGCTGGGGGCATTAAAATATTTTCTGGCGTTTTTGTTTCTATTGAAAATTAAACAAAGAAGAACTTATTATGCGTGAAAAAGTTAAAAATATGGTTGATAACAGGGCAAATTTCCATAAAAACAAAATAAAAGGTCTTGTAAAAGTCGTAAATTTATTTTATACTGTGATTACTTCTAATCAAGTAGTGGCGCTGAGGGCACGAAAATCTCGAACTTGTATAGAAGTGATTGGCGTTCAAAAGGTTAATGACCAATACCAAAAAGTTTCAAGGTCTGATACATAGACATCTGGTAAGACTAGAAGCTGAACCATTGGAAAAAGGCTATACAGATTCAAAAAGTCCCACGCTTACATTGTTGCAATGTAACGGTCAATGGAATATAAGAATAAAATCTTACTGTAGGTGAAGCAATGATAGCACTGACCTGATGTCTGACTGGTATGTCTGTGAGCGAGTATATGTCACTCTTCACCTCCTGCACAGTTTTGGTGCCCGGGTACTTGAGCGTGTACTCCTTGTCGTCTACTTTCACGTGCAAGACGTATGTTGTTGTCAGCCTCTCTGCGACCCTGGTAGATATAATATGATTGATAAGTTGTAGCTTAAAGTAAATTGTGCCTATTCACTTTAGCCTTGAAGATACTTAAATTGTAGTCAGACGGAAACACCGCGGCTTACAAATTGTTCCAGTCCCTCTTACGATTACGCGGCATAAAAGACGAGGCGAAACGTCGTAGTGGTGTTAGGCCGGGTTCCCACTAACGCGGACCGGGGCGGAGAGGAGTTTAGCGGTGCACGAATTGAGCAATCACTATGCCCGAACTCTCCGCTCCGCTTCAATGGAAACAGCACGAGCGTGGTGGAGCAGAGCTGAGCAGATATTCATAATAAAAATACAGCGAGGCGATGCGGTGCTGTTGTACTCACTCATCATCCGCCATGTGAGTTTCAGCAGCTTTGAGTCGCAGTACGGCGTTAGGCGGCAGGTTGAGTGATTGTAGGGTCGCATTGCTGACGGCACGCGAGCCGCCCAAACCCGACAGCTGCTGCCGGCATATTGGGACGCCGCATCTGGCCTCCAACTCCTTTTTTAAATCACCTGCGGGAAGGTGATGTACAGTGTTGCCAGTTGTAAATTAAATATCAATTAATTATAATAAGTAGCTACACTTTGAGCTTATTTTACGGTGGATGAATTTTAGTTTTTATTTTTAGTCCTGTCCTGAGCTGAAAGACAAAAGGGCCATTCTAATTAAGAAAATAATAAAATCATGCGTATTAAACCAGCATTGTACGCTTGAAAGGGTATTGAAATTGAATTCATAGAAGGAATCCTCAATAGCAGCAGTAGCATTATGCTGAGCGATAGCCTTTTTTTGCGGATGTGATGCTTTACCTATTATTTCCTTGTGTTAATGTTCTTCCTCCGCATCAGGTTTGCCGGAAGTAAACTCATTCTTTCTTTTTTCTTTGCAGTCTACTATAATAGGCTATTTGACAGATTTATAATCTTTATCTTGAATTACTTGGTTGCGGTTAAGAAGTTCACCGAAAGTATTTTCTTTTTATTTTAAATACGTATTTCGTAAGAAATATGCAAATAAAAATTCAAGATTCAAATAAGCCGCGAAAACGATTTATTCAGCAATATGGCGTCGTGCTTTGTAAGTGACGTCACAAGCGGTTTTCGGTTCTCAGTGGTGTTTGTTTTTATTTATTATTTGTTGTTGTTATCTAATAAAACGGTTTACAAGTGGTGTGCTGTACCGGGTTGTACAAATAAATCGATAAAACCGCCCGAAAAACAGTTTATAAGTTTGCCGAAAACAAGCGTTGATGCGCGTAAGACGTCATCGCAACATTAGCCAATCCGGATCGTTTCACAATGTATGGCGCGAGAATCAAAAAGCCAAACATATTTTTGTGTTTTGGATATATAAATTGTTATTATTTTTTTATTAAAACTCATGTAAATGACATAAAGAACCCTCATTTTATGCATTTAAAGCAAATAATCACAAAAATATTCATACTGTCAAATAGCCTATATTTAGGTTGGAATGGGAAGGTTTATCAGATTTTAATTGCCTAAAACCTACCCTTGTCTGGTTGAAAGGTTGTCAGTAAAAGATCGCTCTTAGCGATAAGACCGCCAATTGTGTCACCCTTTGTAAAATCTTTATATTTATGTTTTTGTAATCCATATGGTGTACATAATAAAGAGTATTCTATTCTTGTTGCTTAAGTTGTCTGTGCCAGGTGCCAGGGGAAGTATCTCTTTCGGCATGGCAGGCTATAATATCCCCTATAGTATAGCAAGATGCAGACGAAAGCTATCATAATATAGAAAGTACTCACCGACTGTCGCATTCGCAGATATTTTAATTTCATGTATCTTATTATTATAATGAACTTGTAGTTCTAAAGAAGGAGTGGGGGTATAATTTAAAGGCGTCGAGGTTGATGCTTGATTACGGTCTTCCCGGTCTGCGGAATAGTAATAGAATTGGTTAGTAAACTGAGGAATTAGTGATATACAGCATTACAGACTTAGGTCCGTATTCCAGAAGGAAACTCAAGCATTGATCTCTGCTTAAACTTTATTTAAAACTAGTTTCAACCAATCAAATGGCTTGAAACGAGACTTAAGTACAGCTTGAGTTTTGAGTGACGTTCTGAAATACGTACCTTAAACCTGTCGATCCTTTAAAATGTAAAATTAAGTGGTCGATGAATATCGCCGAGAAAAGTTAGGTGAAATGGACTGAACTGTCAATAGTGGTTTCGATCCCCTTGTTCACCAACTAAACTAAATGTAATTTCAGTGCATTTTTTTTCATTACATTTTATCAAGAAAAGGCATTGATAAAATATTAAACAGATACGATATATTCTAACAAACTGACCAAAAAAAATGTGCCGAACACAGCAGCAGCACACATGCATATTTTTATTCGGCATACATTGGTACAGTGTGAGTGAGATGGGGCACAATCTAAAGCATAGAGAAGAAAAAGATGGCTAGTGTTTGTCGTTTGCGCTGTTAGTGTTTGTCGTTTGTTTTTACGAGTGTATCGAGAGTGACTAAGGCGAGATGCAGGACTTTCCTTCCTTTTGTACGCTTCATTTTCATTGCGCTAATGACATATCTACCTTAGTTTAATATTTTATCAATGAGAAAAGGACAAAACATAATCATGTCAGTTTAGACCTGTTAAATTATTCCGCGTCTGACGTGAATTGATGTATTTTTGGTCGCCATGTTTATAATCGCGTCTAAACTATCTATGGAATATCTTAATTTGACAGGATTAAATTAAAATGTTATCTTCTATCCTTTTCTTATTGAAATAGAAAAAAAAAAAGATGCACTTGACTTAAAATTAGTTTAGTTTGTAAACAAGAGAATCGGCGCTAATGTGTCTTGCTGTAGTTGGCATGACAGTTGACCAAAGTTTTCACCGTAAAAAGGGTTACAGAATAGCACTTAAGTAACGCTTTTTTTACTTAACTAGCGGCCGCCAGCGACTTCGTTCGCGTGGAGTTAGTTATGCTCCGCTCCTATTAGTCGCAGCGTGATGTTATATAGCTTAAAGCCTTCCTGGATTAATGGGCTATCTAACGCAAAAATAATTTTTCAAATCGGACCAGTAGTTCCTGAGAATAGCGAGTTCAAACAAACTCTTCAGCTTTATATATTAGTAAGGAGAAACTGTCAAAAATTCCCAATCAAACTTGAGCCTTAAAGCTTAAGTAGATAAAGTTGAAAATCTAATAAAGAATTCTGACAAATTGTAGTAGCTTGATGTGCTGTCGTCTGTACATTTTACACAGCACAGTAATACGTGACTTAAGTTCGAGTTTAAATCCAACTTATCGTATTGTACTATTTTTCAAAGCTGGATTTGCTGCCTTCGGTCACGTACGGGTTTATATGAAACTCGCGTTAGCTGAGCGTCGGTGGTGCACCATATACCTATGTCATAGAATAAAGAGGGGAAGTAGGTTATCTGCGACCCAATCCGCGATTTAATTGCCTACTGTCTTAGGGTTGACGACTGTCCGCGCTTCGTCGGTTACGGTTGTCGCCCAAACGGCAAACCGCTAACAAATATTTATAGACTAAGAGCTTATATTTAAATTATTTGCTTAGTATTTAGTTTACATATACTAATCAGTTTTTTTTTTGTAATTTTTATTTTTAGTTTTGTACACATAAAGAACCATATTTATTTTTATTTTTAATTAATACAAATATAAATAATACAAACATAACATCTATTGAATCACACATTTAATACAAAATTACAAATTAGCTACAGAAAAATACCTACTTTCTTCGGTTTCGACTATTACGAAACGCGTTGTTATTAAACTTTAATGTGTAATATATCCGTATCCTTGTAAATAACTTTTAGAAATATAATTTGAAAAATATAAGTCTTTTATTTGTTCATAAATAGACATACCAACTTTGCAGTTTATGTGATCATTTTTTAAAAGCTAATGTGCCGAAAAGCCGTGACGCGCGAACCTCGTTCCGTGCTAGCCGCGACTAGCGCAGTCATAGGCACTCTAATATTGTGTTTAGGTGTGCGTGCGGCGACGCATAGATACTATGGCGCACACATACAAGCCGCGCGCGGTCCGTTTGTATGAAGATAACGTACTTCCCTCTCTTTATTCTATGCCTATGTCCATTTATCGACAGCGTGTTGGTTGACCGATTTTTAAAATTCCTTTACCTTTTTTTGAAATATGGATTTCAGAATAAGTAAAAATGTTTATTTGTTGTTTGTGTTGTACAGACGACAGCGTATCAAGCTACTACAATCTTTCAGATTTCTTTATTAGATTTTCAACTTTATCTCCAAAGCATTAAAGCTCAAGGTTGACTGGGAATATTTGAAAGTTTCGGGTAGCTTGACCTGCTGTCGTTTGTACGTATGTTTGTGACTTTCGTGCATGTTTGAATGTTTGTTTTCGTTTAATTGTTTAATATAATACATACCTGGTGGGTGAGTTTTTGGAGTTATCACAGATATATCATCGTCTATCATCTCAACATCATGAGTGTCGTTATCATGTACTGACGAGCTGGTCGCATCTTGTGGCATTACTCGGTTGATGGCTGCCTGTAACCATAACGCACAGGAGTGAGCAAGACGGCGTTATATTATAAATATGACAGTTGATGACGTCATCGAAACTTTTTTATTAGTGTAGCTGGGGGAAATCATACAAATGACCTCTCCCGCTCTGGGCGGAGCAGGAAGGTTAGGTTAGGTTAAATAGACGCCTCCGTGCGCAGTTTCTGGCCTGCCATCGGACGCGTCCCCAGGTGGCGGATAAGGGAACGGCCCCCAGATATGAGGGTTACCGGTTTACCGGCGCGGACCAAAACCAGAAGTGGGGACCGCTTCGGCGGTCACATGTGCGGCGGGTCGGCCACCACTCCAGGTGGCTGACGTGGGGCTAAGAGGAAGGCCACCTCGCTAAAAAACCCTTGGCTGCTGCGTCTTCTCGCACTAGAAGACGTACCCAGTTCGGCCCCTCCTTATGGGGGACCATTGTGGGCCCGCCTTTTGGCGGGAATCGCCGGCGGGGGATTGTTGTTCAGGCTGCATTGTGCCGATTTCCCATGACCCCGCCACTCAGGCGATGTCGTTGTGCCGCTGTGGGTTTAGTGGGTATTCCCGGCTTCGGCTGGGCGAGTCCCACACACGCCCTTCGGGATACGGTGCCTAAATGCATTACCACAGCGAAAAAAAGTTAAATAGACGCCGATTTTAAAAGTTATAAAAAAATTGTCTAACTGTTTGTTACGTTAGGTTAAATATCCGTGTGCAGTTTCTGGCCTGCCATCGGACGCGTCCCCAGGTGGCGGATAGGGAGAACGGCCCCCACATAAGGGGGTTACCGGTTTTCGGGCGCGGACCAAAACCAGATGTGGGGGCCGTTTCGGCGGTCACACGTGCGGCGGGTCGGACAACCCGGGCTCCTCATTGAGAGGAGCTGGGGGCCCCGTTTGCTTTGTGCAAACGAGTGGGGCCAAGAGGAAGGACACCTCGTTAAGGTCGTAC
The DNA here is from genome assembly GCA_017933935.1 of Sesamia nonagrioides. Taxonomy (NCBI): domain Eukaryota; kingdom Metazoa; phylum Arthropoda; class Insecta; order Lepidoptera; family Noctuidae; genus Sesamia; species Sesamia nonagrioides. The sequence goes on from JADWQK010000495.1 coordinate 184,607, forward strand.
CCTCACCAAATGACCTCGAGCATTTGCTCCCTCTTCACCGCGCCCCACCTCTACAATACTTCGCAAAATATTACTAGCGCCGTCTGGCGGACGAAGTACTTACAAATACAAGTTAAATTCATAGACCACAGAAGTAACAGACATGGCACTTTTATTTTTGTTTATTGGTGCGCCCAAATACTTTTGGTTATTATGTACTCAAACAAATGTTGACGATACTTCATAATAAAAATTCTGCGGTGTTTATTTTTTAACCGACTTCAGAAAAAGGTGGTTCTCAGTTCGATTTATTGTCGCTGATAACTTTATGGTTAATGGACCTATTTAGACCATTCTTTTTTTATATGAAGGGATATGCTGCCTATGTAATCCCATTGTTACCACGTCAGTGTCGATAATGGAAATTCTGAGAAATTTAGGCCAATTATCGAAAATTGTAGGCACGCTTCGGGTGACAACTTGATACTCGTGTTTATATCGGATGATACTATAAAACCGTGAAGATTTGGGCCTGACCTGATGATGGAGATGACAGAATATCAAGGGAATCCACATCGGAAGCAACTGTCACGTGTTTGGGCTTATTTAATGTGTATTGATTAGACCTTTTTATCTAAATATGTTATGACTGTAACTTCAGGGTTGGAAGTTAGTTTTGTAGATTGAAAGTTAGCTAAGTCAGATGGACAAAGGGATAGAAAAATAATATAATAAAGTTTAATTTATCATTATTTATTATTTTAAGGGAAAACGTAATCAAATCAGGGTCAAATAAATTTCTGCAGAACTGACACATTTAAAAAAAAAAAAATTCATGTTTTTTTGGGACCAGGCAAGACTGTGAAATTATATTATTAACTTCCGAAATTAGTTATTTTTCACTTTGTAGTGGTTTTTGAAGTCGGTTGTTTTTTTGTAAAAAGTTTTTATTTTTATGTTTGTTTGCGGATAACTTCGCCTAAAATTTGGTATTTCGATGAATTTTTGGGTATTTCGACATGGGTGTCGTGATAGGGGTTTTTGGGAGTGCAGATCACGAATATGACGTAATTTTTGAAATCCAAGATGGCCGACACCAATTTTATGATATTTTGACATGGGTGTCGTGAAAGGGGTTTTTGTGGGTGCTAATCACGAAAATGACGTCATTTTGGAAATCCAAGATGGCCGACACCAATTTTATGATATTTTGACATGGGTGTCGTGAAAGGGGTTTTTGTTGGTGCTAATCACGAAAATGACGTCATTTTGGAAATCCAAGATGGCCGACACCAATTTTATGATATTTTGACATGGGTGTCGTGAAAGGGGTTTTTGTGGGTGCTGATCACGAAAATGACGTCATTTTGGAAATCCAAGATGGCCGACACCAATTTTCTGATATTTTGACATGGGTGTCGTGACGGGGGTTTTCGGGGGTGCAGATCACGAAAATGACGTGGCATTTTTGAAATCCAAGAAAATGACGTCATGAAATCCAAGATGGCCACACCAATTTTATGATATTTTGACATGGGTGTCGTGACGCGGGTTTTCGGGGGTGCAGATCACGAAAATGACGTCATTTTTGAAATCCAAGATGGCTGACACCAAGTTTATGATATTTTGACATGGGTGTCGTGAAAGGGGTTTTCGCGGGTGCTAATCACGAAAATGACGTCATTTTTGAAATCCAAGGTGGCCGAAATTATATTTCATGATATTTTGACTTGGGTATCGTGACGGGTTTTCGGGGCGCTGATCACGAAAATGACGTCAATTATAAGCTGTGGCATAGCTTCTATTTCTTTATCAAAGTCAAAAATAAAACATCAAAGATAGTTTAGTCGCTAAATCGCCACCATTTTTCGCACTCCTTCAATGACGTCACTGGTAAAAAATAAATAAACTACAAAAAAGAAAATACATACTTATACAAATGTATACGTTAATTGGCAAAATAAAAAAAAATACTATGTCATAAATAACTAATAAAAAATTTCCTACTAACTACATACTGCGGAACTCGGTGTGCACACCTTTGCGATTTACCCCGCAGCCACGCGCAGGATTGCGTTTTTTATCTGCATTTTCATGCACATCTGCAGCCCTGCGCGTGAGCGCAGATTCAATGTATAGTACCATGCGTTTCTCCATACAAAATTTGGTACTAGCGAACATCTATCTTATATATAAAATTCTCGTGTCACAGTTTTCGTTCCTATACTCCTCCGAAACGGCTTGACCGATTCTCATGAAATTTTGTGAGCGTATTGAGTAGGTCTGAGAATCGGCCAACATCTGTTTTTCATCCCCCTAAATGTTAGGGGTAGTCCACCCCTACTTGTTTTTTTTATTTTTACACAACATTTTTAGTTTCTATTTTTTTACAACATACAAAAATACATACAATCCTAAATTTTCACCCTTCTACGATCAATCCTTCAAAACTGATCAATCGTCATTTAATTAGTTTTATTCCCATGGGAAATCTAAAAAACGCGATATAACCCAATTCGCCACGCGGGCGAAGCCGCGGGCGGAAAGCTAGTACTAATATATAAAGCTGAATAGTTTGTTTGTTTGAACGCGCTAATCTCAGGCACTACGGGTCCGATTTGAAAAATTCTTTCAAATGGAAGGACAGTCTGTTGAGGGAACTCCTCAAAGGCCTTTTTTCTTTTTTTTCTTTAATTTTTACCCATATGAGTGCAAATTTCTCATCAATATAAATGAATTAAGTCCAACCACAAAGCAGCTACTGTAAACCTTTGAGGAGTTCCCTCAACAGACTGTCCTTCGTCTTCATTATCAGACTCCTAATGATCATAACAATCCATCTAGGTGTAAAGCTCTTATCAATACAAATTAATCAAGATATTACACAAGGTAGCTGCTGTGAATCGTTGAGGAGTTCCCTCGAATTTCTCTCGGCTCTATCATCAGATCTATTGCAGACATTCATTTTAACCTACTTATATGGGTGTAAAGTTTTCATCAATATAAATGAACAGAAATAAGTCCAAACATAAGGTAACTATTGTAAACCTTTAAGGAGTTCCCTTAACTGGCCTTTGTCTTCAACATCAGAGCTTTAATGATGATCACAACTCATTTAGGTGTAAAGTTCTTATCAATACAAATTTATTAAGCACAAACACGAGGCAGCTGATGTGAATCGTTAAGGAGTTCCCTCGGCTGTCTCCCGGCTCCATCATCAACTCCGAACTTTACTAAATTGTAGTGCGTTAAAACACTTAATGAAAAAACTTAGAAAAGCCCTAGACGCCCCTTTGATTTTTTTAAATTTCTTCTAGATTTACCTAGTCTTCCATCATCAGACCCTAATTTCCTAAACATGAGACTACCTTGAAGATATCGTCTTTCTAATAAAACAAAAACATGTGGCACTCGGGGCTGCCGCGGTAAAGCTATTTTATACTAGCGGCCGCCAGCGACTTCGTTCGCGTTGAGTTAGTAATGCTCTGCTCCTATTAGTCGCAGCGTGATGTTTTATAGCCTTAAGCTTTTCTGGATTAATGAGCTATCCAACGCAAAAAGAATTTTTCAAATCGAACCCGTAGTGCCTGAAATTAGCGCGTTCAAACAAACAAACTCTTCAGCTTTATATATTAGTACTAGCTTTCCGCCCGCGGCTTCGCCCGCGTGGAATTGGGTTATATCGCGTTTTTTAGATTTCCCATGGGAATAAAACTAATTAAATGACGATTGATCAGTTTTGAAGGATTGATCGTAGAAGGGTGAAAATTTAGGATTGTATGTATTTTTGTATGTTGTAAAAAAATAGAAACTAAAAATGTTGTGTAAAAATAAAAAAAACAAGTAGGGGTGGACTACCCCTAACATTTAGGGGGATGAAAAACAGATGTTGGCCGATTCTCAGACCTACTCAATACGCTCACAAAATTTCATGAGAATCGGTCAAGCCGTTTCGGAGGAGTATAGGAACGAAAACTGTGACACGAGAATTTTATATATAAGATAGATGTTCGCTAGTACCAAATTTTGTATGGAGAAACGCATGGTACTATACATTGAATCTGCGCTCACGCGCAGGGCTGCAGATGTGCATGAAAATGCAGATAAAAAACGCAATCCTGCGCGTGGCTGCGGGGTAAATCGCAAAGGTGTGCACACCGAGTTCCGCAGTATGTAGTTAGTAGGAAATTTTTTATTAGTTATTTATGACATAGTATTTTTTTTATTTTGCTAATTAACGTATACATTTGTATAAGTATGTATTTTCTTTTTTGTAGTTTATTTATTTATTTATTTTTACCAGTGACGTCATTGAAGGAGTGCGAAAAATGGTGGCGATTTAGCGACTAAACTATATTTGATGTTTTATTTTTGACTTTGATAAAGAAATAGAAGCTATGCCACAGCTTATAATTGACGTCATTTTCGTGATCAGCGCCCCGAAAACCCGTCACGATACCCAAGTCAAAATATCATAAAATATAATTTCGGCCATCTTGGATTTCAAAAATGACGTCATTTTCGTGATCTGCGCCCCCAAAAACCCCCGTCACGATACCCATGTCAAAATATCATAAAATTGGTGTCGGCCATCTTGGATTTCCAAAATGACGTCATTTTCGTGATTAGCACACCACAAAAACCCCATTTCACGTCATCGTGATTAGCCCCATGTGTCAAAATATCATAAAATTGGTGTCGGCCATCTTGGATTTCCAAAATGACGTCATTTTCGTGATTAGCACCCACAAAACCCCCTTTCACGACACCCATGTCAAAATATCATAAAATTGGTGTCGGCCATCTTGGATTTCCAAAATGACGTCATTTTCGTGATTAGCACCCACAAAAACCCCTTTCACGACACCCATGTCAAAATATCATAAAATTGGTGTCGGCCATCTTGGATTTCCAAAATGACGTCATTTTCGTGATATTAGCAACCACAAAAATGACGTCATTTTCGTGATTAGCACCCACAAAAACCCCTTTCACGACACCCATGTCAAAATATCATAAAATTGGTGTCGGCCATCTTGGATTTCCAAAATGACGTCATTTTCGTGATTAGCACCCACAAAAACCCCTTTCACGACACCCATGTCAAAATATCATAAAATTGGTGTCGGCCATCTTGGATTTCCAAAAATTACGACACCCATGTCAAAATATCATAAAATTGGTGTCGGCCATCTTGGATTTCAAAAATGCATATTCGTCCCGAAAACCCCTATCACGACACCTATGTCGAAATACCCAAAAATTCATCGAAATACCAAATTTTAGGCGAAGTTATCCGCAAACAAACATAAAAATAAAAACTTTTTACAAAAAAACAACCGACTCCAAAAACCACTACAAAGTGAAAAATAACTAATTTCGGAAGTTGGTGTCTTTCGTTTGGTATATTCGTTTTAGACACCGAGTTCCGAAATTAGTTATTTTTCACTTTACATAGTGGTTTTTGGAAGTCGGTTGTTTTTTTCTAAAAAAGCTTATATTTTACATTTTTTACTTGTTAAAAGTACTATGTATTCAGTTGCATCCGGTCAGACTGGAAGCTGATGCAAATATAGTTGGGAAATGACGTACTTTTGTTTACTTTAATTTTTACCCGTAAGTACCTATGGTCTTCATCATTAAATTTACTGTAGACTATTATTTTAACCTAATCGGAGTAAAGGTCTTATTAATATAAATGAATGAAGTCCAACCACAAAGTAGCTACTGGAAACCGTTGAGGAGTTCCCGGAACTGGCCTTTGTCTTCATCATTAGAGCTCTTATGAGAGTCGCAACCCATTTAGGTGTAAAGTTCTTATCAATACAAATTAATCGAGCCCAACCACAAGGTAGCTGCTGTCAATTGTTGAGGAGTTCCTTCGACTGTCTCTCGGCTCCATCATCAGATCTACTGCAGACCTTTATTAAATTGTAGTGCTTTAAAATATTTAATGAAAATGCTAAAAAATGCACTAGTCGCCCCCAATTTTTGAAAGTTCCGCTTGTTTTCTCTGGACTTCCACCATCAAACCTTGATATCCTTATCAAGGGACCACCTTGGGAACGTCTTCCTTCCAACAGAAAAGAATTATCAAAATCGGTTTATAAATGACGAAGTTATGCGCGAACAAACATAAAAACATATACGGTCGAATTGAGTAACCTCCTCCTTTTTGAAGTCGGTTAAAAATTGAACATAAAAAACATATAATTGAGCAACCTCCTCCTTTTTGAAATCGGTTAAAAAAACGAACACCAAAATAAACATCAATACTATCTTAGAGACACTCTAAGATAGTATTATACTCTATGCGACATGCGGTGCGTGAGCGAGCAAGCAGATGCTTTCTCGCTCACGCGCCGCCCGCTTATGCTAGCGGAGCGCGCGATGACGAACGACACGGGTTCCCCCTTCGAGAGCTTGTGGCATACTGAATCTCAATAGCCCGGGCAACAGAAATGATGGCGAATGCGCTCAGATTGTTGAACAAAATTTTGATTTTGGTCGTTTTAAAAAAATATTTCTACAATAATGTTCGGCATGAAATTACCTATCCATTAGTGTAAGAACGCAAACTAAATAATGCTTACTTTCCGAGGAGATGCACGTTTATGATAATTATTTCTCTTGTCAGTGGTTTCGTTGTGAAGGAATTATTTAAACATTATACTTAGTAAAATAAAAAAAAATCTACAATTTTGGAGCCAAGATTATGGAGAAAATTTACGTATTTTTAATAAGTTGATATTTCTTTTGGATAAAGAGTAGATAGCTCCGGAAAACTACATAAAAACGGCTTGCGGTGTGTTTTTCCTCTGGAGCCGCCTTAAGCACAAGAAGACGTACCCAGCCCGGCCCCTCCCTATGGGTGGGGGGGACGACGCCTTATAGGCGGGAATCGCCGGCTGGGGATTGGTAGTGCAGGCATTGCTATTTCCCATGCCACTCAGACGGTGTCGTTGTACCGCTGTGGTTATTAGTGGGTATTCCCGGCTTCGGCTGGGCGAGTCCCACACACGCCCGTCGCCTAGCTAGCTAACGGCGGATATGGTGCGTAAAGGCATTAACCACAGCGGCAAAAAAAAAGTTAGCTTAAATAGACGCCGATTTTAAACGTTATAAAAAAAACTATCTAACTGTTTGTTAGGGTATTTTTTTCTTCTTTTTATTTAAGGGGGGGAGCTATGTGCCTGCAGCACATTTCCTTTTTTAGTGTGATGAGGTCACAAGACTCACGTTACTCAATTACAGATAGGTAGATTTATAGTCAGTCGATCAATAACCTCTGTACAGATTGTATGTGTCTCAAATATAAATAATTATGCGTTTACAGAGTTTCATTGAAGCGTCCATGGTACACAACTTCAACCAATATAAGAGGACTCAATAGGTGTGTCAGACTTTTACTGACTAAAACCCAACCGTGTTCCTTCACTTGCCTGTGCGCCAAGCCTACGGTTTCTCTTTTGACCAACCCGCAACCCTGACCCAGGCGTCGGTCTTCGTGGACCCCGTCACGATACGTCATCGAACCTCGACTCACGCTAGTCAATGACGTTAGCATTAATTTGGCGCCCAACGTCTTTTTGTCTGTAGGATCATACTTTAGGTTCGGAGTGCCATTAAAATCAAAAATATTCCTTCATGCACCCGGCAAAGCAATCAAGACTTCGCTTGCCAAACCAAAATGAACACTGGTAGAGTTGGAGATAGTTCGATGTGCAAAATGAACACTGGTAGAGTTGGAGATAGTTCGATGTGCAAAATGAACACTGGTAGAGTTGGAGATAGTTCGATGTGCAAAATGAACACTGGTAGAGTTGGAGATAGTTCGATGTGCAAAATGAACACTGGTAGAGTTGGAGATAGTTCGATGTGTTCCATTTCATACAAAAACTAATTTTCAAACAAAATTCCTCGAACAGCTCCGAATAGCGTTGGGCTGAAAGGACCGCGGCATGCATCCACATACAGCATGACTTTGTTAAAAACTTTCAGCTGGTGGGCTTCACTTTATTGATGCGCGGAACGTGACTTTTTAACTAAATTGTAAATACAGGGTGAAAAATTGGTATACAATGTATATTAAAAATGTTCAAATAAATAATGTAATTTCACAGGCGGCATAGTAAATCGAAAAACCTAATCTAAAAAAAAAAACATGTAAAATTAATGAAACTTTGGAGAAGCTATACATTTTCCCTCTTATTCATAAACGTTGCTTAACGTAAACTAGTGATTAGAGATTCTTTAACCATAATTTTTTGATCTTTTAACTTTAATCATTGTTTATGAATAAACCCCTTAAACACTGTGGTGTTTATTCATAAACGATGATTAAAGTTAAGTGACGTAAAAAGGTCAAAAATGTATGGTTAAAGAATCACTAGTTAACTTTAAACAACGTTTATGAATAAGGGGTTTAAGTTTTGTGGAGCCTCGTCAAGCGTTAGTGACAGTGTATGACATAGTCGTGACTTCACTCTTATGGTCCCCGGTTTTGAGCTTGTGAACAGCGTTTAGAGGGCTCCAACTATAAAATTGCCGTTCGATAGGGTACGAAAAACTATAGAATGATGGAGTATGTTATAACTACGCTTATAAAATAAAGCTTTTTTCTTATACAGTACGGCGATTAGGACAATATCTTATTAATTGAAACCACGTATGCTACATTGAGTATTTTAAACATAAACATCACGTGTATTTAAGAACAAACTTAGTTTGTGATTATTTGACAATACCATAAAGTTTCTGTTAATATTGTTGATACCACCGTTCGCGCCTCTAGTGCCTTGTATAAAATATTGTTTATTTGCTACCATTTTATCGAATTTAATTAATTTTGTTAAAAATAAAACTGTTTTTGCTTTTAGTAGAATAAACTGTTTACTTCATAATTTGAATAGACTGATAACAAATTGTATTAACCGCTGTACTATTTAATGTGATAACCTAATCGCCACTCTGTATTGATACAGGTTCGTAACAATAAAATTATTTAAAGAAGATATTACCTAAGTTGTAAAATCAGCTATAAAACAAATAAATAATTTTATTATTTATGGTAGGTTTTAATAGGCTGCGTACGCGCTGACAGGAGGCTTGCTTAGCGCCTATAGACTTAGGTATGTAACATCTTTCGGTACACGCTAGCCTAAATATACCATATCGGGATCCCGGACATTTTCTATACCGGAATTCCGTTATTGAGGATTATATTTTATTTGAAGTACAAATTTCAATGACACAATGTTTTATTACACATTGTATTTCCAATCAAATTTTTATCTGTATAGGTAAATGCAAAAAAAAATGCATACGTATTTTAATTATCTCATGGTTTCTAAAGACAGTTACATTTGACCGCTACTTGTGCAGGTAATGAATGAGAATAAAAATATAAGGTTGGTATATTGTTTCGGTCCAGGCACATTAACAATAGAAGTAATATCCGAGATTCCTGAGTTGAGACGAAAGGTAGGGACGAGAATGGCTGAAGGCACATAGAACAGTAGAAATAAGATTCCGAGATGAGAAGGTAGGAGAATGGCAGGGTGATTATCTCGCGTGCTAAAAAGTGCATCCTACAGAAAAGTTATCCAACAAGTATGACAGCACATCAAGCTACTGCAACCAGTATTTTTTAAATTAGATTTTCAAGTTTATCGCTACAGCAGTAAGGCTGAAGGTTGAGTGAGAATATTTGACAGTTTTGGGTAGCTTGACCTGCTGTCGTCCGTATAATTTTAAGCAATACCACATTTGAGCGTATGTCCGATAAAATTCGAGATACAGTTTTGTATGCACAATTTTAAATTATTCTGAGCAACTTGTCCGTAGAATGCTAGAAGTTTCAAGTTATAAACTGAAAGGATTCCGTAAATTTCAAAGTTTTCCGAGCACCACGCAGTTAGTACAGATCTTTTTGAAACTGCAGTTGGTTTGAAATTATTGGCATCGTCATCATCATCTCAGCGTTAATCCCAGTCGCATCCGAAGCTTTTTCAGCTTTGGAGTCCGGAGTCCGCTTTACAAGTCTAACTGCTGATTAATTATGGCTAAACTTCGATATTTTCCGTGAAGCGACTGCCGTCTGACTTCCACAATCCCAAGGCGATATCGAAGCATTGCAGTTAGATCAATTGTTGGACTTTTAGAAGGCTCCAACAACCCGTAATGACTGCCATTAGATGTTCGTATGGGAACGGGGACTAACAGCTTAACGTGCTTTCCGAGGCACGACCAGAACAGTGCAAATATTCATATTCACGCATACAAATATTTGCAGTGCCTGGGAATCGAAACCGCGCCTCCTCGCGGAGCGGCCGCGGTCGCTATCGCTACGGCACAGAGGCTGCCAATGTTGGAGGCGGAATTTGAAATTATTGGCACCTATTCTATAAATCCATAGGTTTAGGTAGTTAATTAAAACTACGTGACTTAATTACCGAAGTAAACGCAATATCAGTCACTTCAGTTGTAATTATACATCACAGTCATACATTTTAATTTAACAATATTACAACTCACGTGGTTTTTTTGTTTACCTTTGGTTAATTACCTAAACCGATGGAGTTGAACAACTTTGAAAAAATCTGTGCACTGAATTTTTTGCTTTCAACTGTCTACGCTATCTGCGTTGACAGTTGAAAGCAAAAAAAAAATCAGTGAGATGAGATTTGTGTCGTCATTGACCGGCCTATGTTATTCTTATTAGAAAAGTGAATTTATATTTTAAAAACGATATTTTATCACTATAAAACAGTTTCATCATCATCAACCTTTTTTATCGACCCACTGCTGGGCACAGGCCTCCTTTCATACAGAGAAGGATTGAGTGCAATCACAACTCTTGCTCAATGTGGGTTGGTGATTTCAGACTTAAAGTCCAGGTGTCCTCCAGATGTTTTCCTTCACCTTGTAACCAGTCATTGGTGTCAAAGATGTAGTTAGAATGTACATATAACTTAGAAAAGTTACATTGGTACTTGCCTGACCTGGAATTGAACTTGCACACTCATACTTAAGAGGTTGGTGTTTTAACCACTAGGACACTACGACTTAGTAGAAAAATAAAACACTTTTACTCTCTTTTTTTTTTTTGCTTTTTCAGTAGTTTTAAAGTAATAAATATTGCAGAAATGAAGAATTCTAGCTGGTGGAAAACAAAGAATGTTTTATTTATAGATTATGTAAAAGAGTTCAATTCCCCTAGACATTTGTTGCGGCTATTGTAAATAGGTCAACTTGATTTAATGTCTAAAAATAGTCAACAATAATATTAATATAGTTATACACACTTACTAAGAATGATACCAGTAAGGTAATTGCGTAACACACTATCAAAAGCAGCCTCCGTGGCGTAGCGGTAGCGGACGCGGCCGCTACGCAAGGTGGCGCGGGTTCGATCCCCGCACAGTACAAGTATTTGTATGCCTGAATATGAATATTTGCACTGGTCTGGTCGTGCCTCGGAAAGCACATTAAGCCGTTGGTCCCGGTTGCCATACGAACATCTAGTTGCAGTCGTTACAGGTTGGTCTAACTGCAATGTTTCGATGTCGCCTTCGGGTTGTGGAGGTCAGACGGCAGTCGCTTCACGGAAAATGTCGAAGTTTAGCCAAAACAGCAGTTGGACTGATAAAGCGGACCCCAGACTCCAAAGCTGAAAAGGCTTCGGATACGACTGGGATTAACGCTGGGATGTTGATGATGACTATCAAAAGCAATAGGTTTCATTTTAACAGTTCAACAATATTTATTCCGGACAAATGGAGCAATGGATGAGCAATTGGCTTCAAAACGATTCCAATTGGTTGTAATAGTATGTTATGCAATGAAATACTAGATGTGGTTCAAAGATGATAATTATAATTGATTGGTTTCACTCATTATGAGTAATTGGACTTTACCATAAAAGTAGGTAGTTATAGTTGCCAACGATAATTAATTATCATTTCAGAGTTGAATAACTATTATCATTGTCAACCTTTTTATCGTCCCACTGCTGGGCACAGGTCTCCTCTCATACAGAGAAGGAATGAGCATAATCACCACGCTTGCTCAATGCGGGTTGGCCATTTCAGACTTATAAAGTCCAGGTTTCCTCAAGATGTTTTTCTTCACCTTCAGTCATTGGTGTCCAAGATAAACTTAGAAAGTACATATAACTTTAGAAAAGTTACATTGGTACTTGCCTGACCTGGAATCGAACCTGCACACTCATACTTGAGAGGCTGGTGCTTTAACCACTAGGCCACCACGTCATAACTATTATGATGGAACCTAATTTTGTGTTAATATCATAAAGGCTCCTACAGACAGGCAAGAGGCGACCCTTGTAGAACAATTTCAATGAAAACTGCATGGTATTTGCCCTACTAGTGTAGTGTCGTGTACTAGTGGCCTATCTGCGACAACCTTAATTATTATTATTTTTTTGAAGAAGTTTCTATTCTGCAATAATTCCATTTGTTGGTATTTTGAAGCCCTTAAGATAAGTTTAGCTGATTTTCATTCATTCTATTTACCATTTCAAGAACTTATTGTTAAGTAGATTGTTTGAATATCCAGCTGTAGCAGTGTTCATAAGATCAGATAATTGACATCACATTGGTACTTATTTTTAGGTCCATATTACAGAACATTACTCAAGACTCAAGCATTACTTAAAACTAGTTTCAACCAATCAAAACGCTTCAAACAAGACTTAAGTAATGCTTGAGTTTTGAGTGACGTTCTGTAATACGGACCTTAATGAAAATGTTGTCACAGATTAGGAATTACTCTTGTATCATCAGTGTTTACAAATATTTAAACTCACATAAACAGCCAGACACCAAATAACTTAGTAAAATGTATTTTAAATTGATTTATTACTAACTATTGGTAACAAAAGGTCTTAATGACTTTATGGTTACAAGGGAATTTGAACTTTGTAAAGTATGACATTAGTTTGTTATTCTATAACTTGAAAGAGTAATCATCATCATCTCAGTGTTTATCCCAGTTACATCTGAAGCTTTTTCAACTTTGCAGTCTGAGGTCAGCTTTTACCAGTCTAACTGCTGATATGGCTAAACTTATGGATAACTTGAAAGAGTGTCATATTCTTATTACATACTCTGACAGAACATTGCAGATACCAGGTCACACACTAACTGGTTGGATGGACCAAAGTGATAGTAGACTCATCATCATCTGCTAGCCTTCTCCCAACTGTGTATGAATTGGCATCTAGAAGTCTAGACGGTATTAGACTGTTATGATACATAATGTTAATATCAGTCTAGAACCGTGTTGGTTAAATAACAGATACCAGCATCTGCAGTTACTAGAATATGTTACACTTTTAAACTTCTTCTCTTCAAACAGATCATTACTATCATAGAGTCGGCACAGGACTGACATGCAGATTTTGAGAAGGTCGAACAATCATATTTTCCATTCTATTAAATTAGACCTATATTAAAGGTCAAAATATTAATTTATTGAGGATGAGAGTAGGGATAAATAAGTAAAAAATCTTTGACACATATGACATTTGATGCTACTGAAAATATAAACAAAGCCATAGAAGGACAACACACAATGAAAGTTAGAAACCCTTTGTATAGACCTAATATTCTGCAGTATGATGAATTGCTTGAAACTGTCATTCTGTTTAACATTTTATAGCTTCTACAGTTTGAAATAACAGTCAAAAAGTAGTGTACTCACGAGTAAGTCCCAATTTGCTTCTTCTAGGTGGTATATAGCTTCTGCAACATCTTCTATGGCTGTTATACCCTAGAATTATTTGTTTAATTACTACAAACGAAGTAGAACAATGTTCTAATTACATGTACTACGCACATGATGAACGTAGTAAACACAAATCACAAGGTTTACCTTGTAGTTAGTAGCTTCAAGGAAGTGAACAACTATGCACAAAGAAAATAAAGGGATAATTTGTAACGTCTATCACGTGTTGAAAGTATGATTCACGCCCGAAAAACCTATGCAGTTATACTAAAAGAACAAAGATATTTTGAAAAAATCTTTGAAAACTACGCTATGACCAAAGCACAAAGAGATAAACGAGAAATAAGAGTCACTGTTGTTATACACTACATAACCTTTTTGAAACACTGAAGAGTGGTGATAGGAAAGTTACGATTTTGCTAACTTATAAAGGCCCTCTTACCTGAAAATTTGCTAGAATTTCCTCTCTATTTTCTGCCATCCTGATAATATTGAGCTCAAAAAATACTATGACATTTGCGATTGCGACAAATCACTCAAACATTGACCATCGACAAACCGCAGAACTAATTTATTGCCACAAAGAAAATTTAATTATGCCACAGGTTAAAAATAGCATGAATCGACAAGAAGTCTTTGACAGATAAAATAAAACACCATAGAGTTAATTTAATGGCGTATCATTAAGGCAGACTAAGGGGCAAAAAAATTTACTTCAAGCATCGTCTTCACGTGACCGGAGGGCTGGGCTATTTTTTGACCAAAGTATCAGCATCGCCATACAATGTCGCCATGCTGTCTGCTGCCTTGTGGGCACATTTCGTCATTTCCTGTTGACAGCGATAGGAATGATTTTTTTGATGTTCTCTTATTATTTCCTTTCCTATTTTATAGACTTGTACGTACATATTATTATTTTTAACTTTTTAAATTATGTATGTAAATATTATTAATAACTTAGATAAAACTACTTAGGTATAAATAACTCTGTTAAAAAAGATCTACACATAAAAACAAAACGATTGAATATAAAACTAAATATTTCTTGATTATGTTTTTCTCCTTCCTGCAATTATAAGTCAATATTTTACAGGTGGTACAAAATCTTATAACTTTGTTACAAATGTAATAAATAAACTTAAAATATCGTTAATATTACATATATTTTTCTATACTTTCGTACAATATTAAGATGCAATTAATTTTTAGGTAAGTTATGAGTAATTTATACTTTTTTTAATAGACTAAAATATTGCACGACAGAAATATACCCGAAATATAGAAAATTCGATATAGGATATTTTGGTATTGTACGGAATATAATTTTATTGTCAATAAATTCAAGTCAGGAGGTCTTGGCGGTTAATCGTCTCCTACTGACTCCTTTGCAAAATAGCCAGATTTGTAAGTATGTTATTAAACATAGCTGTGAGAATCAATGCTGTCTGCAACGGGCAGCTGCCTCCCCTATCCCCATGGGTACGAGGAGCTTGGCCTCCGCTTCCGTTACTGCGGAAGTTCCGCAAGAAATCTCCGCCTCCGCACAATTTTTGCGGAGTTATAATTATAACGGAGGTTTATTTACTTATAAAATAAATAACGCGCAAGCTGCGACGCTCGACAACCGTCTGGCCGCGTTTGAGCGCGAAATGGTCAAGAATCAACTAGTGCGAGACGGGAATGCGGCAAACACAATTTGTTTCTCCTTAATTTTCATTACAAGAAGGTAATATTTTTTTACCAAGTATACTACTATTAATGTACGTATTTAAAATAAAAATTTTGTTTTAATTAACCATAAATTTCAATGTGTTCTATATGTACTTTCACCTCCGAGGTGAGACTCGTCGCCTCCGCATCCGCCTCCGCTCCAACCTCAAGCCTCCGTTACAATACAACCCTACGTACGACCATGATGTGAGTTAGAAAAAAATAATAATGTTGTAATTTGGGAAATTTTAGAAACTAAACTATAAGAGGTGCTCAAATGTCATAGGTAGGTATGTCTGTACCATCATCCAGGAAGGCATATGTCGAATTATTGTAATTAATGTGGATAGTTCATCCGGAGTAAAAACTGATTTACACGGTAAAATTTTATTGCCTATGGCTTCAATTAAGTTGAAGCAACAATAAAAATAGCACTGTCTAAACACTGTTTAGACGATGCTAGTAATTTGTTGCATCAATTTTATTGTATGCCATCAATTTTATTTTATTTTATGTAGCTCGACTCATTTCATTTCACTCGTTTTTTGCCGTATCCTTGGTATGTATGTAGGTACCTATTACTAGCTGCACCTCGCTGTTTCACCCATAAAAGTTTGGATCTCGTAGGAACATAGGGAAAAAAAAATCTGGTTATAAGCTGCCTGTGTGCCAAATTTCATCCAAATCCGTCGAGTAGTTTTTGCGTGAAAGATTTACAAACATCCATCCACAAACTTACGCATTTATAATATTAATAGGATGTCAAGTAAGTACTTAGTTGCTTACCTAAGTACGCGAAGGATGCTATACAGCTGTAAAAAATAATTGGTAACTCAAAAGTACGATCTGGAATAGTAATACAGTCCGTTTGACCCAAGATTGCGACAGTTGAAAAGCGCGTAAGCGGCTCGCGCACGCGCACTTCTCCACCCGAGCTTGCGCGCAATCGAAATTTTACGCGGGAAAATAGTGTTACAATAAAAGTTATAACATCGCGGTAAATAAAATTGGGATTTATATTATCACATTTTATTTAGATTAGTAGATTTTTTTAGTAACATACTGTCTTTTTTAAATATTTTTTGCATATGAGAAACCTGTCAATAATTTAATTGCAAAAAGAAACTGTTCGTAATTAAAATAAAAAAATATCTATGGCTAATTATTTTGATTAAACTTAATCAAAAAAGGGGAAACATTATTATTATTTACAAATAATTGAATTTATGATTTAACATTTTGTTTCATTAATAGTTTTCAATTTTTTTAATGATTTACAAAAAAGTATGGTGTTTCAGCAGATATGGCTACTTCAGCCATGTGCGCTCGAGCCTTGGCGCTGCTTGCTGTGGTGGTGGCCACACAATCACTCACCATGGATGAAGGTAAGTCCAATGCTTAAGTTATAATAATTAAATATTTACATAAGCACCTTTTAACTTGGTCGAAAACTATAGTGATCTTTCCTATCACTATGCTATCACTGAAGTCATAGGGTGACAGTTATTATTTTTATTTATCTGTATTAGAATATTGTTCCAAATATAAACAAAGAGATTGATCAAAATAAATTGATGGTGTAGGTGGTAGCTGTAGCTGAGTAGCAATAACAATGTTTTGAATAGTCGCAGTGAAGCACTAGTTTAAAAAAGAAAAAAGGTTTTCACAACCATCGCGATCCATCAAAAGATTTTTATTTTTTGGTAATTTTTAACGTTTAAGTTCACTAATCACTCACCATGGATGAAGGTAAGTCCAATGCTTAAGTTATTCAAATTTAATATTTACTTAAGCACCTTTTAACTTGGTCGAAAACTATAGTGATCTTTCCTATCACTATGCTATCACTGAAGTCATAGGGTGACAGTTATTATTTTTATTTATCTGTATTAGAATATTGTTCCAAATATAAACAAAGAGATTGATCAAAATAAATTGATGGTGTAGGTGGTAGCTGTAGCTGAGTAGCAATAAAAATGTTTTGAATAGTCGCAGTGAAGCACTAGTTTAAAAAAGAAAAAAGGTTTTCACAACCATTGAGATCCATCAAAAGATTTTTATTTTTTGGTAATTTTTAACGTTTAAGTTCACTATAATTAAGTAAATTGAACAACGTTATTTTGACTTCAGCGTGAACGAGTCTGCACTTACGAAACATCCTAATTATTATGATAATGAGTTCATTCAAGTCGGTTTTGTTGGAATTAATTTGCTCAATCTGAAAGAGTAGAGGTCGCTAAGATAGAAAATATACTAAAAATAAAACAAAGCCAGTCCGTATCTTATCACTAGGAGTAGGCGTAGTCGGTTGAAGGAATTTGACCACAACTACATACTAGGATACTAGTTAGGTTACTGGTTAGTAGGAGGTGGCCTAGCTACATTTTATGGGTTTGCATGCAATTACTTATTTACTTCACGACGATTTTTATACATGTTTTAACCTTAACATGGGTAAATAACACTGAACGAGTAAATTAATCTTATATAAATATATCTATTATAATAATCACATATTTTATTTTGTTATTTACATAAGTACATATTTTTTAAAGACCTACCTATTGATTGAACAGGAAGCGCCAGGATATCTCGCGTAATTAAAATTTTCTTACTTTTACTTCATTCAATTGTTTTTTTTAATTTGGAGGTGTGTGTTGCTAAACATGTGGATATATCAAAACCAGACTGTGACAATTTTATAAATACTATGTTTAAAGGCAAATAGAGACCTATATTAAATATGATTCATGAATAAATACATGAATTTATAGAATTATAAAAATTAAATTCATACATACATATTCAGCCTATAATGTTCCCATTCCACTCCTGGAAACAGGCCTCCTCTCGGTGAGAGGAAGTGGACCGTAATCTACCACGCGGGCCCAGTGCGGCTTTGTAGATGTCATATGTCTTCGAAGTTTTTGCCTCTAGGAAATGGCGGTTTCCTCGCGATGTTTTCCTTTACCGTTTTGAGAGAAGTCGAGAAGAAATAATTTACACAAAGTAAAGCGCCTGACGGTTCGAACCTACAACCTACAACATGTAAGTCGCGGCCGATACCACCAGGCCACCGCTGCTCTCAAAAATTAAATTCATCAATACATAATTGTAATAAGTCAACTCTAGTTTGTTTGAAATATTTGTGAGCACAAGGATTATTTATTTAATTTTAGCCATATTGTTCCACTGAAGGACAAAGGCTTCTCTTTCTCCTTTCTCTCCTGCTTTCCCTTTTGCCCCGAGATAGCATAGCATGAGGATGGATTTAGAATCATCATCAGCCTTTTTTTATCTTCCTACTACTGGGCACACGTCTCCTCTCATACGGATTGAGCGTAATAAGCATACTTGCTCAATGCGGGTTGGCGATTTCAGACTTAAAGTTCAGGTTTCCTCAAGATGTTTTCCTTCACCTTTTAATCAGTTATTGGTGTCCAAGATATATTTAGAAAGATTTAGAATAACAGCAAGCAATTTTTCAACATTTTCATTTGATTACTCTCTACTCCATACTCAAAGAAACTGTAATTGAATGTTTGTACCTATTTTTGTAATTAAATATATAATAACTTAAGTAACTTTAATTTATATTTCTCTATGATATATATATACATATTTGTTTAAATAGTTACTCCAATCCAAGGGCCCAATATGTATTGTACAGTTCAACTCAATCGGATCGAATTACTGTCTCCTAAGATACAGGTATTCCCTAGTTTAGGAGGCAGGATTTATTGTTTTGTTACATAGAAAATTACCTATAATCTATTCTCTCTTCTTGTATCTATTGTTAGTTTTTTAAGGCATGTACCTTCAAACTTTATCTATGTATGTTTTTTCTCAATTAAGTAATTATTATTATATATTATTAGATTCTCATCGTTGTCTTGAATCAGCATCCCACATTTTCTCATCCGCAAGCTTTTTATGCGTCAGAAATTAAAATACTCACCCCCAGGAACAGAAATACATCAGTCAAAGTAAACATAAATACCCATTAGGACAGCCGCGATACTATTCTTGGGGTCATTAGCGGTCGGGGAGAAATAGAACGAATGCACACATAGAATCGCACAATTAGATGGAACGGAAGTCCAGGCATTTTCTCAGGATATGGACTGGAAGTTCAACGACTGTCATTACGTATTGCAACAGCTTATTGCAGATTATTTTCTTTCACAAGGCAATTGTGTAGGTACTTGATTATTTTTATTCCCTTGTAGTGTATACTTAACCTACTGCTAATGGTTTGGTAATTAGGTATGTTCAACGCATCGAATTCGAATCGATAGTTTTTTTTTATTGACCTATTTGGTCTTTTTTATATCCATACTAGCTGCGCCGCACGGTTTCACCCGCGTAGGTTTCGATATGTTTTTTTGTATATGCTTCGCTCCTATTAGTCGTAGCGTGATGTTATATAGTCTAAAGCATTCCTGGATTAATGGGCTATCCAACGCATAAAGAATTTTTCAAATCGGACCAGTAGTTCCTGGGATTAGAGCGTTCAAATAAACAAACTCTTCAGCTTTAATATATTGGTATAGATATCTCTGTTCTGATCTTCTTCGTGTTATCAGATCAGATTTTGGCACCCTGAGTTTTTTATAAAGCATAGTTCTAAATCGATATGCTAGTTTGTATGTGATATATACTTAACATATACGAGTATACATACTTTCTGTGATTTACGGATTTTGACGTTGTTTTGCACAGTCTTTTAGAG
This sequence comes from Sesamia nonagrioides, assembly GCA_017933935.1. Lineage (NCBI taxonomy): Eukaryota > Metazoa > Arthropoda > Insecta > Lepidoptera > Noctuidae > Sesamia > Sesamia nonagrioides. The sequence goes on from JADWQK010000495.1 coordinate 204,777, forward strand.
ACCTGATCCCATTGATATAATATTAAACAGCCCCCTAATCGGCGAACACATTTTTGTCAAATGATTGCGACTATACTCTGTTTTTTAATCTCGTAGACTAAACTGACATTACGGGTGTTGGCAGTTTATTGCAATTTTTAAATAGTGCCGAAACTTAGCGTTCATAAAATCAAGTATCGTTTTTTTACAATAAGTTATCCTGAAATAATGTGTAGGTACTTATTAAAAACGTAATAATACAAAATTAATAATGTAAATTTGACATTTGCATGTGTCAATTTAGTCTACGAGATTAAAAAACAGAGTATAGTTGATATCGTTTGGAACGAACTGACCAATAGACGGTCCGAACGATCCCAAATGATACCAACTAGTCGCAATCATTTGATAAAAATGTGTTCGCCGATTAGGGGGCTTATATGATATGCTCTAACAAATTAACCAAAATAAAGGTGCCGATCGGAGCAGCAGCACACAACTGCAAATTTTTTATTCTGCGTACATTTCACACGTTGGTACAGTGTGAGTGAGATGGGGCGTAATCTAAAGCATAGAGAAGAAAAAGATGGCTAGTGTTTGTCATTTGCGTACATTTCACACGTTGGTACAGTGTGAGTGAGATGGGGCGTAATCTAAAGCATAGAGAAGAAAAAGATGGCTAGTGTTTGTCATTTGCGCTGTTAGTGTTTGTCGTTTGTTTTTACAAGTGTATCGAGAGTGACTAAGGCAAGAGATTAGAATTATAATCTTTTGTACGCTTCAAGTTCAATGCGCTAGTGACTTATCTACCTTAGTTTAATATTATATCAATGCCTGATCCTATAAGGTTTACATGTAGGCATAATAACAATAAAGTTCTGCATATTGAAGAAATATTGATGTTTAATCAAGTCGTAAAAACCGAGCGAAATAGGGACAGGTCACGATAATACCTCGCTTGTAGTAACAAACCGTCGTGTATACCAGTATGATTAGGTGCTAAATGGACCTCTAGTCCCTAAAGCACCCAGCTACACGTTGTTATGATAGACAAAGCCACTGAATTTCACCCGGTGAGGCAAACAAACCGCCTCGTAATCTATTTGTCACGCTTAGTCAGGGCTGCGTCGAGTGACCTCAGGATTAAATGATATTAACATGGAGGAATATTAGTCTGTTGTAGGAGAAATACCTGTAATACAAAATGTATTTAGTTCTTTTTGTTTGTGTGTGTAACTAATTGAGTGTGACGATGGTGAATACATCAGCAGTTCACCACAAGACTACCTATTTAAGATTCACGTAGAGTTAGTTGGCTGGATTCTTTTTGATTTTGTAGATTCTTGATCTTATATTGATTAGCACCGTCTTCTTGCACTTATTCAAATTTCTTTGGGATCGACACAGCAATCAATCTTTCTTTTAACCTTTCACCTCCTGTTTGTTTCTTTTCATAACGGATAAACTTTTCTTTGTGCCTATAGCTATCGCTAGTAAGTCGTGGTGGCCTAGTGGTTAAAACACCAGCCTCTCAAATATGAGTGTGCGGGGTCGATTCCAGGTCAGGCAAGTATCAATGTAACTTTTCTAAAGTTATATGTACTTTCTAAGTATATCTTGGACACCAGTGACTGAAGGTGAAGGAAAATATCTTGAGGAAACCTGGACTTTCAAGTCTGAAATCGCTAACCCGCATTGAGCAAGCGTGGTGATTATGCTCAATCCTTCTCTGTATGAGAGGAGACCTGTGCCCAGCAGTGAAACGATAAAAAGGTTGATGATGATGATAGCTATCGCCTATTATCCTAATTATTCTGCATTACAAGTATATATTCCAATATTGCCAATCGAAAAAAATCGTTTTTTACCTACCGTCATAGAGCAATGAGCAATACCTACAGGCCACGGCTAGTCCGCCGGTGGCGTGTGTTGCTCTATACCTACCATTAAACAAAATTGTTTCGTTACTTTTAGACAAGCTTCACTTTTCTGTCCTTTAATGTCACCAGCGTCCTTATGCAAAGTAATACAAAATAATGTTTAAAGTGTGAATAAAGCAGAGGCATCACGATAATCAGGTCAAGAGACATATGGTAGCCCATATAGGGAGCATAATACTGGTTTCACACAATGCTCAAGCGCATCATTATGTTTACAATCTTGTGGTTACGATTTTGTTGTGGGTGTCGTAATCCAGCTGTGAGCCTGAGTCAAAATTACTGGAATTTGTTTACTGTTAAGGAAAAAGAACTCAGTGAAGGACCTTCATTCATACCTACTTGGAAGTTAAATATTAATTACATTATAGTAGTAGCCACCTGGTGGGTGTTCTATAGGATGCATTTTGGAGGGTATACGCGGGAATTGCATGATTTTAATTCCTCTATTTCCGTTCTATCATCGGACGACCCGTTGTACGGCGAGTATCCACCCTATGTTGTTGACACCATTACGATCCGTTTACGTATATGAAGCGTTTCGCCTCGTCTTTTATACCGCGTAAATCGAAGGACTGGAACAAGTTGCCCGCGGCGGTTTTTCCATTTGACTACGATTTAAGTGTCTTCAAGGATATCCAGTGAATAGGAACTTAATAAATTAACGCGTTTTACCATCAACGATTGCATCACTGCTTACCATCAGGCGGGATTGCAGTCAAGCAGTAGTTAATATTAGGTATAAAAAAATTGTTTTGCCTATTATTACATGTTTCATCCATTCGTAAATCGGACACAGGCCTCCTCTCAGTGAGAGGCAGTGGGCCGTAATCTACCACGCTGGCCCAGTGCGGGTAGGTGCTTAATAACATTTCGTTATCATTGTATAGGAAATTAGAAAGCGGAGGTAGATCGTGCTGCTTTTTTATAAGCATGTCCGATTTGCTTGATCATTAACTGTCTTTTGGGCTAACAGACTGATGATAGAAGCGTTAACTGGCATATTTTATACAGCTAGCTTTTATGTACTCACTCCATACCATTATTTCAAGACATCATATGAAACGAGGACGACTAGATTGAGTGGCTGTCTGGCCAATCAATCATCATCATAAGTTATCTGAAGCCTGAAAATAAACTGAAATATAACTCGTTAAGTGGATTCAGATATAAAAATGTCAAAAGTAAAAGAAAAAGGAAGATAAAAGGTATTAAAAGTGACAGATGGACTGGCGGATATCATAATGAATTCTTAAGGTTCCTTAGTGAGTACGTTTACTTTAAAAGCTTCTGACTTCAAAGAGAATTGCAAACCTGATACCCTTATTCTGTCAGTCATTCTACATGTTAATGTTGCTCAATACTGTTTTTACTTTTGAACCCCGAAGAGAGGTTTTACAATCATACCCTAAATACAATCAAAATTAAGTAGGTGAGGCGGTGGTAGGCCATAATAATATCGGCAGCCGGCAGAAGTTACTACCAACCAGACAGTCTTGCGGTCATGCGATTCGTCGTGTTCCGGCATGATGTCTGGTGAAGCCATACGGAGGACTGGTCTGAGCAGTTGTGTTGCAATGTGTGCCAGGTACGATGCACCAAATGTTGTTGTGTCGGGAGTTTGGCCGTGGAGGATCTCCAGATCAATCTCCCTCTGACGTAGCATCGCTGGTCGTGTTGTTGAGTTAAACATTACATTACCACACTCAACTACCGTCTTCCTTCCTATTCACTAAGTTTTTAAGTTTTTAAGTTTCTAAGTAATAGGCTTAATAAACTTGCGCGTTTACCATTAACGATTGCATTACTGCTTATGATCAGGTGGGATTGCAGTCAAGCAATAGTTTATAAATATAAAAAAAAGGTATGAAGCCTAGACGTAAATCTCCAAATAAATATTAATAAAGCTGGCTCCTCTAAGCTAGCAAAGAATTTTCTAGATATTTTCCCCGACGAGAAATAATATAATATTCAATGACGGCACGGGAGGTATAACCGTCCCTGTCCCATGAAACCACCCTCCTTTATATCTGCAATATTTCAGTTCAGTTTTACTTGTAAATAAATAAATTTTGTAGATGATACAACACAGGAACGTTCATTACTTCATCGCGTTGTCCGCATGTTGCGTTGTAGGATGGGTTCGGTTCGTGGTGATCAATTAGGGATCACGTTGGGGTCATCAGTGTGGAGGTATGAGAAGCAGCGTGTAAAGCTCACACATACTTCCACACTGATGGCGCCGAACGGTGGCCCGCCAGGCAACCAGTCTGGTCGGAGGATCCTCCCTTTTCTGTGGAGGATGAGTGAGCTTTACACGCTGCTCCTCGTAACCCCACATAAGCATTAAGAAATACCTACCTTATTATCTACCTACTTCTACATTTTTTTCAAAGAATATTTCACGAAAAATTATTTTCATTTACGGTAGATGTAGATACTGTATTTTCTATACAATGCACCATTGAGCAGTCACCACTTTATTAGAATTCTCAAGTCAAGACAGGTAAATTTTCCTTTATTGATGAGCGCTCCAAATGTAACCTACACGTTGGTCTATGTCCTTTTTGACAATATGTTTACATATTTGATTCCCAAAGTCAGCTCACCCAAATTTAAACACAAAACGCTACAATGATTGGCAACACATCTGGTGGATACATTATACATAATTTACTAGGGTAAATATTTCTTTACAAAGCCACATGAATTCGACCTGACGAAATGTTAACTTGTATGGCGTTCTATGTGAACTAGCTTATGATTAGGTTCACAGATGTGTGATATAACTGTTTTGTTCATTAATAAAAGAGTTTGTATATTTAATTAAATAAAATCTGTTGTTATGATGGTGCTATCTGGTCGTGTTGCCTAGATAAAACTGCTACTGGTCGTCGAGCAGACGTCATCACCTAGTTAGATACTTATAAATTGGGAAATCTTTTAACCCCGATTTTATGTAAAAAAACAAATTAGTTTGTAACAACGGTTTCTGTTTGCAAGATATATTAGAAAATAATGTCGCCACACAAAATCTAATATATAGGGGAGTCCGGGAGAGTTTAGCAGGGGGGAGACAATAGCCACTGGTCATAGAATCTCTGTTTATCTACATATTGTGACGTTGCCACAATTATTACAACCCACAGGCGCCTCCCGCCTTACTCACGCGGCGTTGTTGCGATCGGCAGTTTCGTTTTAGAGTTACAAGTGAATACGTGTTTTTGAGCCCGGTAAGTATTTTTTTTCAATTTTAGATATTTGACTGCTGTTGCTTACTGTTTATAGATTTCAGCATGCCATGAATACATACCCTTAGGGTAATTATCCTTATAATCTTTACGACAGACAGTTTTTACTTAGATATTATAGTTTTTTTTCGTAAATTGAATAACGGATAGCTGAGTGTGGGGTGGGAGACATTATCATGGCGACGGGGGGAGACTTTACCCAGGGTAATCTCTCCTTCTGTTTCTGTTGCAATAATATTTTTTGTTTTATTTCAGATAAGTATACACACAATCCCAATAAGAAATGCTGTAAGTGACATTGATAACGGCAAGTCTATTAGAGCTACTGCTTTGGAGTGCGGAATAGATCGAAACGAAATTTATAAGAGACAGGACCAAATTGTCAAAAATAAGTGAACAGGGAAGTCAGTTTAAAACAGCTTTGATATTTACCATCGAAGAAGAGAAAGCACTTGTTAAGCATATGTTCTAACTTGCAGCAAAATTAATTATGGCTTAACTAGACAGGCGGCTATGAAGCTTGCATATCAATCATGGACAAATTACTCATGGACTTCTAACAACTGCGCAGGAAAAGATTGGTTCAGGAGTTTTATGAAACGAAACCCTGAACTGAGTTTAAGAACTCCAGAATAACCAGTTTATCAAGATCGACCAGCTTCAACAGAAAAAACGTTTCTGATTTCTTTGAAAACCTGAAGGCAGTTAGAGAAAAATATCAAATTGAAACTCATAACATCTATAATTGTGATGAAACAGGATGTACGACGGTGCAAGAGTGTCCTAAAGTTTTAGCAAGTAAGCATGTGCGTCAAGTAGGTCAAGTTACTTCAACTGAACGTGGCAGTCTTGTGACCGACTGTTTCGCCGTGAATGCTCTGGGGTTCACAAGGTGACTCTTACCCAAGTGGATGAATGCCGCAGAAGAGTTTGCTGAAATTCATTTAGCATTTTGTGAAGTATTCGAAGGCATCTCTTCAAAACAGAGTCCTGCTTATCCTCGACAACCACGAAAGCCATGTCAATATTGAAATAACGCAAAATTAATGGGAGCAACTTTGCTAACTTTACCCCCATATTGCTGCTATAAGTTGCAGCCATTGTTATGATCTACAATATACCCGGATTTATGAGCACAATCATGTCGCAGTCTTTTAGCCAATCAAATATTTTGAGTGAATTTAGAAAAACTGGGATACATCCCTATAACCCGGACATCTTTACAGATGAAGACTTTTTATGTTCCGCAGTAACAGTCAGAGAAATGATTGATGAGCGTCCAGAGCAAGATGTTTTTTCGATTGTTTTATCCTCAGTAACTGCAGAACTACCTTCAGATGTGACCATGATCGCGATGCCTGAAGACAGACTGAAATTATATTATTAGTATGTGGCATGTTTTTTGATTAAATTTCTTTATTTAATTATAATTTGTTATATTTATTTTACCTAGGGTAAAGTCTCCCTTCTCGGTGGTCAAGTCTCCCACCCAGGAGGGAGATATTAGCCAAATCTCACTTCGGTAGAAATCGTGAATTACTCATAAAGAATTCATGATTTACAAAACTTTTTCAAGAAAACATAAACCTTAATAACGTAGCTTAGGGTACAATTTGTAGAAAATAGTTTTTTGTAAATATACAGAGATTTATGAGCATTTTAGTCGAAGGCGGGTAAACTCTCCCGGACTCCCCCTAAAATTCTCGTGTCGCGGCTTTTCCGATTCTCATGAAATTTTGTGTGCATATTGGGTAGGTTTGAGAATCGGACAACATCTATTTTTTATCCCTCTAAATGTTAAGGGTAATCCAACCCTATTTTTTTTAAAATATAGATCTATATCGCCCTTTACAGCACATGATTTAAATAAATAGTTTCGAAGATATTATAAATTTAAAAATTCGGGGGCGTCGCATTTGCGGCGGTACCAGCTGGTCGGGCGGCGGGCCGCTATGTTTTTTATACAACGTTAACAGTTTTTTTGTAATATATTTAGTATCAGTATTAGGGTCGCTAGTATTCAAATAAAAATAAATGTATTTATTCAAAATTTGCGAAATAACACTTAGTAAATCAAGTGTAGGAGGTATACGCCTATGCCAGAACAGGCACCGAATACGGATAATGGTGAGGGTTTTGTGATGGTGTAAAGTAGGAAGCGCCGTTCGCGATCAAACAAGAAACTCTGCAGCAAAGCTCCCATGGGGCCCGAAGTCAACTTGCGCGCCCACTGCCGAAGACCGTGTACATTTTTTGCCTACACTACACTACTAAGGCAGAGGACATCGTGGTGTACGTACGCCAGAAGACGAGGTACTCGCCGAGGGTGTAGTTACTGGAGTCGCGCCGCAACGTCAACTTCTAGGAGTTCGTGATGCATGTACCGAATACGCTATTTGACAGATTTATAATTTTTATCTTGAATTACTTGGTTGCGGTTAAGAAGTTCACCGAAAGTATTTTTTTAAATTTTAAATACGTATTTCGTGAGAAATATGCAAATAAAAAATCAAAATTCCAATAAGCCGCGGAAACGCTTTATTCAGCAATATGGCGTCGCGCTTTGTAAGTGACGTCACAAGCGGTTTTCGCTTCTCAGTGGTTTTTGTTTTTATTTATTATTTGTTGTTGTTATCTAATAAAATGGTTTACAAGTGGTGTGCTGTACCGGGTTGTACAAATAAATCGATAAAAACCCCCGAAAAACAGTTTATAAGTTTGCCGAAAACAAGCGCTGATGCGCGTATGAGGTCAACGCGACATTAGCCAATCCGGATCGATTCAGAATGTGTGGCGCGAGAAACAAAAAGCCAAACATATTTTTGTGTTTTGGATACATTAACTGTTATTATTTTTTATTAAAACTCATGTAAATGACATAAAGAACCCTCATTTTATGCAATTAAAGCAAAAAATCACAAAAAATTTAATACTGTCAAATAGCCTATTGCTATCTGCCCATCGTCATGGAAGTAGATTTCTAGCCGCTGAACGAGGTGTTCCGTCGCTTCCGCGGACTAATACCTACTATAGATTTGCACAAGCACATGCTAGTAGTGGTGAAGTACTATTTTTACCCGACTACGGCAAAGCAAAAGGAGGGTTATGATTTTGACAGGCTATGTATGTATGTATGTTCATCTGTTCCCTCGTAACTACTTATCAGAATTCGACAAATGACGTATCATTAGAAGCGTCTTAATTGTCCGCTGGTTAAAGGCTGAATGGGGTTTTACAAAATCACGGTATCACGTGAAAGAGCTTCACGAGTACTTTATGCTTGTACATAATTACAAGAATGCTTTAATGATGTTAAATATGAGCGATAACAATAAAGCGCGGATCACGGGAACTGTGAATCGCTTTATGCAATGTAGAACAGTGTCAACATTAATACGTAACGACATAAGCTGGGAGTAACTCCACGCGGTGAAGGCGGAAACAGTTTGATAACTGGCTAAAACTCTCATAAAGATGTCTTATGTTGTGGGCTTATGTTGTTGTATGTGCGTGTAGATGTAATATGTCAAGTACCTAGTTTTTAGTTCATCAATTTAACTTTTGTTAATATTATGCGCCACAAATACACTTTAACACCAAAAGAGTACAAATAATAAAAAGTAAAAAAAAAACTAAAACCCAACTACGACAAAAAAACGACGCGTTGTCAAGGTGCTACGGTAGGTAAGTATATGTAACGTCCTACGCCTTTCCAAACATGAAAATTTATCTCTACATAGTGAATATTGCATACTTCAGAATAGTATTGTATGACATTATTGTCAATTTACAACAAAAGCATCTTGGTAGAGTCTACTGTGTCCATTTACTTGCAACTAGATTAGCAACTTTGTTCAGTTCAGTATTCTGAAAATCATGTTTTATACTTTTTCAGCGTCGTTTTTTTGTCGTAGTTGGGTTTTAGTTTTTTTACTTTTTATTATATAGTAAAGATAGTAGGTAGGTAGGTAGGTATATATGTATCTATATGCAGGTTATAGTATTTACGTATTTTTGGGCCTGTGTCACCTGAAATAAATAAATAAAATAAGAAGTTTTACCCTTCACTTTAATTTCGCAGTTCTTTTTTGAAATCAAAAAGGGACTTTAAGTTTTGCCAGTTTCAGACACATAATTTTTACCAAATACATTCACGAGAGCAGATATATAAAGTGGACACTAAACTTCTTTGAATATTTTTATAAGACTACGTTTCATTCTTCCCCGAATATTTGAGATATTGAACAGGCAACTGCTCCTACAAGTTTAATATCTGTGAAAATGCATCGTCCGAAATAATATTCCTAGAGGGAATTTTTAAGCAGTGTGTTGCATAATTTGCTCATTTATTACATGAAAAACATTTGTTTACTGAGCCTGGGGCACGACACAATGTTTACTATAGTTCAAAATACAAAATACTTTATACATATTTTGGCGTGGCATCAGACTTAATTTAAAATCTCTGGCTCTTGTTTTTGTAATACCTTAGTAATTTCTGTCTAAGTTAAGCTTTTATGAAATTGGTTCTACATCCGGTTAGACAGGAAGCCGAAGCCTCAACAACGGTGTGTCATCATCATCATCATCTCAGCGTTCAGTCCCGGTTGCATCCGCGGCTTTCAAGTTGGAGCCCGGGGTCCGCAACAATGTTGTATGTACCCACAGAACTATTATAGTGAACTCTGTTATAGAATCTTCATCAATATTTTACTTTATTATAAATCTCGTCTGTACGGACGACAGCAGGTCAAGCTACTCGAAACTGTTAAAAAATTCCAATTAACGCGGCTGTACGCGGGGTCTGTCTGTGGCCCTTTACGGGGCATCGGTGAGGGTGCGGTCGCTAAGGAAGCGACCAGCCAGATGCCTGACCGCGTCCCAGAGGGTCATGGCTGTTCGACTGGTCCGGGGATACAACACGGTCCCCGCTGAGGCGGCTAGTCTCCTTGTCGGATTGCTGCCATGGAATCTGGAGGCCAAAGCCCTCGCCCACATGTGGGAGTAGCGAAAGCAGGCAAAACGTCGGGCATAACTCCGCTGCCGCGAGAAATCGCGGTACGGCAGACAGGGTTCCGGGGGGACCTCATGGCAATATGGAGAATGCGATTGTCGCAACCCAGTGCTGGGCACGCCATAATAACGGCGGTAAATCCCCTCTTTGTTGAGTGACTGCAGAGGCGCCACGGCGCCCTCACCTTCCGCCTGATGCAGGTCCTCACCGGACACGGCTGTTTAGGGAGATTCCTGTTTCACATAAGGCGGGGGGAAACGCCAGGGTGTCACCACTGTGTGGATCGCCCTGAAGACACGGTGGAGCAGACGGTGAGGTCTGCTCGGTTTGGGTAGAGTACCGCCGTGTCCTCGTGGCGGCGATCGGCGGCGATCTCTCGCGTCTTTCCCTGGTCCAGGCCATGGTCCGGAGCGAGAGTGTGTGCCAAGCCGTCACCTCCTTCTGCGGAGCAGTGATTTTGGCAAAGGAACTGCTCAAACCGCCGCATGAGACGCCCTGGTCGGGAGAAAACATCGGACTCCCGGCTACCGTAGGCGTGGTCTTGCCAGGAAGAATCAGGCCCGGGTCGACGGCGCGTTGTGTTTCACGCACGCCTCAAAGAGATGTCAGCACATTGTGACTGGGTCCACAAAGACCGATGCCTCCTGGGTCAGGGTTGCGGGTTAGTTAAAAAAGAAACCGTGGCCCTGGCGCACAGGCAAGTGAAGGGACACGGGTGGGTTTTAATCAGTAAAAGTCTGACATCAGTCTCCGGCCAGAGCGGAAGAGATCTTTTGATAATTTCCCATCCAAGCCATAAAGTTGAAAATCTGATAACGAAATCTGACAGATGTGCTGTCGTTTGTACATGCAATATTTTATCGGGATAGAAAATATGCGATGCCGCCAAAATCTTACTTTTGAGAATTTTTTATTGCCCCTTAGGTATACACGAAGTTAACGGGTCATTCAGAACCAAGTGTTAGTTTAGGAATCTAGGAAACTTGAGTCAACACTGGGCAATGACATAATATTATTGGTGATTAATAATATGATGATTTAATATTCTAATAAACCTGTAATTATTATCGTGTTCAAGTACGTAACTGAAACCGCTTACTCACAAATTATTTTTTTATCTTTACGCCACTTCCGTTTAATATTTCATTTGCTGAAATATGGTTAAAGCAAGATGCTCTAGTAAACCAACAAAAATCAAAACTACTATTTAATTGATTTATGTATGATAGTTAAGAACAGCATATATTTTGACCAAATATTTAGGTTCGCTAATAAAATGCAGAAGTGAGCAAGTTGCAACAATGACCTCATTGGCGCGGTTAGTTACCTACGTACCTGCGCCTACGCATTTCGTCGGGAATTGGGTCCTACAAGTTTTATTGTGTATCCCAAGATTTATTGCTACTTGAATTAGGTGGACAATTAGTTTTTGTTTTATGTTGAATTAATTTTGTTTCTTCTACAGTTTTTACACACTATTAAATTCTCTATTTTATTTTTCGATGTCGATTCTGTAAAAAAGTAAAGTGAGAGTGGAGTCAGGAGTGAGATGTTATTCCAAATAATGCTATGGATTGACCCTATTGACAGCTGTAAGCTCATCTCACATAACTTTTTACGGTGATATTTTTACAGAATATAGAGGCTTAGTTTCGATCCCCACGTAGTGCAAATATTTTTATGAATATTTGCACTGGTCTGGTCGTGCCTCGGAAAATACGTTATGCCGTTGTACCCGGTTGTTATCATCATCATCATCATTTTTATCGTCCCACTGCTGGGCACAGGTCTCCTCTCATACAGAGAAAGATTGAGCGTAATCATTACGCTTGCTCAATGCGGGTTGGCGATTTCAGACTTAAAGTCCAGGATTCCTCAAGATGTTTTCCTTCACCTTCAGTCATTGGTGTCCAAGATATACTTAGAAAGTACATATAACTTTAGAAAAGTTACATTGGTACTTGCCTGACCTGGAACCGAACCCGCGCACTCATACTTGAGAGGCTGGTGTTTTAACCACTTGGCCACCACGACTTACATAAATACGTTGATACGGTTGCCATACGAACATCTAATGGCAGTCGTTACGGGTTGTCGGAGCCCTCAAAAACTCCAACAATTATTCTAACTACAATGCTTCGATATCGCCTTCGGGTTGTGGAGGTCAGAACGGCACTCGCTTCACGGAAAATATCGAAGTTTAGCAAAAATCAGCAGTTAGACTGGTAAAGCGGACCCCAGACTCCAAAGCTGAAAAAAGCTTCGCATGCGACTTGGATTAACGCAAAGATGGTGATTATGATTTTTAAAGAATATATTATAACAATTAAAATCTTTGATCAGTACGATTCGGACGATTCTCAGAAAAATATCCTATTATCCAGATACGGAAATCCTGATGCCAAATTGCAGCTAAATGAAGTTGTAATACTTGTTAAGAATGACATCATAATTGAATTAGCTATTTTAACACTTAATTAATGTATCATGCATACAATGAACTGTTATGAAATTTAAACATGTAATCATCTGGGTTGCCATGTGGGAAGCCAATTATGTTTTGGTATATGGTATTGATCGTTAATGTTCGGAAGTTCTTATTATGTTTGAATATTTTTAGATACTTAATATGGCTGGATGATACGGCTCGAAGCCCACATATTTTCAATCTCTGGCTAATTTTGATGAATTAGAGAGTTTAGAAATAATGGGTTTTCGCTAGACTCGAGATGGTCTCCAAAGCCTAGAGCATAGGCGTAGAGTAGCCAGCCTTTCGGTGTTCTATAGGATGGATTTTGGGGAGTGTGCGAGGGAATTGCATGATTTAATTCCCCCATCTCCGTTCCACCATCGGACGACCCGTCGTACTGCGAGTTTCCACCCTTACGTTTCACCACTACGATCCGGACGAAGCGTTTCGCCTCCGCCTTTATACCGCGTAGGGTCTGGAACAATTTGCCAGCGGCGGTGTTTCCGTCGGACTACAATTTGAGTGTCTTCAAGGCTAGAGAGAATAGGCTCTTAAATAAAGTAGTGCGCTTGGTAAAGCGCACTACTACAATCCCTCCTGATGGTAAGCAGTGAGGCAATCGTTGATGGTAATCAACGATTGCGTCACTGCTTACCATCAGGAGGGATTGCGGTCAAGCGCTAGTTTATAATTTATATAAAAAAAGAAGACTGCGTTTGAGGTAAGGTGAAAACAGAGCCTAGCATAAGTTTTTTTTTATTTTTATAAATTGGAAGTAACACATTTGTAATGCCTTAAGCAATATTTTCAAGCTTCATCTTTGCAGTATTTTGTGAACCCCTTCCTTCCGCTGTATCTAACTTGGAATTTCAGTCTGTCCCTATGGGTACCATTTGATTAAACAGAAAAGCAGTATATATTCCCACAGGGAACCAGTGGAACTTTAAGGGGATAAAATGGTATAAGGGAAGAGCTATAAGGGGAGAGATTTCCATCTTCCAGGCACAAATCCAGAGTCCAGGCTGTTACTGCGAAATTACTGATAGAAAAGCCCAATCACACTTTCTCAGATCTGGGAGTCGCACCCAGAACCTCGTGCTCATCAATACCACTTGTGACCACTAGACCTACAAGAGCAATCAAGTCAGAGTTGGTTTATGTTAATCAATGTATTTAAAATATATGCGATGTAAAAATCAGTGAAGATAAAAAAGAACTTCTTTTCGAGCCGATGGTAAGTTATTAAAGATAAAAGTAACTTTAGCATAATAGATTACGTATTCTCCCAATTTTAATATTCTCTGATAATTTCCATAATCTTTGCATTAAAAATATTTTTTTACTTCGGAACAGTCTGTTATTATAATTTCATGAAAACTTAAAAATGCCATGGAAAGCTTCCTTTAGTATTAAAGGAAATAATTTTATAAGTATTTCTAATCTCGTGGAGTCGTTTCATCGAATCTCCGTTTTCACTTCGAATCCTGTTTGGAAGGAAATCGTCCAATCTCATAATACCCGCACTTCTTAACATTGTATCTGGACATTGTAGGCACTAATTTTATTGCAATTCTGCTAAAATTAATAAATACTAATAAAGAACAGGTCGGTCATATCATATTATAACAGCCGTACCTACGTAACATACAACAAATCACAACCTTCAAAATGATTCAGAATCTCATTAAAAAAAATAAAAAAAATTGCCGTCGTGGACCGTCGAACTGAAATCATTAAAAAACACAGAATACACGCGGCGCGTCGTGTTTCACGCGCGCCTCAAAGAGATGTCAGCACATCGTGACGGGGTCCACGAAGACCGATGCCCCCTGGGTCAGGGTTGCGGGTTGGTCTAACAAGAAACCATCAGACTGGTCATCTCTTAGCTGGCAGTGGGCATAATTAATTTTCTATCTTTTCATTAATTTTTATAATTATACATTGTGCTCACATGATAGAAGCAACAGAAATGTGTAACGAAGACATGTAATCCATATTATTATTTTAAAAGAGTGTCCATGGAGTTTCTTGCACGTTCTTCTCCATAGCGATCTACGGTTTGGAACGTGCAATTTAGCGTCACTTTTCTTGGACTGAGCGACATTGACTATTCAAAAGTACCAACGGATGGTTAATTTGAAATCAACAATTTTGATTTTAATTTTGAACCGTGGCCCTGGCCTTCGCACAGGCAAGTGAAGAAATACGGGTGGGTTTTAGTCAGTACACGCCCTTCCGCTCCGCCCAGAGCGGGAGATATCATTTCATGATTTCTAATGCCAACAAAAAAAAAGGTCGGTCGCCAATAACGCAAACTTTCTTAAACTGTCAAAATGGAAGAGTGTTACTCATTTACTTCGCTGTATTGGACGGTGTCAATAAAGGTATGCAGTGCGATTTAGCTGAGTGAGCTGTCCTTCAAAATAATGTTTGTTTTTTTAAATAATTATAAACTAGCGCTTGACCGCAATCCCGCCTGATGGTAAGCAGTGATACCTAAAATCGTCGATGGTAAAGCGCGCTAGTGTATTAGGAGCCTATTCACTAAAAAAAAACAAGAAGGACGGCAGTTGAGCGAGGTGATGCAATGCTAAACCCAACACGACCAACGATGCTGCGCCAGAGGGAGATTGATCTGGAGACTCTCCACGGCCAAACTCCCGACACTACAACACTCGGCGCATCGTACCCGGCGTACAGCTTCACTAGACATCATGAACACGACGAATCGCTTGGCGGCAAGACTTTGTCTGGTGGGTGATAACTTCTGCCGGCAGCCGATATTATGGCCTACCATCGACATGCTAATTGATTGACAGTATTGAGAGCTCATTTCACGGTGAAATTTTTACAGAATCGACCTGCTGTATATGGACAACATTTATTGATAACAACGCGTCATACTGTCGTCACCCGAATTCTACATCTACAACTAGCATACATACAACTTTCCAATTTCAAGTATTGGTCAAGTGGCCGCCAGACATGACACCCGTCTGGTCGGAGGATCCTCGCTTTTCTATGAAGGATGAGTGAACTTTACTCTCTGTTCTTGTATTCTACTACAATACAACACTTTCTTACGAAATCAAAGCTTTACAAAAACACGAGACTCATAAACTTCCATATAAGTGTGCGAGTGCACAGGCTCACTGACCACCTGGATATGGACTAATTTCATAAACAGTTCCTTTAAAGACTCCCGTCTTCATCAAACTTCTTGTTCTTCCCATAAAAAATCAGCCTAAATGGCCTTAGAACCGGTATGAACAGCTGATTATGCATCCGCCAAGCTTCGTTACTATATTAGGTAACGCTGCCCACGCTCCGGTTTGATAGTCTAATTTGTCCGCCTTCACTACCCATGAGCCTTGTGACAAATATACGAGCAATACCTGTGTAGATTATGGAGTTATGTATAGAAATTTTCAGGTACTTAAATGGAAATGATATCATTTTAATTAAATGCGGTCAGACTAGACTAGCAATTAACTATGACACAGATAAAAAATAACCAAACAGATTATTGTGGATGCAATACGCGTTTTTGGGTGTAAAGGAATCTCATTTGTCATTTAGATTTGGAACATTGTGTTTTGAATCTATGTCTTATTCATAATCAGTAATTAACATAGTCATCTGCATACAGATAGAGAATGAATTATAATTTGATGTATTCCTTCAAGTGGGTTTCGAGAATGTCATTGTAAAATTGAAGCTTCTATAATTTGGTAGCAGTCTGTTGTGCAGTGTGTGGTCTCACATTGTCCTGAAGCAGCAGTGGCCTTGTGCGATTGACAAGTCTCGCTTGTTTAGCGGCTAGTTGATCCATCATTATGTGGAGCTGCTCACAGTAGAGATCTGCAGTAATCGTCTGGCCAGATTTAAAGAACCTGTATTGCACCACACTAGTCCACCAAACGCTGACCAATTTTCTAGTCAATTTTCTCTTGGGGCAGAATTATTGAGCCGATTCAGTAATGTAAAGCAGCAGTCGACGAAGTTTGTCGGTTTGCTTCACTCAATTCATGAGGTACCCACCTTTCGAGCTTTCTTAACTTCCCAATTTGTTTCAAGTGGATTAAAACAGTTTTATCACTAACACCGCAGCCTGCAGCTAACTCGGACCTAGTTAGCGATGGATCCGCTTCCACAATAGCCTTAAATTCTTCATTGTCGACTTTGGTCTCCAGCCGTCCACGGGGATTGTTCGGAAGTTTAAAATATCCAGAACAAAAACGTTGAAACTAAAACGCACTGTGCTTTCTCTAGCGACACCACTACCATTATACATCATTAATTCTTCAAGCCGTTTCTGCAGCACTGGTGCCACGGCGGAACTCATATTCGTAAATAACGCGAAAGGAGATGTTTCATTTTGGGCCATAAAAATACAACTAAATTACATATATAATTAATTATTTGAAACATTTTTTAGTGAGATAACCCTTTATTAAGGTGGTCATGACACTTTTTATGACGTTTGATTGGCGACTTTGACAGTTCTATTTTCCCGTTGTGTTCCTGTCGAGTGTTGATTTGAGCTGATTGTATTTATTTAATGGGCCATATGTTCGGAATTCATGTTTTGTTTTTTTCGCAGTCATATGGTAGATAATATAGATACGATAGCCGGATTTACTTTACATACACGTCACGTCACATACTCTACATGACACGCCAATCAAATGTCACTGTCAAAATCTTTTTCTCTTATAGCTGACCACCATATTTATTAGTAGTTGTGTTGCACTTCTTGGCCGAATTAAATTGAATTTGTATAAAACCTAAGCCAAAATATAGGAAATTAACATTAAAAACAGTTAACTATAGCGTAACTATACAATGTGCTGGCCCAGGCTCCATACATTTCGGAAACATCTCCTTTTAAATATTCCATTTTGTAAACGTAATGACGCAGAGAAAAAACCAAAAGAAAAAAGAAAAAAAAAAAAAGAAATACGGTTTTCGAGACACAAAGCAGGATCACTGATCACTTCTTTTTTTGGTTTTAATGGCTCTGCGCGATTAGCGATTGAGCCAAAGACAAGTCATATTGTTTTTTTATTATTATTATTTATAAAACGGGGAAACTTGTATTTACAAAAGGAAAATAAAATTTTGACACGGAATTTCGGATTGGATCAGGAAAGGACAGAATAATAGGATATTTATATAAGTATGAAAATTACATATATATTGAATAATATTTACAATTTTATGTTATTAATTAATATAAATGAAGAAAATATTTTATACACAGACGGTTCACCAGAGGATAAAAGGATGTTTACTGAAGTAGGAAGCGGAATGGGAATTTCAAGGAGGCTTTCATAAAATAAGACCCGATTATATCTAGGGCAGCACAAAAAGATATGGTTTAGGTCACCCACCTCACCGCATTCGCATAAATCACTGTCTAGTAATCCAAATCTAGCGAGCTGAGCAGGAGTGCAAACATGACCCAAACGCATACGAGTCAAAATACAAGTTACTCTCCTGCTCAACTTCAATTTAGAGAACCAAGGCTTTGACGGAACTGAATTCTGAATTTTAGCGTAAGCCCTTCCCTTCGATTGGCTTGAAGCAGACCAAGCAATTCTCCATGTTTCATCAAGAGTAGCTTTAGGCAAAGCACACAAATCATGAACACAATTAAAATAGTCCGACCAGTCACCACAAGAAACGGCCTCTTTAGCAAGACAATCTGCGCGTTCGTTGCCTGAAATACCAGAATGACCTGGCACCCAGGAAAACACCACTGTGTAACCCATCTGATAACATGACATCAGAAGGTTCCGAATTTTAATAACGATAGGGTTAACAATACCTGACTTAAATGGATATTTAGATAAGGCTTGTAGGGCACTCATACTGTCTGAAAATATTACGGTTTTTTTAAGTTTTGCAATAAGAATATATTCAACAGATTTTAACAGTCCAAGACATTCTCCTGAAAATACGGATGATTCAGGCGGAAGTCTTATTTTTTGGACTATATTGTATTGGGAATGGACAATTCCAATCCCAACTATACCATTGGGTGAATGTTTAGAAGCATCACTATAAATAGAATGAAAATTGGAGAATTCGTTATTTAATAGATTATCTACAAATTGTACAGAATCAAGCTGATTTCTCGGGATACTTGCATTAATTCTAACATCTGGAGGAGTAACTAATGCGCCATACATAGAATCAAAAGTAGGATAACAGTAAGAATTAAGTGTCGGGGCTTGTATGGCACAGAATCTTTGATAACTCTTAACAAGACAAGGTAGAGATTTATGAGACCAGTACTGACTATTTTCTGTGAATTCTACAAGTAAATGAAGCTTAAATCGTAAAGGATGATTAGAAAATTGCATTAATTTGAAAATGAACTTATCGGATAGGTATTGGCGTCTTAAATAGAGAGGAGGCTCTACACACTCTATTTGCATAGCATTAATAGGGCTGGACTTCATAGCTCCAAGAATGATTCTTAATGCCCTTGCCTGTATATTATCAAATTTCTTCATAGCAACAGTGTTACATGGTTCTAGAACAAAAGTGGCATAATCAAGAAGGCTACGAATAAGGGCGTTATATATAAGACGTAAAAAGAAGGAATGGGCTCCCCACCAGACACCGGTTAAACACCTTATCATATTCAAATTTCTTTCACACTTAGCTACAATGTAATCACAATGTGATACTCCGGTTAATTTCGAATCCAAAATAACTCCTAAAAATTTTGCTTCTGATTTCACAGGGATAGGATTACCTTCGTAGGAAACGATAGGATTGGCAGTTATCCTTCCTCTTGCAAACCAGACTACGGTACTTTTTGATACAGATAAATTTAGTCCATTATTATCTAACCAATCATGTAAATGACTAAGAGAGGTAGTTAAACAGTTACTAGCAATATTAATGGATTTGTCAGCAACGTAAAAAAGAAGATCATCAGCATACTGTAAAATGTTTGCAACTGAGTTCAAGTTTTTTTCTAGATCATAAGTGTAAACATTATACAATAATGGACTAAGAACCGAGCCCTGGGGGAGTCCTCTCCATACAAACCTAGAAAGTTGAGATCCATCATGGAGGTCTAGTTTCAAACATCTTTCAGACAACATGTTTATAATAAAAGATATTAAAAGTTGAGGGACACGTAGGTCATGAAGTTTCTTATGAAGTACAGGAACAAGAACATTATCATATGCCGAACTGATGTCCAGAAATGCTGCTAAAACTGACTCATTTTTTGAAAATGCTATGCGAATATCCGAAACAAAAATGCTAATATTATCTATGGTGCTCCGACCTTTCCTGAAACCCAGCTGATTAACTGTCATAACGTTGTTGTTTTCAATAAAATATTCTAACCTATTTTTTACAAGGTGTTCAGTTATTTTAGCAAGAACAGATGAAAGGGCTATGGGACGGAAAGATGAAACATCTGAAGAAGGTTTATTTGGTTTTAATATAGGGATTATAGATTGCGTTCTCCATGATGAAGGAATATTACCTGAAAACATAACTGCATTGATAGTTTTTAAAAAATATTCTAATGAGTTATCAGTACAGTTTATCAAAAAAGAGTATGTTATACCATCTTCGCCGGGTGATGAATCTTTAACATAAGAGAGAACTCCTTTTAATTCTGACAAAGAAAAAGGAGCATTGAGATCAGAATGATTGCTTGTATTATTATATAAAGTGCAACAATGAATATTATTTAATTCAGGAGCAGACAAAGGAGCTAGTTTATCCATAAATTTATCAGCTAGCTCAATGGAAAGGACACCAAATGAAGAAGAAGAGAATGCCGATCTAAATCTACGAATATTCTTCCACACAACAGAAGAGCATACATCAGGATTTATGGACTCACAAAATCTTCTCCAACCTTCAATTTTTTTCTGTTTTAGGAACTTGCGTGTGAATCGAGCTATGAGAAAGTAACTTTCATAATTTTCTGAAGTCATAAGGGATCTGTATTTTTTCTCAGCCTGTTTTCTTTTCTTAATGGCCATAGTGCATTCATGGTCCCACCACGGTGGAAAGGGAATTTTGCCCTGTCTAGAACCTTTTAAAGGAAATAGAGTATTAGCAGCCTCAATAAGAAGTTTTGAGAACTCTTCTGTACATAGTAATCCATTAGAATCATTAATAGCAGGTAAGGAAGAAATTTTATTATCAACATACTGTTTAAATATTACCCAATCATCTTTCAATTCTGGCAGTTTATGTTTTAATTTAGAACTGTATCTTAAGTTGGAAGGGGAGCAAGATATGTGTAAGGAGAGTATGATAGGAAAATGATCACTGCCAAGAGAGTCATCAAGGATATTCCAAGATAACAAAGAGGCTAAATTTGGAGAACAGAGTGAAAGATCAGGAGCACTTAAACATTCATTAGGGCCAGTAAGTCGAGTTGGAGAACTATTGTTCATTATACATATGTTTAAAGAATCTAGGATTTCAATCATCAAATTGCCATAGTAATTTGAAACAGAGCTGCCCCATGCCTGGTTTTGGCAATTAAAATCACCTAAGATCAAAAATGGGGAAGGCAAAACAGATAGTAATTGTTTAAACTCATTATATATAGAATAAGAGGGATGTGGAATATATACAGAAATAATACAAATATTATTTACAATAACAGCAATGGCATTAAAACCATTACTGAGAAGAGGAAGTGGGAATACTTTATAGGAGAAAGTTTTACTAATGAGAATGGCCACTCCACCATACCCATCAGGTCTATCATTTCTCACTGTAACAAAACCAGAAATCCTAAATGGAAACTCTGGTTTCAACCATGTCTCAGAGAGACACAAAGCCATAGGCTTATATTTATTTAGTAAATAAATAATGTCAGATTTTTTGCTAATGGCACTTCTACAATTCCATTGTAAGATTTTGTGATCCATTATTAAATTGTTTATTAAGAGCTGTGAGTAATATATTGGCAACGTTGGACGGTGAAGAATTAGAAGTAGAAAGTTGTTGACTAGAATTTGTAAGTAATGTAATAAGTTCCAAAATAATTTCAGCAATAGATTTATGAGATATTGTATTTAATGATTGTTGGAGTACTAGACCATGGGACATTTGGGTAGACAAATTATTATATTCATTTGCAATAGAATTATGCATGACACGATCATATCCTCCACTTGGTTTAGGAGGAACCCGGCGCTGACTAAAAGTAGTTTTTTTATAAGAAGTACTGGGTAACTGAGAAACAAAGTTTGGAGAGGGAAGATGGTGATTACTTGGTTGAGAAGGAGGAGATGCTGTAACATCAGCATAAGATTTGGAAACTGAAGGATGAATCTTGGCTGCTTCAGCATATGAGATACAACTATGGGCCATAGAAATTTTAATATTTTGTTGCCGTGTGAACTCAGGACAAGTCCTGCTAGTAGCAAAATGTCTACCAGAGCAATGGAAGCACTTACCATTTTCCACTATCACTGAGCAACTATCCGGAGTGTGTTCATCTCCACACTTAAAACATCTGGGCCTAGATCGACATTGTGATTTAGTATGCCCAAATTTGCAACAGTTATAACACTGAATTGTGGGAAATATGTATAATTCTACTGGCAGAGCTGTGTAGCACATGTAAACACGTTTAGGAAGTACTTGCCCATCAAAAGTTAGAACTACAAGATTTGTATTAATAAAAGAAGAAATACCATCATTCATAGTCTTGCGTTTTATTCTCCGTAGCTTAACTATTTGCCCACAACCAATAGGAACAGTAATGTTTTCCTGAATTTCCTGCTCAGACCAGTCTTGAGGCACGCCCCTAACTATACCCACTCTTGTTACATTGAAACTTGGTATAAATATTTTATATGAAAGATTCAATAACTCTGCATTTTCCGTGAATTTATTAGCAGCTTCAAAATTCGTAAAGGCCATTGAAATTCTGTTTCTTCCTATACGTTTAACACTACCATTAACAATGTTATTAATTTTTAAGTTTTTCAAAACTTTTCCAAATTGAATTGGATGTAAAGATACCGAATCATTTTCAATGGTCGTTACTCTTTGTACATGCACAGTAAAAGGACCCGAGTCCAAGCTAACATACTTTCTGGCAAAATAGGTTTGTTGCGGCTGTGAGAGACCCAAACCAGTCTCACTGTGTTGCGAAATTGAAAGGTTTTCATTGGCAGGTTTACTCAGGTGGCTGGGTGGTTGCATTTCAATTTGAGATTTAAGAGATTTAGAAATGTCAGAATTAGCTGAATCAGAATCTTCACATTGACATGCCTGGACAAAAAATCGTCCATCCTTACTCTTCCGTTTTTTCATATTGCATAGACGGCACCGCGGTTTGCGTGGTCTGATTCTTTTTCTATCAGAAAATTTGCCTACAAGGCCATCCTCAGTATCCATAGATGAGTCGTCGATGACCACATTGAACGCAACAGGCGGACCAGGTCCTGGCCCGCCGCCAGGATCGTCCGGGGGATCAACCCCCATATTAGTAAAAGAAAAAGAACTTACCTAATAATTAGCAGTAAAATATCTGCACACTATATACACAAATAAGTAACTAACTACTAATAATATAACTATATACTAAATAACTTAACTGATCCACAATAATTAATTAAAGTAAAGAAAGACCAGAAAAACACGACCGCCAGATTCTAAGTTTCCCGCGCTTTTTTTTCACTGATCACTTTTACACATCAATATTGATGAGTAAATAGCTGTATAAAATTGAATTTGGAATTCCAAAGAGCAGATATATAAAACCAAAGAGGAGATATTTGAGAACAACGTGGCCAGTACGACAAAACGCCAATTTCATATGTAAGGACCTAATAATATTATTCCTACACCAGGATGCATATGTCTGTAGATCAAGTAAGAAGGAACTTTAGAATAGCTTAGATAATTACAGTAACAACCTGTTCGTAAACATTGTTGCTATTGGATACACTACCGACGTTGATTGACGATCCATTAAGTTTCCTTATGTATTCGATCTTGATACTCATTCAGTCGGTAAACAATCACAGTACAAGACTTACATCGACTGCCCATGTCTCGTAATTAGAATGGTCGTGAAGAATTATTTAGAAGGACTTTTGACATACATGTCCTATTGCAGGTATACAATATGTACTTAAATAAAACCTCGTCCGATCCGTGAAGGCATTGTTAGGTATCGATAACTGATTCTTCTAATGCCTACAAAGCCGGGTTAAACTTGAAAAAATTCGTAAATTAAAACATGTGCGGTAGGCAATACATGCGCGGACAAAGGGGGGCAGGGTACGCGGTACTCGGTCGCGTCGCTCATAATAATACCGTCGAAAATGGTGTTGTCACTTTTTAAAAAAAGACCAAATTTAGGGGAAGTTGGCATTAATTCGCGGAAAAAAGATTATTTCAAAATTCATTAGTAGGTAGTATTGTTACTATTATGATGTAAAATTTCATAGGTATTTTATTTGGTCATGTGTTTACGTAACCTCTATTATCCTTATGGCTCGGACAGGGTTTTCTTTACATATTGTATAGGTGCAAGAGGCTTCTAATGAAATAAAAAGATACAGAGGATATTATTTATTCTGTTTTTCTTGTCTGTTTATATGAATGAAATGTATTGTAATGTATTGATGAATGAAATGGATTAACATTAATGTATTGTAATGTATTTTTTGTATGTATATCTGGCGGGATTGCGGTAAAGCACCAGTTTATAATTATAAAAAAAAAAATATGTGTGTACATAAGTGGTAAATAACTAGTAACTAACCGTTGTCCTTCGTGGCGTAGCGGTCAACACGACTGCCTGCGAAGTGAAGGCCCCGGGTTCGATCCCCGGCCACGGACATGGAAAACGATCTTTTCCTGATTGGCCTGGGTCTTGTATGTTTATCTATATGTATCTATTATAAATATACCTAGTATCGTTGAGTTAGTATCCCATAACACAAGTCTCGAACTTACTTTGGGGCTAGCTCAATCTATGTGATTTAAAAAAAAATCTAACTTGTTGAGTTATTATAGAATAAAATAGAATAATACTCTTTATTATGTACACCATATAGATTACACAAAACATAAATATAAAGATTTTACAAAGGGTGACACAATGGGCGGTCTTATCGCTAAGAACGATCTTTTACAGACAACCTTTGGATGGAATACTAAGGGGAAGGAGAGAGAAATAGTGTAGGTAGTCTACAGTGTATTATTTATATAGAGTATATAATAAATATATACGTTAAATGTATCATACTGGTTTAACTAAATATATAAGTACATCTAATTAATAAACATCATACAAGCAAAAAAAATATAATGACATGTTTAATGAGAGAGGAAGTGCTTTTTTATCATAGGTTTAAAAGTGGACAGAGTTTGAACTCGCCTTATGGACACGGGCGGGCGGGTTTATTTGTCAGTAAAAGAATTGGCTACAGACATTCGGTACCTAGATGATACAATAACCATTCTAGCTGTCCACAACACAATATAAGCCATACCATAAATAAGTATTTAAAGAGAAAAAGCAGAACGCTATGGAGTTACATCGGGGTCAGGATCGCGCGGCGCGCTCAGCAGGAAGGCCCTACAAGGCGATGCGAGTTTACTTTTTATCTCGTACCGTTACGCCATCGGCTCCTCTGTGACATCACTATGTCGCCACAATTACTAACTGTGCGAGGCTTTGAGATCAGCGGACAGCTGTAATAAAGTAACGGGAACTTGTAGAGTGTAAATGATTTAATTTCCCATCTCCGTTCCGTCATCGGACGACCCGTCGTATGACGGGTTTCCACCCTTACAAAATGTACAAAGTGATGACTACTCAATGGCTAGCTACATCTAGTGTCTACTTTTTAAGGGTTTTGGCGCTGTTAACTGAAACACAGGCTTTTGTCTAGTTCGGTTACAAATGTCTGACTCGATTGTAACAATATTTACAATCGAAATATAGCCTTTTTAATTAAATTATAAATAAAATTATAGCCTTTTTTTTTGGGACAAAACCCGCCACACTGTTCCCAACCCACTGCAACTCCTGAAAGCCAGAATCAACAGTGGAGACCGCCAGAAAAACGCCGAGCAATGAAGCTCGACGAGTCCCGGAGAAACGTTTCAACTGTCTTGGGTCCCGTAACGAAATTAATCAGAAAAGAATAGCGGAGGAGTAAGAAAAAAGATATTTTTCCACTTCCCTCCATAATAAGCAGGAGACAGAACAGAACTAGGCCAATCGGCAGAAAGGGACATTATTGCAACTGGGAGAAGCCCAGATTGCCAAGCACCACGGAATAACATTTGATCAAGTTAATGGGTCTTAAGTAGGTATTTGCTGTTACAATTAATTCCAATAATAGGTATGGCAAAAGCGCCTGAACGCACGCAAATTAGTTCTAGTTTCAACAAGGTCCGTATAATAAACAACTCCGGATGTAACTTGTACACTATCCAACATAATATTGCGTTCATTCTGCCAAAGAATACACTCCCACAAGATGTGATGTGCGGACTGTTCAAATTCACAGTTCGATGTAGAACACTGACACAAAGGCGAAGGAACAAGTTTAAAAGAATACAGTTTACTTTTAAAGTTGCCATGACCTGTGAGAAATTGGGCAACGCAGTGGTCAACCTCCAGCCATGTCTTAGCCAGCCGATCGCCAACGGATGGAAAGAACAGATGGAGGTGCCGGCCCTTGATGGAATTATCCCACCTACTTTACCATTCGGATAAGAGGTCCTCCCAGACGTCAGTCTGAGGTTTAAATAATCTAGAAATTCTATTGAGGACGCGTTGTGTAACAAAGTTAGTGTCCATGGCCTCCCCCCTCGCGGAGTAGTACATTGAAGCACGTCGCTGTACTTCAAGATCGACTGGAAGTACACCTGCCAGAACGGGTAAGGCTTCAGTACTGACTGTTCTATACGCCTTGCATAAAAATATTAATGCCAAACTTTGTTTTTGAAGCAGTTTACGTGCGCCGCCCCTGTGCTGGCCCTATCGGCCCAAACAGGTGCACAGTAGCACATACATCCTAAGTAGGTAGCTCCATATATAGTTTTTAAAGTTAGGAATGATAGACCCCAAGTTGCTTTGGATATTCTAGTTAGGGCATAAAAGTTCCTTTTAGCCTTATAGCCTTATCCATACTAATATTATAAATGCGAAAGTAACTCTGTCTGTCTGTCTGTTACGCTTTCCCGCTTAAACCTCTCAACCGATTTTGATAAAATTTGGCACAGACAATCTTTGGACCCTGAGAAAGAACATAGGCTACCTTTTATCCCGGAAAAATTGATGTTCCTGAGGGAAATCTTAAAAGCGCGATATAACCGAACTCCACGCGGGCGAAGCCGCGGGCGGAAAGCTAGTAATATCATATTTTTTTGTTACATGGCGAACAATTCCTGAATAAACCTTATTATTATATTATTATTATTACGCTGTTGGCACCACAACGAAGCGTTTCGCCTCGTCTTTTATACCGCGTACATGGAGGGACTGGAACAATGTGCCAGCAATTTAAGTGTCTTTAAGGCTAGAGTGAATAAGCTCTTAATAGAATAGCGCGCTTTACCACCAATTATTGCATCACTGCTTACTACCATCAGGCGCATCAGGCGGGATTGCGGTCAAGCATTATGTTCGTAATATGTTCGAAAAAATTGTCTGCTCAATAAAGTAGATAATTCAACGAACTTTTTGAACAGCTATCTAGACCGTAGTTACAATATGTTTAATTACCTAACGGATCTCTTGCCTAGAACTCCTCCAGTCTTATAGCATTCAGTTTAGTCACCACACGTGCTATTTATTAAAGTAGAAAATGTGTGTAAGCATCTTGTATTTAAACTTGCAGGATATGATAACAGACATTGGAAATGGTGAAAATGAATAAACAAGCTTAACAATTGACGATTAGTAGGTAATAATTGCATCTTTATAAGCTGTAGCCTGTAGGTATATAGCTATTGTATATTTTAAATAAATTAGTTGACGCCTGACGGCCATATAAAATAAGTATTCTTTCATATTCTCCTTTTTCCACACACGCGAACGTATGTGCATACCTAGTTAAAAAAAATGGACGCATCCAACAATGTCATGTTCGGTTCTTACTGATCCTTGGGATTGTATGTATCATGTGTTGGTCAGTAAAATAAACAAACTCGTGTTCTTCTTAGATGTATAATAGTTTTCTTCGACTGTTTCTACCACCGCTGACTATATAGGCATCATAGTAAACGGCATTCCCTACTGCAGGACTTCAGTTGCTGATTCTCGGTAATCATTGTAGATCAATTGGTTATTCACATTCTCAAGTTCTGTATACAGCAGATACTGCTTTTAAGTTTCAAGGAATACCAAGAGATTTATTATTTTTTATGTAAAACTAAGTTGCATACAAGTTCAGTTATTTAAAATCCCCTGCCAGGTCATGATGGAAAACGATCTTTTCCTAATTGGCCTGGGTCTTGAATGTTTATCTATATATGTATCTTTTATAAATATAGTAGGTATCGTTGAGTTAATATCCCAGAACACAAGTCTCGAACTTACTTTGGGGCTAGCTCAATCTGTGTGATTTTTCCGTATATATTTATTTAAGGCGGCTCCAGAGGAAAAACACGCCGCAGGCCGTTTTTATGTAGTTTTTCGGAGCTATCTACTCTCTATCCAAAAGAAATATTAACTTATTAAAAATACATAAATTTTCTCCATAATGTTGACTCCAAAATTGTAGATTTTTTTTCTTTTACTAAGCATAATGTTTAAATAATTCCTTCACAACGAAACCTCTGACAAGAGAAATAATTATCAAAAACGTGCATATCCTCGAAAAGTAAGCATTATTTAGATTTCGTTCTTACACTAATGGATAGGCAATTTCATGACGAACATTATTGTAGAAATATTTTTTTAAAACGACCAAAACAAAAATTTTATTCAACAATCTGAGCGTATTCCCCATCATTTCTCTTGCCCGAGCTATTGAGATTCAGTATGCCACAAGCTCTCGAAGGGGGAACCCGTGTCGTTCGTCATCGCGCGGTCCGCTAGCATAGCGGGCGGCGCGTGAGCGAGAAAGCATCTGCTTGCTCGCTCACGCACCGCATGTCGCATAGAGTATAATACTATCATAAAGTTTCTCTGTTATTGATGTTCATTTTGGTGTTCGTTTTTTTAACCGATTTCAAAAGGGAGGAGGTTATATGTTTTTTATGTTTGTTTGCGGATAACTTTACTATAATATAAATAATAGGGTATTTGACTAAAAAAACTAATTAGTCCGTCATTCAGATTATAGAAAAATATTGGATAGGTTTATTATATACGTTTTACATTTCGTATATTTTGTTTTATCAAATCAATAAAAATTGACAAATATAATAGGCATCAAAGATCAGGAGTGATGGCTGGTGACGTCACTGGCCGCTAAAAAGTGTAGCGTGTAGTGACGTCACACGAGTTTTCAAAGCACTGTGTCGTATTCATTTTATGTTTATATGAAAAAAAAAATATGTGTCTAGTATTTTTTGAGTAGGCCCCCGACAAGGGGGACCGACGACCTGGTGAAGGTCGCGGGAAACCGCTGGATGCGGGAGGCGCAGGACCGGTCGTCGTGGAGAACCTTGGGGGAGGCCTATATCCAGCAGTGGACGTCTTTCGGCTGAAATGATGATGATGAGTATTTTTTGGAAATCTGACTGACGGACTAATTAGGTTTTTTTAGTCAAATACTCTATTGCATAAGTTGATAAAAAATGCTATGCAATAGCTTTACCGCGGCAGTTCCCGAGTGCCACATATTTTTTTTTTTAATTAGAAAGATTATATCTTCAAGGTAGTCTCATGTTAA
Source organism: Sesamia nonagrioides (assembly GCA_017933935.1). Classification (NCBI taxonomy): domain Eukaryota; kingdom Metazoa; phylum Arthropoda; class Insecta; order Lepidoptera; family Noctuidae; genus Sesamia; species Sesamia nonagrioides. The sequence continues at coordinate 234,302 of JADWQK010000495.1, forward strand.
GGAAATCAGGGTCTGATGATGGAAGACTAAGGAAACCTAGGAGAAATTTAAAAAATCATAGGGGCGCCTAGGGCATTTCTATGTTTTTTCATTAAGTGTTTTAACGCACTACAATTTAGTGAAGTTCGGACTTGATGATGGAGCCGGGAGACAGCCGAGGGATCTCCTTAACGATTCACATCAGCTGCCTCGTGTTTGTGCTTAATAAATTTATATTGATAAGAACTTTACACCTAAATGAGTTGTGATTGTCATTAAAGCTCTGATGATGAAGACAAAGGCCAGTTAAGGGAACTACTCAAAGGTTTACAATAGTTACCTTGTGTTTGGACTTAATTCATTTATATTGATGAAAACTTTACACATATAGGTTTAAATGAAGGTCTGCAATAGATCTGATGATGAAGCCCATAGACAGTCGAGGGAATTCCTCAACAATTTACAACACTGTACTTTAACATAGTACAAACACTACCTACTCGTCATGCTTATGCAAAAATCAATTAAAATCAAGAGACTGAATTTAAGTTGTGTTATTTCATTGCGTTATTTCTAGAAATGCTCATACTTTCATTGTGGTCTTATAGGAATTAAAGCAAACGAAATACGTCGTTTGCTTGCAGGCCTTTTCCAAATATGCTGCCGTCAGCGTCCAGTCTGACCGGATATTGTATTAGTCAGATGTTTATTATTTTTCTGCAAAAGGAAGCTTTGTGTAAATAATATTATAGTATATGTATTTGTTTTTTTTTATACGATAGTTTTGTTTTTTACAATTTACGTATTTGTTTTATTAAACGAGAATAATAATATAATATCAGTCTTGCCTGAGCCCAAAAAAAAAACATCAAATCTTTTTTTTATGTAGGTTTCCTGTCTGCAGAAATTTATATGACCCTGATTACGTTTTCCCTTAAAATAATAAATAATGACAAATTAACCTTTATTATATTATTTTTCTATCCCTTTGATCATCTGACTTAGCTAACTTTCAATCTACAAAACTAACTTCCAACCCTGAAGTTACAGTCATAACATATTTAGTTGTAAAGCTCTAATCAATACAAATTAAGTAAGCCCAAACACATTACAGTCGCTTCCGATGTGGATTCCCTTGATTCTCTGTCATCTCCATCATCAAGTCAGGTCCAAATTTTCACGGTTTTATAGTATCATCCGATATAAATACGAGTATCAAGTTTTCACCCGAAGCATGGCTACAATTTTCGATAATTGGCCTAAATTTCTTAGAATTTCCATTATCGACACTGACGTGGTAACAATGAGATTACGTAGGCAGCATACTCTTTCATATAAAAAAAGAATGGTCAAAATCGGTTCATTAACGATAAAGTTATCAGCGAGCACACATAAATCGAATTGAGAACCACACTTTTGGGAAGTCGGTTAAAAAATAAAATACGCAAATTTTTTATTATGAAGTATCGTCAACATTTGTTTCAGTCTATAATAACCAAAAGTATTTGGGCGCACCAATAAACAAAAATAAAAGTGCCATGTCTGTTACTTCTGTGGTCTATGAATTTAACTTGTATTTGTAAGTACTTCGTCCGCCAGACGGCGCTAGTAATATTTTGCGAAGTATTGTAGAGGTGGGGCGCGGTGAAGAGGGAGCAAATGCTCGAGGTCATTTGGTGAGGGTACGACCTTAAATAAACAACACAACGGTCTCTGTTTTATATGTCTATCAAAATGCGTAAAGAATTTGATGGATCGTATGTAATATTAAAAAGTTAGTGGCTCAACATCTGTGTTGTTTCTTAAAATGAGAGACGATTATGTGTGATATTGTTACGGGCTAGGAGTATTAACATGCCGGTTAGGGGTTGCGATGTTTATTGGAAACGAAGGTACAGTTGATAGTAGGCAATGACAAGTAGAACGTAGCTGATGTCGCACCGAAGTCTTCCCTATGTCCACGAAGTCCGTGACGTACACACACACAACAACACTACAGAAGTCACCCGATGTAGTCCTCAAAGCTCTCGTTGCAGTTGTCGTTGCAGATGTTCTTAATTATCGCTTGTTTCGCTTCGATAGTCAAATGTTAACTGCCGCGCAAGTTTTTTTTTTGATGATGGCACCTCGTAGTTGACCTTGAGAGGTCGACTATGTGCCGCGTAAGTGCTAGGGCGCTTTATATGTATAGGCCAGCTAATCGAACGTTCCAGATTTGTCTAGAAGTAATAATAAGAGCGCTTAATTTCGAGTACGTTCAGCAGGTACTTCACAGGAGACGAGTTTCTAGTACTTTCGATGACGAAACTTCGTTGTCAATATTGATGAAACCTGTACCATTTGATAGACCATCCTAGGTCTAGCAATGCGTCTTTATATCGTACCTCTACAATGACTAGGTCTCAAGATATAGGGCTTAAAAGTTACGTACGGCATGTCCCGCAATATCGAATCTTATGTCATTGCCATAAGGTGCGCTCGTAACAATATGTTTACTTTAAATAACCAAATTGCATACGTAGAGTTTTATTGTCTAGATACTAGTAGCGCCCCGCGGTTTCACCCCCTTAAGTGTCAATCCTCTGAGAAAATCGGAATAAAGTCTTTTGTGCTATTTCTGCTTATAAAATATCAGTGTGACTTTCAAACAAATCCGTTCAGTAGTTTATGAGTAAAAAGATCTAGCCAAAATATCACGTTTATAATAATGTACGGACGACAGCAGGTCAAGCTACCGAAAACTGTCAAATATTCCCAATCAAACTTCAGCTTTAATGCTTTAGAGATTAAATTGAAAATCTATTACAGAAATGTGACAGATTGTAGTAGCCCTGTACTTACCTTAAACCGGTCTAAATTTCTACATTATGGTAATATATCTTGTTAAGGAATTGCATAGTTAAAGACATTTATGGTACTGGAGTACACGATAGTTAAATAAGAAACAAGTAAAAATAAGTGATCCGTCTCGTGGTGAGTCAACGGTTGTGTCATACGGTCCAGAATAACTTTCCTGAGAACAACCGACATGTACAAACGCTTTCTTGTAACTGCCTATCATATTCTTGTTGCTTTTAAAATACATGTGTTCAATGTTTTGAAGATCCTGCCACTGACGCGGGAAACGCTAACTTATTCACTACTATAAACAATGCCAAGGTTTCATCCAAGACGAAACGAAACGTTTAACGTTTTAGATGTTTTAAATGTTTGAATATCTTTCAATAATTTAACGATTACGCTCCAAATCTGTACTGTTTCGGATTGAAAAGCTCTTAGATATTTAGGTACTAGCTTTCCGCCCGCGGATTCATTCTATCGCGCTTTATAGATTATCATTTACCTTTTAAGTTTCTAAGTCGACGCTTGAAAGGCAATCATATCTAAGCGACAAAAATTCGTAAATCTATACTAATATATAAAGCTGAAGAGTTTGTTTGTATGTTTGTTCGTTCGCGCTAATCTCGGGAACTACTGGTCCGATTTGAAAAAATGAAAGGAAGGCTTCAGGCTATATAACATCACGCTGCGACCAATAGGAGCGGAGCATAACTAACTCCACGTGAACGAAGTCGCTGGCGGCTGCTAGTTGAGTTATATACACCATTCGATCCGCCAGATTTTTCTGCACCGTTTGGTGTATATAACTCAATTTACGAATTTTTGTCGCTTAGATATGATTGCCTTTCAAGCGTCGATGTGCATATTCGTTTGCACTATATTATATTGCTTTAAACGACACACAGCGCCATCTATCACCGAACTGGTATGAAGCTAACAATATTTTTGTTTTCCCTCGGGATTATCAAATTTTTGTGGTATAAAAAGTACCCCATTATTTAATCCGGACTTCTAACTTTACGTACGCAAAATTTCAGAGCAATCGGTTCAACAGTTACGGCATGAACGTGGAACAAACAAACAATCAAACTCACTTTCCGATTTATAATATTAGTAACGACTAGTAAGGACTAGGTAAGTAGGAACCTCAAGAGCCTTAGATTAAGATTGGGTTGTAAAACAGATTTCGAATTATATCTCGCTATTGTCATAAGTAATTCAATACCAAATTATTCTAGCATTCGTAAGCGGTAACCAAAACTAAGATGATTTATGGACTGTATTTCACAGTAAATGCCTAGGACCAGGTGTTATTAATATCTCACCGTTAATCCTGGCTTAGATGACGTGGCGAATGACAGGCACCGTTTTCCGTTTTCAGTACTTACTTGTTGTTATAATTACTTACAAACCAAATTAGACTGTTATAAACCTTATAGAACCTAAACCTACCTATGTATTTCTAATCTATAGTTTGATAAAATATACATATCCATTACATTACATGTAACATTATTTTAATATTACAGTAGTTGTAAAACTCATAAACTTTTCGGAATTAATGTATACATTAGTGGTGAAAACCATATGTTTACAAGAAAATCATGGTCACAAACTCGAAAAGGGCCCGGCGCATGGGTTTATGTATAAGGGGGAAGGATTCTGTATAGGTACCATACGAATATTAACCGACATTTGCACGTTTATCTTACTATGTTATAAATACTAATCTTAAGCAAACATTCTGCCCTGCTCTCTCTCTTTTTTAAAATCTGTTAAAATAAAGTCTGTCAAAGATGATCACTACTGCACATAGGCACGGTTTCCTCGAAAATAATCTGTGAAGGTTGCATGTTTTTATCTATTACTACTATATTAAGTTGAAGAGTCTGTTTGTTTGTTTGAACGTGCTAATCTCAGGAACTACGGGTCAGATTTGAAAAAATATTTTTGCGTTGGATAGCCCATTAATCCATGAAGGCTGTAGGCGATACAACATCAAGCTGCGACCAATAGAAGCGGATCATAACTAACTCCACGCGACCGAAGTCGCTGGCAGCCGCTAGTGTTTTATAAAAAGTACTAGCGGCCGCCAGCGACTTCGTTCGCGTGGAAGTTATGCTCCGCAGGCTATATAACAACGTGATGTTATATATTATAGCCTCAAGCCTTCCTGGATTAATGGGCCATCCAACGCAAAAAGAATTTTTCAAATTGGACCAGTAGTGTAGAGTATACATTTGAGTGGAATTTACAAATGATACCAAAATATTGACTCTATGCCGATTATTTGAATCGATCTGTAAACACGCTGTATATCGTCTTAGATCATTGTTTCAATGCATTAAAATTTAAAAATATAATATCATTTTATAAACAGTATTCGATTTGGCAACAATATCCGCCTATCTCTCAGTTCAATGGGTTGACGAGCTGTTATCAATCGTAACCACGAATTCAATACAATCTATACAATAGGTAGGTACACTTATCGACTGAACTTGTGATCTTTGTGACAATTTCAATTCGAATTTCTACTTTACTCATTTCGTGGGCTACTTTTGTAGAAAAAGTCTGTTATTCTGCCAATCTGTCCGATAGGTTTAAGATTTCAGGTTTGTTATTTAAGAGACTTTATCTAAGAGAATTTTTCGAATTTCGAATAAAGTTCTGCGAATTTAAACGTTTCACTAGAAGTTTACAGAACAATTTGAAGGGATTATTTTTAAAGTTATCTCATAATAGAAAGTTCTTTAGCATGATTTTGTAATGAAATGTAGACTAGCACTGGAAGATACAAAAGATTCTTTGTTATCTAAAATGAATTTAGTAATTTATTTTCAACTTTTCGCCTTTTAATATAACTAAGCTCCTAAGATTTCAAAAAGAGTTTATTATAAAGGTTTGGAGTCATTGACTTAATTTGTTGCGCAACTGCTTTTTGGCTAGGCGATGACAACGGACACTCGCGAGGAACAAGCGTCTCCTTATTCCTTTAGTTTAGAGTTTAGACTGCGAATAACATTAATATGGAACTTAAACTTGTGACGTAGGGGTTTCTTCTTCTTCTTCTTCAGCCTATAGATGTCCACTGCTGGACAAAGGCCTCCCCCAAGGCTTTCCACGCTGACCGGTCTTGTGCTGCCCGCATCCATCGGCTTCCCGCGACCTTCACCAGGTCATCGTACGGGTACGGTTACGTAGGGGTTTACCTACTATAAATCACCTCTACCGGGTCTGGGCTGGTTTGGCTGTTTGTAAACATATAAGTAAACTCATATACGTGAGTTATGTTTGTAAACGCACTCACGATAGAGGAGAAATTCATAATGTGGGGCAAAGTTTTTTTTTTAAATTCTGTTGATTATTAACCAAATGTTGTTATTATATTATTTTTGTATTTCAACTCGTGGACTCTGGGCCTCCATATTAGTTCGAGCCTATCTCATATAGTCTTTGAGAGTTGTTAGAAATTTGAAATATCAAGGCCAATACTGTATTATTAAGAAATAGCAAAAATATTATAATATTATTCAACATAAACAAAATCAAAAATATAGACTTGAAAATTAAATTAATATTTTAAATTGTATAAATAATTTTTCGAAACAAGATGTGTCGTAAATGATTAAATGATAATGAACACAAACACATCAAAAGCTAAAATCATTAATAGAGCAGGGTGAATTAATTAATCCTCTCAATTAATAATCCAATTACGTACAGTCAGTGATGCGTGGCACAAAATCCCATTAGGAGCAAATCTGCTGACTTAAGTAACCGTCTCGAACATTGTCTTAAAAGGTTTTCAATAAGAATAATAAGTACGAGTGCCATTATTTTGAAGAAATAAGTATTCTTGAAGCTTAGCTTTAGTGCTTTTCAGCTCGCTGAACTCTGGAACTCATCTTCACCTTGCGTAAATAAATGTTAATTTTAGTAAATGGGAATTTGAAAGTAGTTTTTTTTTTGAGGGCTGTTAGCACAGTCTAAAAATCATACAGTCGTCCGACGAAGACGTCTGGACAGAGCAATCGTGCGGGGTGTGACGGACAAGACGCGTGTAAGCGGCACCCGAGCTGCGAACAAAACGATGTTCGTAGCTCGGTATCTATCATTAAGGGCTAACACGTGTTTGTTTTTTTATTTGTTTGTTTTATAATTTGATATGAGTGTCAATTTTGAGTATAATTGGGGTGCTTGTAATGAAGAAGCCATCCTTTTTGACATTCAAAATGGCGGACGTCATTTTTTTATAATTTAATATAGGTGTCAATTAAGTAAATATAATTGTGGTGCTTGTTACGAAAAAGCTATTCTTTCTGTAATCCAAGATGGCGGACGCCAATTTAAATGTATATTAATATAATTTTGATGTTAATTCCGAGGTCGATTGAGTTCCCATTATAAAAATAGCAAATTAATTAAATATAATACAGTTATCGATGTTGATCTGCAATAAATAAATAATTTCATAAATATTGTTTATTTGTGGCAACCCTGGCCGATGCGTTACTGTCTAGACGATGTCGGCATTTTACACCAGATCAAAGGCGTCGACCTACTGTATGATTTTTATACTGTGCTGTTAGTGTGAAATATCTAGAAGGTATATCATCATTAATGTGGCAAATAAAGTGTAGCAGAGGTTTGAAGGATTATCGATAATTGACGACACGGTTTGCGTAGGGGTTGAGCGTTCGACTGGTGCTCTGCGTGTCGAGGTAGTCCCGGACGGAACAAATATTTGTATGGCCTACAGGTAGTTGTTCCGGGTCTGGCTGTTTGTGTATGTGAGATTAAATGTTTGTAAACGCACCCACGATACAGGAGTAATTCCTAGCGTGGGGTGACGCTACGTTATTTAACGTTATGTTACGTAGTGTTCTCGGTGGTAGAAGTTACCACCCACCAGACAAAGTCTTGCCGCCAAGCGATTCGTCGTGTTCCGGCATGATGTCTGGTGAAGCCGTACGGAGGACGGGTCTGAGCAGTTGTGTTGCGATGTGTGCCGGATACGATGCGCCAAATGTTGTTGTGTCGGGAGTTTGGTCGTGGAGAGTCTCCAGATCAATCTCCCTCTAGCCCAGCATCGTTTGGTCGTGTTGGTCTTGAGTTTAACATTGCATCACCTCGCTGAACTGCCGTCATCCTTCCTATTCCTAAGTTTTTTAAGTGAATAGGCTTAATAAACTAGTGCGCTTTACCATCAACGATTGCATCACTGCTTACCATCAGGCGGGATTGCAGTCAAGCACTAGTTTATAATTATTAAAAAAAGAGTTATAGGTACATTTTATAGCTAAGATAGTTAATTAACGCACAGATTTAGTTGTTAGGTAACTTAGTTGTTAGTTGTTAGGTTACTATTTATTTTCATCATCAACTTTTTTTTATCGTTCCACTAATCGTCGAGTCCGATTTGAAAAGAGGACTGGTCCGATTTGAAAAAATATTTTTGCGTTGGATAGCCCATTAATCCAGGAAGGCTTTAGGCGCGGAGCATAATTAAATCCACGCGAACGAAGTCGCAGGCGGCTGCTAGTATTATATATGCGAAAGTAACTCTGTCTGTCTGTCTGTCTGTTACGCTTACCCGCTTAAACCTCTAAACCGATTTTGATGAAATTTGGCACAGACAATCCACCTAAAGGACATAAGCTACCTTTTATCCCGGAAAAATTGATTTTCTCGAGGGAAATCTAAAAAGCGCGATATAACCGAACTACACGCGGGCGAAGCTGCGGGCGGAAAGCTAGTTTATCAATATATGAAATAGACAAACAATTTCATTGTCTAATAAAAAAATCTGCAACACTAAATTAAACCTAGCCTACTAATAAAATCAGAAGCCTTTTTTCCAATAACATTATGTTATATGTGTATGTAATAATTATTCTTTCAAAATTATTTCCAGACGCAACTGGCAGCGTAATCACAGCAGCTGAGAACGCACGCGACGGTGGAGAAATAGCTATCCTGGTACGAGGTCTTCACGGCAGCAGCGCCCGGAGAGAGGAGCTGCTTCATGCGAAGGGAGCTGACGATGTTGCCATCTCGCTTTATTACAATGGAAAGAGCAATAAGGGTGAGTAAGATAGAGCTAGGATATTCGGTTACGACGAATACATTTATGTAGATGCGGCCATCCTACATGATATAGACCGTATAGGACACAGAGAGAAAAGAACGAGAAGGATCTATATGCAAGAGATCTGCAGGCCAATTGCCAACACACTATCAGTAGCAATGCGTTTCATTTTGACAGTTCAACAACATTCATTGCGTTATTTAGGTTATTGAGTAGACATATTTTCGAACACATGGAGTAATGGATTAGTAATATGCTTCGAAGTGGTTCCAACTGATAGTAATAGTGTGTTATTTTTTATTGGACTAATAATAGTAGTAGTTTATGATACATAATGTAATGAGGGGTATTAAGCACAAGTGTGAGTTTAAAAAACGAGCGAAGCGAGTTTTTTAATAGTATCACACGAGTGTGTAATACCTAATTATGTATAGTTTCACACACTACTTTATCTAATCTTAGAGCGCCTAACGCCAACGCAACACAATTCCATTTATTCAGTATCATAATTGTAATATGCAAAATGTTAACAATTCTGCACCCTGCATCACAGCGCATGCGCCAAAGCGCGCGCAGCCACAGATAAAAAATGAAATAGTACTGTCTACATTGATATAATATTAAACAGATATGATATTTTGTACGCTTCAAGTTCAATGCGCTAGTGACTTATCTACCTTAGTTTAATATTATATCAATGGCTGTCTATGGTTTGTACCGTAATGAAAAAAAAATATTATAACATTATTTTGTTACAGAATTATTGTTTTAATTTAATTTTTTAATTTCCTTTCGATATACTATTGGTAAAGCAGGCCAATATAAACTCCTTTTTGGTTTTTAATTTTAAATTTTTTGATATGAGAGTAGATAAAATTATTTATAGTTCTTTATTACTAAATAAAAATGCGTGATTCATGTAGTAAAAAGTACATTCAGTAAATAATTCATAAAGAACAGTGAAATATCGCAGCACAGTGGCCACATCATGACTTTATCTCAAACCTCGCTCGTAAGACGGTTCACGCGGCCGTCTTTTTCAACATGAATAATTCATTACGTGACATTGGCTAAATGCACAAACGGTGTGAAGCCTTAAAAAAAAAGAAAGAAAGAATAGTGTGTTACGTAAATAGGGTGCTGATTAGGTAACACTATAGCAATTACTTAGATTTTGATAGTAAATCAACATTAATTGCCTTATAGTTGTAGAGCAGAGGAATTTTCCGCACACATGTAACAATAGATTAGCAAATATTCTTGAAAATGATTCAGAATTCTGATTGATAGTATGTTACGCGCTTAGGGTAGGGTATTTGAAAAACAGGACAGCGAAGTTGTCTATAATATAAACAGGAACCTACGTTATTATAGAAGTAGCAGTACTGAGCAAAAGCGTGGGGATGAATTGCTATATATAATGTTATTAAACACGGAGGAAATGGTAAGATAAGTACTTCCTCGAAACGGTATGATTTTGCTTTTACGCAAAGGAAACAGGATACATTTTAACTCTAAATGAACACGTAAGCCATCTCCAATTTGTTCTACAGTAGATTCATCGTTCTAGGAGTAAGAGGCTACCTACGTTTTAGTATTTCTATATGTGTACATAGAACAGGGCATGCAGGATGCGATATTAAGATTGTTTGTGGGATAACACGAAATTTCCACATGGTGCGGAATCATCTATGAATCTCCACTCAAGCAGGAGTATAATAGGGATGTTCCCTGGGTAAAAAAAAAAAAATGATTCTGTTTAGTCCGCCATACAGATTATAAAAAATATTGGGTATATTTTGTTTTATCAAATCAATAAAAATTGACAAATATAAAAGGCATCAAAGATCAGGAGTGTTGGCTGGTGACGTCACTGCTCGCTAAAAAGTGTAGCGTGCAGTGACGTCACACGAGTTTTCAACGCACTGTGACGCCCTCATTATCGTATCAAATACGTGTCTAGTATTTTTGGAAACCTGACTGACGTGACGGACTAATTAATTGTTTTAGTCAACTACCCTATTGCACATAGTTATGCGAAATGGATCCAACCCACAAAAACCTTATCTCGGCAGTTGTGTTGCGATGTGTGGCAGGTACGATGCGCCAAATGTTGTTGTGTCGGGAGTTTGGTCGTGGAGAGTCTCCAGATCCCTCTGGCGCAGCATCGTTGGTCGTGTTGGTCTTGGGTTTAGCATTGCATAACCTCGCTCAACTACCGTCATCCTTCCTATTCCTAAGTTTTTTAAGTGAATAAGCTTAATAAACTAGTGCGCTTTACCATCAACGATTGCATCACTGCTTACCATCAGGCGGGATTGCAGTCAAGCACTAGTTTATATTTATTAACAAAAACCTGTTTTGAGTTATTGTCATAAATGTCATCTACACATCAACTTTAAGTGTATGCAAAAAATATCCAAATCGCAAAAAGTAGAGGAAAATATCCATGATTTAAAAGGAAATTTTGAACAAACTACTGTCATGTTATCTTAATATATCAATCTCACTTCAATTTCTACTTTAGCAAAAGCAAGTTTTTGGGTCTGGATCCATTTTGCATAACTACGCCCAATTATAGCAATGGGTTTAATTTTGGCACCTCAACAACATTCATTCCGTTACTTAAATTGTTGAGTAGACACATTTGTCGAATATATGGAGCAATAACATACATAATATGACTTACGGAGCCGAGACGTGGACACTAACGGTCAGACTAGTCCATAAGTTTAAAGCCGCTCAGCGAGCTGTGGAGCGGGCTATGTTGGGCGTCTCTCTGAAGGACCGCATCAGAAATGAGGTGATCCGACAGAGGACCAGAGTCACCGACATAGCTGAGAGGATTAGCAAGCTGAAGTGGCAATAGGCTAGTCACATATGCCGCAGGACCGACAACCGTTGGGGTAAACGAGTCCTCGAGTGGAGACCGCGTCTCGGCAAACGTAGCGTGGGACGCCCTTGGGCGAGATGGAGCGACGACATCAAAAAGGTGGCTGGTAGTGGCTGGCGGAAAACTGCTCAGGATCGGGCTTGTTGGCGTGCCATGAAGGAGGCCTATGTCCAGCAGTGGACGAGTAGGGGCTGATGATGATAATGATGATGGAGCAATAAATTAGCAATAGGGTTCAAAATGATACAAATTGATAGGAATAATGTGTTACGCGATTTACGATACGTGGATGCAGGTTATGAAATGACTCCGATAGCTGATGCCAAAAACTAGGGCAACAACATTAGGTATAAATGCTTTTAAAGGAAAAATATAGGTAATTTCGTCCCAAAATACCGCTAGGCTAAGAAATAAAAAGTTTACAATTTATATTGTAGTAACATCTAAAGGTATTAACTGTTAGAGCGGTCACATAATGTGTAAAACGGCCACATTTTGTGCTTAAGCGGCCACAACATGTGTGCCGTAACGAACCCACTCGGTTGTATTACCTACATCTACATTTTTACTTGTATATTGGGCAAACTGAAAAGCTACAAAGGAAAGTTAAATATTCAGATAGGCTGCTGCTCCATCACTGTTTATTTAATGAAAAATGTAATTAGATGTCTTTAAATTCATAGGTCTGAGAAGCGATATGCATTTATGTCATTGCTGTGAGGAAAAAGTTATGTCATAAATATGATTGAAGATGTATGTACGCTATAAACTAGGCTACATTCGCATATCCTTGATTTTCAGTCGGAAAATTTCGAAAAACCACTGAAATGTGATTAATTTGTATATTTTCTCGGTGTAGCGGTCCAGAAAAGCTTTAAAATGATACATCATGTATTTATATTGATAAAGTATGAAGTGTAGTATGAAGTGAAGTATGTGTGTGTAGTGTTTGATGAAGTTATGACGTATCGACAAAAAAAGCCCTTGAGAAATAATATGTACATATGATAACATCTGGATTAAACAAGCTTGTTTGTTTACTAACTAAATTTAAGTCATTGGAAGAATGGGAAAAAGGGTATTAATGGAAGAAGACTTCTGGCCGCAGGGCGTGATGTCCCGTCGCTTCTGCTGAAAGTAGCGAATACTTATCTATACTAATATAATATAAAGCTGAAGAGTTTGTTTGATTGTTTGAACACGCTAATCTCAGGAACCACTGATCCGATTTGAGAAATTCTTTTTGCGTTAGATGGCCCATTAATCCAGGATGCTTTAGGTTATAACATCACACTCCGATCAATAGGAGCGGAGCATAACGAACTCCACGCGAACGAAGTCTCTGGTGGCCGCTAGTTTTATAATAAAACTAGCTGCGTCTCTCGGTTTCACACGCGTAGGTTTTGATATTTTTTTTTTATATGCTCCGCTCCTATTGGTCGCAGCCATCACTATCTCAGCGTTAATCCCAGTCGCATCCGAAGCTTTTTCAGCTTTGGAATCTGGGGTCCGCTTGTTACCAGTCTAACTGCTGATATGGCTAAACTTCGCCATTTTCCGTGAAGCGACTGCCGTCTGACCTCTCCACAACCCGAAGGCGACATCGAAGCATTGCAGATAGACCAATTGTTGGACTTTTGAGGGCTCCAACAACCCGTAACGACTGCCACTAGATGTTCGTATGGCAACCGGACCAACAACGGCTTAACGTGCTTTCCGAAGCACGACCAAACCAGTGCAAATATTCATATTCATGCAAATATTTGCAGTGTGCGGGGATCGAACCCGCGCCTCCCTGCGCAGCGGCCGCGTCCGCTACCGCTACGCCACGGAGACTGTCAATTATGCTCCGCTCCTATTGGTCGCAGCGTGATGTTATATAGCCTAAAGCCTTCCAGGATTAATGGGCTATCCAAGGCAAAAAAAATTTTTCAAATCGGATCAGTAGTTACTGAGATTAGCGCCATCAAACAAAAAACAAACTCCTCAGCTTTATATATTAGTGTAGAGTATGTTTAGTTTAAGGTATTCTGACAACAAGACGTAATAGATGATCGGTTATTAGGAGTAGGAATTATTTCAAAAGTACATTTTAAAATATACTTATTCTCCTTTGTCTCATTATTTTTATATGTCATTATTTCTGCATTCCATAGTATCCTTGGAGAGCCTCCACGGTGGTCACCTAAAGTCCATATCCTGGGGCTTGGGCGAGCATCCCCGAGGTACCTTGGCCCTGATCATCACTCCCAGTAGAGTGAAGCTGGTCGCGGGCTGTAAACCCCTGCACTGGCATAACATGTCTGGCAGACACGATATGCTAGCGATGTTATCTAGTCAGAAAATGAAACTGGTAAGTACCTGTTTATGAAATAATACAATTATTAGATTTGACAAATTAAACTTCGGTTTATTGCACGATAGAAAAAATCTGTTATAATCATCATCATCATCATCTCAGTGTTAATCCCAGTCGCATACGGAGCTTTTTCAGCTTTGGAGTCTGGACTCCGCTTTGCCAGTCTAAATGCTGATTTTGGCTAAACTTCAATATTTTCCGTGAAGCGACTGCCGTCTCACCTCCACAACTCGAAGGCATTATCGAAGCATTGCAGTTAGACCAATTGTTGGACTTTTGAGGGCTCCAACAGCCCGTAACGACTGTCACTAGATGTTCGTATGGCAACCGGTAAAAAAATCCCAAAAAATCAATTACAATCACGCCTTGATAAAGACAAGTGTTTTAGCGCACACAGTGGCCTAAAGCGGTACTAATTTTTTTTTTGCTGTAATTGTGGTATGAGCGATGTTTACATTCTTCCAATAAACTGAATGATTTTGTGCGGGACGACTAGACATAAGATAGATTATAGAAACGTCTATAAAATAGTTAATAAATAAACACATTCCTCTTCGACATTCAAATTCAACAGTCATGAACAGTACTCAGTACTTAATAGTAAAATAAGTTGTGACCCCGCTAACATTTTGAAGAATACATCAATTGAAAGTCAACATATCGAAGTCTACTTATTTCCACCGACCCAGCAACTGAGTGTGCGTTAAAAAAGTGCAGAGTGTAGGTATAATAGGTCGGATACGCACAGATTTTGAAGACTGAAGCTAACCATAGATTCAGTATGATTCTGAATGCTGTGCTATAATTATTATTAATCAGTTTTTGAAAAAATTGTTCTGCGATACCTTTTAACCGTAAGGTATTGAACTTATCTATGAAACAGAAGCTGTGTTTTTTTCATAATCGGCGAATATTTTTTACGTTATGAATATCATAGTGTGCTGAATTCGTGGTTTCGGTTCACTTGTCGATGTCTCTGTGATCCTGTATGTCCTTTTATCCGAATAACCCAAATATTTGAACAGATAACGAGCCGGAGCTGTACCTACTAAGCTTATAAATAACAAGTAATATTGGGAGGAAATAATGGGGATCCTTACTTTCTCGTCGATGACTTCTAATTTTCAATTCTTTTGAAATAATCTATGATCTTGTCAATAGTACTCTAATGGAGTAAAAACAATGAAAAAAGAAGGTTATTTAATACGAGAGTGAGGCTGTCTAGTGACTGGCCAGTATTTTATTTTCAAGGACTTTTTGAGCAAGGCCTCGATACTGTACTGAGTTAGAAACTTTCTAGGAATTCATTTAATAACTTCTTTAACTTTAATATTAAAAGGAAAGTAGAGAATTTATTTGAGCAATTTTTTAAGGGTCCTAAATGATTTAGAAGCCAGTAAAGGGTTTCTGTAATTTTTAAAATATTGCGACATTGTTACAGTATCACGAAGAAAATGCACCAGTGGAGGTATACAACAGCGAAAGGGCTGTTTTACAGTCTCTTAACTGTGACCATCATGAAGACACCATGAGGCCTCCAGCTCTCACGACAGTAGAAGAAACTGACTACGAAGAAGTTAGAGACTTCATGGCGAAGGACGCGAGGAAGAAGCGGGAGGAGGAGGAGATGCAAGGAGACGATTACAGAGGAAACTATGTTGATCCCAATATCAATCTGCCGCAGCCGGTTCCCAACAGAGGAGATATACCTTCAAACGCTATTGAATCTTGTGATGGTAAATTTCATTCTAAAGGTTTATAATATGTGAGCCAATGTCTACAATATGTAATATTATTCAGCTGACTATTATTTACACTAGGTACTATAAAAACAATAGGAGACTTAGGCACTGATAAATTTAATCTGTTTTAGAAACTGCAGTTGGAATTTTAAACACAATTTTGGGTCATCGTGGAGCATTTAATATAAATTCAATGCTCCTGGATGACCCCAAACGTTGCAAGAAAGATGTTGGTACAACATCATTCTTGCATCGCCACAATAATTTCTATGAGCGGAATCTCAAACGCTCCTCTGACGCCTCTTTCTGTTCCACCTTCTAGATGAAGTGATCCGTCAGCTGACTCTTCTTCGTCAAACGATCGAGCTCCTTCGGCGCGAGGTCGGCGAACAGAAGGGTATCATCGACAATCTGCGCGGTCAACTGCGTCAGTGCTGCAACCGCGTGCCCACTCCACCAGCTCCTGAAAGATGCACTGGATCTTCTTGCTATCCTGGTTATTAAATATTATTATGAAAAACTATAAAGTGCTCAATTCATAATAGTCTTACCAGTTTTAGATATTTCATGAGATTTCAGTTGTACATTTATCGAAATTCTAAGTTTTTAGGTTCTGTCACGTTAGTATAGAAAAAAAAAAAGGATTTGTTTGTGTGTAAAGATTGTTTCAGAACAGTAAATACAGAGTTATTCACTTAGGATTGAATTCAGAATGTAGCAGTAATATTGTATGCATTTGATTAATATTTCTTTTTAATATTTTGTACTTTAGCATTTACTAACACGTATCCTATATGTACATTCTCATTATAATCAATAACAAAGTTAGCTTCATTAACGTTAGTAATATCATCCAATTCTTGCCGTATCACAGCAACATCTAACATAAGGTGTATCAAGCAACTTTTATATTCAAAGTGTGGGTTTTTATTAAAAGTATTCTTTTAAAATCGCGTTTTATTTCATATAGTTCGCTAGACGATATATCAAGCTATATATTTTTAATATAAGTTGACCTTTCATTGTACGCAATGCCTATACGATGCGAGGTCAGTTAATTCTGGAAGTATAAATCTTGATATGTTGTCGTGTGTAATAAGTCCATATGTGTCAGTTCATTGGCTGCCTACAGAGTCGCGAGTCTCGCCCACCTAATATCAAGTTGCTTGATTAACCTTATTCATATTTGTGAATGAATAACTAGATTTGTCAATTGTAATGATGTTACGATGATTGGTGACTCTGTAGGCGAAAGTGTACCTAATGATGTCCCTTGTTCAAAGTAATTTAGGTAAGTGAAAATAATGTTGTTTTGGATTTGATGGCATTTTTTTAAGGTTTAAAAAGATTATGCTATATCTCGTCCAAAATTGTTATTTTTATGAAGTATATAATAATAATAATATTTGACACGGAACATTAATTACATTTGAACAGATTTATAGGACTCTTAATTTTTATTGAAGGCATCTTGTGCGTGTCTAAACTGGATAAAGAATATCTGTGTCTCAGACATCAGCACTCTTCTGTATGATGATTCATTAAATTAAAAAGTTTAATTAGGCATATTAATCCACAAAGAAAAAAAACACACAAAGAAAAATATCATTACACAGAGATAGAAAAATAAAACTTAAAACAAAATTAGCAAAAGAAAAGAAAATGTTTAAGACAATATAGTTGAAAAGCCAAATTCAGTCAGAAGTTTAGTGAAGTCGACAGTAAAATCGCATTTCCGCTCGGGTATTTGGCTCCGTATACTGCGCTCCGACGGGTGTTGTATTTCCGCCTTTGAACATAATTATATTGAAAACGTAGTCACTTCCTACAATTCTGCGAATAATTTCATCTTTTGGCTAAAATCTTTTTTATAAGGACAAATACACTACACATTCATTACACAGACTTTTCGATACTTTTTAATGATATATTTTTTTTGCTTTGCTGGTATTTTGGCGTGACTAGCCAGCATATGTTAGAATAATTTTATTGTTGTTGTATTTTCTTGGGTTTCTTTTTTAATTGAATGAGCTGTGCTGCTGGGGAGTTTGTTTCGCCTATTCTTCCCAGCGAAAGCATTAAGAAGTGGCGAAGGGCGGGCGTTGGGCGACTGTCTTATGTAATATTGACGTACAAAAAGTGCTGATTCTCAGCATAATTTGAAACACATTCTTAAAACTTTGAGACATATTTAGATTGCCAATTTTTACTATACAAATAAGGGTAGAGGAATCTCCATCAAGGTGACACATGTTAACATCACCATAACATCATGTGATACAGGCGTAGAATGCCGGAACACAGCCACTGGGTTCGACTGCGGCTCCTGCCCGCAAGGCATGGAGGGCGACGGTAGAAGATGTAGACCCATCACTTGCAACAGACGACCCTGTTCACAAGGTAGGTGACATTGAGATACTGGAATTTGACGTCGATATAACCTTGATCCTGTACGGGGATGGCGGAGCCTACAACAACAGGCATTCCATGTGCGTACCCAGCTTCTGGCCATTGGGGCAAGTTAGGCCTAGGCGAAGGCAAGTCTAATTTGTAGAGAGGGTAATCTTTATGCGCTATAGTCGCACAAAGATTGCTGCCTCGTCCTGACCCACCTGGGATGGGCATTTTTGTGCCTAAATGGAGCCTCCTTGACATGCAATGTATGTCATATTGATATGAAATAAACTTATTTACTCATTTATTTATCATCATAATTAGCCTATAATGTTCCCACTGTTGGGACACAGTTCTCCTCTCAATGAGAAGGAGTGGGCCATAATCTACCATACTGGCCCAGTGCGGTTGGTATTTATTTATATAAATAACTTTTTGGGATACACTGGATCATGTACGAATCTCATCATGTACCGAGACTTTTTTCAAGTATGTTTGGGTCAGTTTCCAGTCTAACCGGATCCAGTTGAATAAGCACTTGACCTGGAGCGACTGCCTATCTTCACACTATCTAGACCTCCACAATCCTATTGCTGGGTAATGTGATACCGCTTGATAAGACTGGTTGTCAGATTGCGGGCTTCTGGCCACTCATAACAATTGTAGAATATTCATTTAATAACACTGAAACTCAAATATTGTTTTTTTTTTTATGAATATGCCATTTGAAGTAAGGTGTTAGTTACCTAGATGTCGATATCACATCTTTAAAGGACATGGATAAAGTTTGACCCAGCAACAAACTAAAACAAAACTAATAAGTGTTTTATATAATGGCGCCGATTCTCTTGTTCACAAACTAAACTAATTTTTAGTTGAGTGCATCTTTTTCTTTCTATATGATTAAGAAAAGGATAGAAGATAACATTTTAGTTTAATCCTATCAAATTAAGATATTCCATAGACATTTTTTTTTGGTTCATTTCTTTCCGTTCGGGCGAATGGAAAAGGCAAAGGCATAGTACGCCATACAGCCAAGTCTTCAGTAATTTTTTTCTTCATTAAATATCTATCCTAACTTATCCTAATTTATCCTAACTTATCCTAGCATAACTTAACCTAAACTAACTCCTTTCGTTTTACGCGTTTGGACGATAAGGAGCGGTTTAGCGTAAAGACATGATGAGGCCACTATGCTACAATATTTCACTGTTCTTTTTGAATTATTCACTGAATGCACTTTTTACTACATAAATCACGCGTTTTTATTTAGTAAACGACACTATAAATAATTTTAAAAGTCCAATGAAAAATGAGCGTGACACTCATCTTGACATTCCCGCCAAACCTCCTTCCATAGACAGTTTAGACGCGATTATAAACATGGCGACCAAAAATACACCAATTTACGGCAGGCGCGGACTAATTTGACAGGTCCAAGCTAACATATCATCTTCCGTCCTTTTCTTAATGAAATATAACTTACACTTAACTTAAATTTAGATTAGTATAAAATCAAGGGAATCGAGGCCAATGCCTATATTTGGTTATCAAATTAGGACAGAGTATGTGATATGTCACCTTTTCGGCAAAAGTATACCTATATATTTACATTAACGAGGCGACCAGTGCGAAGTAGGTATTCGCACATCCTTGATTTTCAATCATACATTGTCGAAAAACCACTGAAATGTGGGAAATTTGTATATTTTTCCGGTGTAGCGATCCAGAAAAGTTTTAAAATGATGCCTCATTTATGTATATTGACAAAGAAATGAAGGAAGTTATAACATACCGACAAAAAAGCCCTTGAGAAATAAATATTTCATATTTTTTTTATGGTGATGGAGAATTTGGTAAAACTCCAAGTACAGATGCTGACTGTTTGGCAAAGCTTGTGACATATGATTCACAGAACTTTTAATTGCCATTATAAGCTACCCAGCGTTGTTTAATAACCCTTAAACGGATTAGGGACATCACTTTACCAACATCGACACGTGTACTGCATCTACTTCTAGTTATTTCGCAGATGAAGCTTCGTCGAAGGTTCGAACCCAATTAGGCGCTTTACTCTCAAAACGATGAAGGAAAACAGCGTAAGGATGCAGGCATGATCTAGAGTCATGGAGACTTTTTCTCGGTGGTAGGCCATAATATCGGCTGGCGGCAGAAGTTACCACCCACCAGACAAAGTCTTGCCGCCAAGCGATTCTTCGTGTTCCGGCATGATGTCTGGTGAAGCCGTATGGAGGACGGGTCTGAGCAGTTGTGTTACGATGTGTGGCGGGTACGATGCGCCAAATGTTGTTCTGTCGGGAGTTTGGTCGTGGAGAGTCTCCAGATCAATCTCCCTCTAGCGCAGCTTCGTTTGGTCGTGTTGGTCTTGCGTTTAACATTGCATCACCTCGCTCAACTTCTGTCATCCTTCCTATTCCTTAGTGTTTTAAGTGAATAGGCTTAATAAACTAGTGCGCTTTACCATCAACGATTGCATCACTGCTTACCATCGGGCGGGATTGCAGTCAAGAACTAGTTTATAATTATTAAAAAAAAAAAAAAAAAACTTGTGAAATCTAGATATCATCCCGCATTGGGCTAGCGTGGTAGATTTCGGCCTACTTCCTCTCACCAAGAGGAGGCCTGTATCCCAACACTGGGAACATATGGGCTGATTATGTATGACATATTTTAATGGATAGTACTGGTTCGTAGGCCAAAGAGTTGGTAGATTAAGGAGACGATAAGCAACAGTAAGTCAGGTATACTAACCATCTCTTGGCATCAGAAATTGGTTATATCGTGTCAAGATTAAACATTATGCCGATGTTGTTGAATTTCATCTGTTCTCCAGTGGAACGCTGCGTGGATACAGAGCAAGGTTACCAGTGTGAAAGATGTCCAGGACGACTGACCAGCGACGGGCAAACTTGTCGCTCCGCCTGCAGTTCAAACCCTTGCTTTGGTGGACGTGAGTACTATTACTTCAATATTTCTACTCCAAGTTGCTGTTGAGGTCATTTTTATATAAGAGTTGATATTTTTGACCCCATACGACAATGACACGATAAAGAATTCACGTCTTTTTGCCAGGTGTACAATGTCAGGATTTGCCGGATGGTAGCTACCGGTGCGCCTCTTGTCCAGAGGGCTATCATGGAAATGGGGAAAAATGCTACAGATTGTCTTGTCGCCAGAGTTCTTGCTTTCAAGGTAACTATCTACTCCTGCAATCATTTCATGAGTAATTTCTGCGCAGCTTTTGAAAGCACAGTTTTTTTGACAGCCTCCGTGGCGAAGTGGCGCGCCGTGCAAATATTTATATGCATGAATATGAATATTTGCACTGGTCTTTTCGTGCTTCGGAAAGCACGTTAAGCCGTTGGTTCCGGTTGCCATACGAACATCTAATGGCAGTCGTTTCGGGTTTTGGAGCCCTCAAAAGTCCAACAATTGGTCTAACTGCAACGCTTCGATATCGCCTTCGGGTTGTGGAGGTCAGACGGCAGGCCTTTCATGGAAAATATTGAAGTTTAGCTATAATCACCAGTTAGACTGGTAAAGCGGACCTCAGACTCCAAAGCTGAAAAAGCTTCGGATGCGACTGCGATTAACGCTGAGATGATGAGACTCTTTTGATGCATGAATGCTGAAATTATAGTTAATAACTTCCTATGACAAATTTTCAGGTGTAGAATGTACGGAGACAGCGTCAGGTCCCCGTTGTGGCTCTTGTCCTAATGGGTACAATGGTAACGGTCAACAGTGTCAGCACGTCTGTGACACACACCAACCTTGTGGAAATAGACGATGCAGTCCCAAGTCCAGCCAACCGTATTATGAATGTGAAGGATGTCCCAAAGGATATGATTGGAATGGTAAGTAACAATAAGATTGACATTACCTTCTGCTCAGCTGTTTCTAAAACCTGGCAGCAATGTTAGGTACAGTAGATAATGATCATGTTGAGACTAAAAGCAAATCAGTTGGAGCTGCATAGAATCGAGACAATATGCACTAATTTGTTTTACTCCAGATTTTGAATTGGACATGTGGCGACATCTACATCGCCATATACGAACTATGCATCATTCTGACGTCAAGAAAAATCCTGCATTGCGCAAGCTGAGTTTTCCGCGTGACGAGGACATATTTGTATTTATACATCGTCTCGACATCAACCATTAGGCCACCAACCTATCTGATCGGATGCTGAGGAACTTTATACCCTGTTCCTCATACCTCTTTAGATACTATAACTGTAAAAAGATACTGTTGTACAATCAGCAATCAAACAAAATGTTGTTTTTAAGCTATTGCATAGCTTCTATTGCGGGCCTTGAGCCTGGATACCGAATCCAGAAATTCCGTAACGAAAATAACCTAACACTACAACAATTATTATATATGCTGACTTACCAGGTTCTCATTAATGCGTAAGAACATAGCAAATATCCAAAAAAGACGTGTGGCTTTCGGGGACTGCCGCAGTAAAGCTATCGCATTTTTCGGGCCGATTTTTTGGCAGAGTGCCACGGGTTTTTTTTTATTTAACTACTAGCTGTGCCACGCGGTTTCACCCGCGTAAGCTTCGAGCCGAAAGAGCTCAGTTGATATAAAATAAGCGCCTGTTGAAATAATAGAAGCAATATGTACGTCCACGTTTGCTCCCGTTTTCGCAACATTTTTGGTCCCTGCTCTGCTACTATTGGTCATAGCGGGATGTTTTATAGCCTATGTCCTTTCTCAGGCTCTAGACTATCCTGTGTACCAATTTTCATTACAATCGGTTCAGTAGTTTTGTCGTGAAAGCCGGACAGAGAGACAGAGATACTTTCGCATTTATAATATTAGTATGGAAGTATGGATTCACAAATATTCTTTTATTTCTTCCAGGTTTTACTTGCGTTGACATAGACGAATGCGATCTCATTCGTCCTTGTGACGAGGTCGTGTCCTGTCGGAACGAAGAAGGTGGCTTTACTTGTGGACCCTGCCCTGCTGGGTACGAGGGTAGCTCCGGATGGAGAGGATCTGGCAACGAGCGGCGAAGGGAGCAGTGCGTTGATGTGGACGAGTGTGCTGATGGACGAGCCAATTGTCCTAGAGGCCGGCTCTGTGTTAATACTCCGGTAAGGTTCTTAACATTCTGCAACTTACGTTCTTAGCTTCAGTGCTGACAGAAGAGAAAATCCTGTGTACTTTTTAAAAATCAATTGTAATCTTATCGTAATCTCAATCTGTTGAAAAATTATCTTTTAATTTACCTGCATTTTTCTTTTTTTCGATCTTTGTCGTCTGCACTGTTGATGATTGGGAAGAAGAAGTTCCATTCCAGGGGCCTTAGTCTGTTACTTTCATTAATTTCTCATTCGAACACGATTCCATTGTCATTGTGTTAAAAGTTCGTAATATACTAAATTCATAATGATCGGTCAGTCGTCTCGTAATGGAATGGTGATAGAATGACATTGCCATTATGTATTATAAGATCCGTTAGTAGAAATGATTTTCAAAAAATTACTACTTATTTGGAACATTTATTAATATGAAATGGGGAGTCAGTGATTGACCACTAGAAAGTCAAAATGACGCCATTTTGTTCGTAGATTACGAAACTTGTCAAAATCTATCATCATATTATCGTTATATCGTCAATATTGTTGAATACTCCTATTTTTTTGACACGGATTGTGAAGGTTTCTAATGTTTTAATTACGAAACTTGGCCTAATGATTTTTTTTATTAAAAATGTGTAAGACTTTTAACTAGTCTGTGGTCATCATTCAAGATTTAAAATATAAACGACAGATAGTATTAAATATAGTTATAGCTTCCAGTGTATTTGAAGAATTAGTAGCATATTGTATGTGACTTTCTAAAGGAATATTTCCACTGTTCTTCTTTATCCATTACCTCTAATTAATAATAACTTTGACCTTGTCTCAGGGTTCGTTCACGTGTGTGCCATGTGGAGGTAGTTACTACGTGAACACGACGCGGCCATGCTACGGTCCGGGCGAACTCGTGCAGCGCTGCGACCCCGCACGCTGTCGCCGGTACAACGCTGAGTGCAGCTACGGGAACAAGTGTGTCTGCGCGGTATGTATACTGTGGTTAGTTACCAAGTGAACACGACGCGGCCGTGCTACGGTCCGGGCGAGCTCGTGCAGCGCTGCGACCCCGCACGCTGTCGCCGGTCCAATACATTTAGAAATTGTTGCAATATGCAGAGATGCGATTTATTTGAAATACTTCTATTTAAAATGCAAATACAAAATGCAAAATAGCTATTTTGTATTTAAATGCTTTTTAGTAAAAAGCATTTTGTATTTTATTTGAAATACCTTTCGAGATATATTTTGTATTTTTAATATTCATTTCAAAATGCAAAATGCTTTGTGATAAAGTTTAGCCAATATTACCAGTCAAACAAAATGAAATTTATGAGCGAATGACGTGTGTGTTGCCATTATTCCATATTTTTACTTCTTCTCCTTCTTCTTTACGATCAAGTATTGAACACTACTTCAACTCTTGATCAATGGCCCCTGTGGAATGGTTACCACAATTTTGCCAATAACACGTGTAACGAATTATAGAAGTTATTTGAAAATTTGATTTCACAATAATGGCGCATATCGCCAATGACAGTTGAAAGAAAATCGTTTTTTACTTCTTTGGTCAGGTTTTTTGGCGGGAAAGTCAAGCAGAGTGTCACGCTCATTTTTCATTGGACTTTTAAAATTATTTACAGTGTTGTTTACTAAATAAAAGCCTATTTATGTAGTAAAAAGTGCATTCAGTGAATAATTTATAAAGAACATTGTAATATTGCAGCATAGTGGCCACATCATGACTTTACCCCAAACCCCTCCTATAGTGGGATTTTTAATTCGAGTCAGAAAAATGACAAGGGCAAGTATCACTGTTATGAATAAGGGTGACCCGCTACAATAGTGATGTTCGGCAATCAATAGACTTAGAGATTTCTTCTTCTTCAGCCTATAGATGTCCACTGCTAAACAAAGGCCGCCCCCAAGGCTTTCCACGCTGACCGGTCTTGTGCTGCCCGCATCAATCGGCTTCCCGCGACCTTCACCAGGTCATCGGTCCACCTTATTGTTAGACATTTCATCATCAACCTTTTATCGTCCCACTGCTGGGCACAGGTCTCCTCTCATACAGAGAAGGATTGAGCATAATCACCACGCTTGCTCAATGCGGGTTGGCGATTTCAGACTTAAAGTCCAGGTTTCCTCAAGATGTTTTCCTTCACCTTCAGTCATTGGTGTCCAAGATATACTTAGAAAGTACATATAACTTTATAAAAGTTAAATTGGTACTTGCCTGACCTGGAATCGGACCCGCGCACTCATACTTGAGAGGCTGGTGTTTTAACCACTAGGCCACCATGACATTTTGTCATTTAGTCATGCATTATTTCATTATGTATCAAAGCGGTTTTTTTGTAAATATGTAATACATACCGTATTTAACAATATGATTTTAGAAATATGGGCCTTATCAGCATATTAAACTCACTACAACATTATCACAAGAGCTGGGGAAAAATGTTTAAAGAGATTCAGAGCAATTAAGAAACTATACAAATCATTTTATACGTTTTTATTCGTTACTTTTTTATTGATTACCACTCGAATCGGAATCAGTTACATTTATAAATTATGAATCCGCACATTCATCCATGCTGTGGTCGAGTTGACACATTTCATCTTCAACTTTTATGGCATGATTGATGCACTTCTCCAATTTTCCGGTGTCAAGTTTTGTTTTTCCTGGCGACGTACTCCTTTGCTTGAGCCCAAACTAAGGTCCGTATTACAGAACGTCACTCAAAACTCAAGCTTTACTTAAGTCTCGATTCAAGCCACTTTTTCACCACACACACAAGCAACAGTTTTAAGTAATGTTTAAGCAGAGATCAATGCTTGAGTTTCCTTCTGGAATACGCACCTAACTCTATTAGGTTGAGCTCACAGTGATAGGGGGGCAGACGCAGGATTGTGGCACCGCGATTCAGCGGCCAATTCTTCCACAACATAGCGTTCGTAATTAGTTTTTTGTTACAATAAACAGTTTTAATCTACCTACTGAAATTATTTATTTTATCATTATTTCAAATATAAACTGACTTTTGGTCCACCCTGTATTTTTATTTATATACATATACGCAATTTGAATTAAAAAGTGCAATCTAGACTAAGTTTTAAGTGTAAAATCTCGATTTACCACATCACTATTTATTTGGGACAAAAAACCTGCAACACTGGAGTTGTCATTTATCTGACTCGAATTAAAAATCATAATGTAGTCGGCTCACGCCGGAAACGAAAGGAGGTAGGTTAGTTAAGTCAGGATAAGAAGATATATAAAGGAAAAAATAGAAAGGGATAAACTTCCTCAAGTCCAGACTGTATGGCGTACCATGCCTTTGCCTTTTCCAAAAGAAGTGAACCAAAAAAAAATCAACCAAAACGACGAACATTCATTATATCTATAGTTAAGAAAGTATTTTATTTTGAAAAAAGTATTTTGAAAATACCTATTTTGCATTTAGCATTTCAAATACAAAACGCAAAACTATTTGGTATATTGCATTTGAAATAGTAAATCTGAAAAGTATTTTGCATTTTGTATTTAAATGCTTTTTTAAAACCATTTTGTACATCTCTGGCAATATGGTTACCGAGCGCGCCAAGCAGCTTACGATAGATCATAGCACTGCGCACGCCCGCGCAATAGCCGACGCCAGAGGTCAACGGACCGTTCGGCCGCCTGAGCGGAGCGTGGCCAAATTTTTGTCGGGACACCCATGTAGGAAAACAAGCTCATAACTTTGTGGTTTTGGTTTCGGGTTACGCATAAACAAAAAAAATAATGTTATATAATTACCCTAATTGGTGAAAACTTGATAGATCTGGATGGTAATTATGGGCGTGTTGACATTTCAACTACATTAATTACGTTATTTACGTTGTTGAGCTACACATTTCTTGAACATATGGAGCAATGGATTAGCAATATGCTTCAAAATGATTCAAAATAATAGTGTTAGCGATCAGAAGTGGTATTTATTAAAGAAACAAGTCAGGACGTTCCAATGTTCGTGTATTATACATTTTAAATTACATTTACAACCAGAACTTATTAAATAAGATAGGAACACAATAATAATCACTGATCACACAACAATATGTCAAACAATAGCCAGCAGCTCTTAATTAATATAGTAAATATAGGTCTTACATAGTTTGCACGAAGATGTTACCGTTGAGTGTCCGTTGTCAAAAGAGGCCACGAGCGTTTTTTTTTTTGTTTTTTAATATGGCATCTCCTAGTTGACCTTGAGAGGTCGGTACTAGTTAACCGGACTATCCTGTGGCTGCCTTAAGTGAATTTAAAGCCTCCAGCCAGGGCTATAGAGCCACGAGCGGGTAGGCCGCGTCTTTTATACTGAGCTTGAGGTGGGGGTTGCCTGTCTTCGCTAACAATAGCAAGTGTGTTACGCAATTGGGGTGCTGGTACGTGGTCTTCTTTGGTGGTGCTTGGTGGTAGAAATATGTAGTACATAAGTACTTTCTCAGACAAGTAGCTTTACATAGAGCTATATACTGAGATACTCACAGTTGACCCGTATAATATTCACCAGGCAAGTATTTACGGGCAAAACGTGACGCCTAACACGTTTGGCATCGTTTCATAACAGCAGGCGGTATTGGCGGGGAAGCTCAGTACGACGACCCTTTGTTTTAGGAGTTATACCCACAACGATAATATAAAACATTCACTTCTTGTTGCTTAAACGCAATATATGTTGCCATCAACAATATTTAACTTCACCAAATTATCTTTCATCTGCAGGATGTTTACGTAACACACCGTCAGTAGCAATGGATTTCATTTTGACGATTGAACAACATTCGTTACGTTTGTTGAGCGAACATTTAATATATTCCTGTAGCGGCAACGTGCCTGCCACGAAAGATTTAATTTGAGATTCAAGTGGACCGTATTTAGGATAGCAATAGGATAGCCTTCGGAGAAAATCCCTCTGATTAAAGTGCTAAAATTGCCAAATCACTTACCTCCGACCCTCAAATGCGAAGCTCAGAGACCACCAGATCAGATCACAAGGAGGTCCACATAGACACAATTTACTGGCAGACTCCCTAACTTTATTAATTTTGAATTTTGGGTCCTAAATCCTCACGGGAGTTACTTTAAATACTTATGGCCATGACTCGCTAGCTTGCCAGTTCGAAAGGAAGTGCGAATGCGACGCCTTTCGGTGATCGGCGGAAGAACGCGGTTCACTATGATCTTACTAAACACAAAAATCAGAGGCGATGTTCAACAATTCCCTTCGTTTTTAACACCCTTTTGATCACAATTTCAACCTTAATACGTTTAGTCGAGGTACACTAGTTAGGTACTGTGAGAAATGCCCAGAAGTATAAAAAGAGGTTCCATTATTTACAAAAGTGTGCATCATTAGAAGCAAATTTTTGAAGAACAATTAAATAATCATGTACTTTTATTCCAGACTGGCTGGGCAGGCAACGGTACAGTCTGCGGTCCTGACAAGGATCTGGACGGCTACCCAGATCACCAGATAGGCTGTTCCGAACCTAACTGCAAGGCTGACAACTGCCCTGACGTGTCCAACTCGGGTCAAGAAGACGCTGACGGTGATGGTATTGGAGATTCTTGTGATCCTGATGCTGATGGCGATGGCATTGCTAATCTGCCGGTGAGTGACTTACATTTAAACTTTACCGATATCCGGTAAGAATTATGGATAAAAGATAGGATACAACTCATTGCTGACGATTGTCCTGACGTCTTCATAGGATACAACTCATTGATGATGGCTGACATCTTCTAAGGATAGGATACAACTCATTGCTGACGAGTGATGTCTTTAAAGGATAAGAAACAACTCATTGCTGACGATTGTTTAGACGTCTTCAAAGGATAGGATACAATACAATCTATTCTCTCAGTAAAAGATCTAATAAAGATAGCCGAATTACTTAATCTGAATTATCGACCTGACTGGCTGACTGTTATTATTTTAGCACGAGCTCTCAACCGTTTCTAAGAAAAAATAATTAGCAATGTGTAGTTGCTTTTAAAAGATACCTTCTGTCAAGGCATGAAACATTTTCTCAAAAATATTCCCGAGTGTTTCATTATTTGGCAGCAGATGGCTAGACTCGGTCCCTTTGTTCGTATTTGTTTTATAAAGTTTTCATGCAAATAAGATTGTTCACTACATATTAATAATTATCCTTCACTCGAATAAAAATCTTTCGCTTACACAATATATTAGAATATAACGACTCTAAATTATTCTCATTTTCCGAAGCTTGGATATAAAAGAATTGTAGAAACCAATGGATTTAATTACGGGGAGACAACCGCTGTCCATAATGAGAATATTTCATTAACACTTTTGTTTGGGGCCCTTTTTTGTTTCCTAGGTCATGGAAAATCGCATGTGGGTCGCAGGACTAAACAAACATTTATCTTCTGTCCTTGTCATAACGAAATAGAAAGAGAAAGATGCGTTGAACTTAAAGTTAGTTAGTTTGAGAACAAGGGAATCATAGCCAATATTTAAAATTCAATCGAGTCCTTATTCTAACCAATTTTTCATTTCACATCCGGCTTAACAAACTCTTGAAAGCCTTACTCAAAAGACCCCATAAACTCTTTCGCCCTCAGGACAACTGCCCCCTAACTCCTAATCCTGACCAACTGGATCGCGATGAAGACCGTAGCGACAAGCGAGGTGACGCGTGTGACAACTGTCCCCGAAGGTACAACCCTGGACAAGAAGACACCGATGAAGATGGGCTCGGAGACGTCTGTGATCCTGATATGGATAATGATGGTGAGTGAAAGCTCTTTTTTCTCGTTCAATACCACAGAAATCTTCGGTTGTTTCCATTTTTGTTTCTTTAAAAGATTTTTGTGTTGACTGACGACCGAATGCAGAGTGGTGATTAGGTTATCGCAAAAAACAGTACAACGGTTATTATAAATGGTTATCAGTCTGTTAAAATAATAATAAAATATTTTAATAAAAATATATAACTAAATTTTCAAACAAAATAAATATCTTCAAAATTGGCACGAAAAAAAGACATGCTTGACCATAAGGCTTCAACAATTAAATACAAACTTTATGATATTGTTCACAAATAAGGTTTAAGGTTATTAAATACTAAACTAAAACAAAATGGTACGACGGATAAAATGTTAATAGTTATTAATTTATTTTAGTTTGTGTGTGTTTAAAATACGTAATGTAGAATATGTGGTTTCAATTAATGTCACAACCTGATCGTCACACTGATTATAATATGCTTAAGTAAGATACTATAGATAATAAGACTTGTAGATAAAGTCGTTTTTTTCTTATATGGTTACCGATATACGTTCAAAGATAACACTTGTTCAGTTGGGATTCCTAACCGAAAAAATAAAAAATAATGTATTTACACACACACCCCATTATTTTGAAGGCATAATTTCGATGACATTAAAACCGAATTTATGAATCGTTTTACGGACAAATTGGTTTTCAGGCCCTGAAGCTTGTAAACGAATTTGTCTGGTGATGTCATACATAAGCGAATTTAAAGGTTGGCTTTATAAAGAAGAATATATTGAGAATCTGCGTAAATCATTGACACAGAGTTTAATTTTGCTACAATCATTTTGAATATTAAACTGTATTGTTTTCGCGTTCTCACTTTTAGTTCCAAGGGCCAAGGTGAGATACCGCAATCACTAAGCCTTTTATTGAGCTCTAAATTTCCTTCAACATTTATTCTATACTAGCTGCGCCTCGCTGTTTCACCCACGTAGGTTTCGATATGTTTTTTTTATATGTTCCGCTCCTATTGGTCACAGTGTGATGTTATATAGCTTAAAGACTTCCTGGATTAATGGGCTATCTAACGCAAAAATAATTTTTCAAATCGGGCCAGTAGTTCCTGAAATTAGCGCGGTCAAACAAACTCTTCAGCTTTATAATATTAGTATAGATAGAGTATAGATATAAAAAATCTAGTTATTGTTAGTCTCGTAAAAACTCAAAATTAAGTAAGTTGTTTAGTACGCGCCGGTGAAGGTCCCTAGTAAAAAACTAAAAAAAAAAAAGAATTGCATCGCTTGTAGGGAATTAACTAGTTTTCAATATGATTTATTGATTGATAATGTCCCTTGCCCAGGTATACCAAATGAAATGGACAACTGTCCACGTCGTTACAACCCATCTCAAGAAGACTTGGACAACGACGGCGTAGGCGACGCTTGTGACAACTGTCCTCGTATTCGGAACTCTGCGCAGGAAGATGGTGACAGAGATGGCGTGGGTGACAGCTGTGACAGCGATGTTGATAGAGATCAGTAAGTATACATTCTAATTTTTATTAATCGTTCGTGGTCTTGGCCAAATTGTGGCATCACTCCCACAAAGGCCATTAATCAAGAATTGAATTGAATTACATTCTAATGAGTTTTTGACGGGAAGGCTAAGATGATTGTCACGCTCATTTTTCATTGAACTTTTAAGTTATTTATAGTGTCGTTTACTAAATAAAAGCGCGTGATTTATGTAGTAAAAAGGGAATTCAGTGAATATTTGAGCACTGAAATATCGCAGCATAGTGACCACATCATGGCTTTGCATCAAATCTCCTCGTAGTCGGCTCACGCGGCCGTCTGTCATTGGCGATATCCGCCATTATTGTGAAATATTTTTAAAGAATTTCTATAATTTGTTACACGTGTTTTTGGCAAAATTGTGGTCCTAACCACAGGGGCCATTAAAGAGTTGAAGTAGTAGTAGTTCACTCTAATAGATGTTGTGTTCCGGCATGATGTCTGGTGAAGCCGTACGGAGGACGGGACTGAGTAGTTATGTTGCAATGTGTGCCGGGTACGATGCGCCAAATGTTGTGTCGGGAGTTTGGTCGTCGAGCGTGTCAAGATCAATCTCCCTCTGGTGCAGCACCTTTGGTCTTGTTGTTGGGTTTAACATTGCATCACCTCGCTCAACTGCAGTCTTCCTTCCTATTCACTCAGTTTTATTGAGTGAATAGGCTCTTAATAAACTAGCGCGCTTTACCATCAACGATTGCATCAATGCTTACCATCAGGCGAAATTTCGGTCAAGCACAAGTTAATAAGTAATTATATTTAAAAAAATCCTGATTCTTGACTCTCGAAGCCAGCTATTACAACAATCGTGCAGGTAAAACTTGATAACATTTTGTTCCGAATATGCGTGCTTTAGGGGTACCTTGGTTATATGAGAAGAATACGCAGTTAATAAATTTCCAATCAATATACATATTTATAAAGGTAAGATAAAAAATGGACCATCCAAATGACTAAAACTTATACAATTTGTATAAGAAACTGTATATATAATACAATGGATGTAATTGGACACGAATAGAAACTAACTTAAGGCAAAGTTATTTAAAATATCTCTAAACGACCGTCATATAGATAAAGATATGTAAGCTAGCAAAACTTTGCTAACTAAAAATTTGTGTCATTCTTAAAACATTTCCTAGGGACGGTATCCAAGACAGCATAGACAACTGTCCAACAGTGGCCAACAGTGACCAGCTGGACGTAGACGAGGACGGCATCGGCGACGCCTGCGACCAAGACGACGACGGAGACGGCGTGCCCGACGTCGACGACAACTGTCCTTATATTAAGAATAGGGATCAGAAGGATTCTAACAGTGAGTGATTGAAAGTGCCTGTAATAATTCAGTATTACACTACAGAACAGGTCCCATTCGCCTCGCCATCCACAACTGCCAAAACTTTGAAGA
This sequence comes from Sesamia nonagrioides, assembly GCA_017933935.1. Taxonomy (NCBI): domain Eukaryota; kingdom Metazoa; phylum Arthropoda; class Insecta; order Lepidoptera; family Noctuidae; genus Sesamia; species Sesamia nonagrioides. Next base: position 267,488 of record JADWQK010000495.1, read on the forward strand.
CATCTACTAACCCACACCGGGCCCGCGTGGTATATTACAACCTGCGCCTCTCTCTCCAAGAGGAGGTTTGTGTCCCAGTAGTGGGATCATTTTAGTCTGATTATGTTTGCCCTTCATCTCTTGTGGGACGCCCCAGCTTGATGGAGTGATGACTTTAAAGCTAGGATAGTAATTTTCGTTAAAATTAAGAAAATTAAATGTGGCTGATAAGAAATCTTTTCAACGCAGACTTCACAACATGAATTAAGTTGGCAACGAGTTAAACTAACAGTATTCGCCTTAGGTTAATCGCAGGATCCGTCGTAATATACATATTTGTTATAGTAAAGACCAAAAATGGGCGCGCGAAGACGTTGCAAAAACTCACCTACGCACATGTATATGTAATCTTTTCCTTAATGATATGCTCTTAATTTCGAATGAGCTCAGTTGATATAAAATAAGCGCCTGTTAAAATAATGGGAGCAATATGTAGTACATCCGCGTTTGCTCCCGTTTCCGCAACATTTTTTGTTCCTGCTCTGCTCCTATTGGTCATAGCGGGATGGTTTAATAGCCTACTAGCTTTCCGCCCGCGGCTTCGCCCGCGTGGAGTTCGGTTATATCGCGCTTTTTAGATTTCCCTCGGGAATATCAAATTTTTCCGGGACAAAAGGTAGCCTATGTTCTTTCTCAGGGTCTAAAGATTATCTGTGCCAAATTTTATCAAAATCGGTTGAGAGGTTTAAGCGGGAAAGCGTAACAGACAGACAGACAGACAGAGTTACTTTCGCATTTATAATATTAGTATGGATAGTATGGATAATTTGTCACACCTCTTCAATTTCGTCCTGTATACTATTTCATCATATATGTATGTATATTTTTTATGTAGGTGATGGCATTGGCGACGCCTGTGACAATGACTATGACGGTGACCATGTGGTGAACGAGCTGGACAACTGTCCGAACAATTCCAAGATATACCGCACTGACTTCAGGTAAGGTCAATTGTGAATTTTCGTAAATCCAGAAGACCTATAGAATATCAATTTGGAATGCCATAACAAACTGTATTCAGGTTTCGTATGTAGTAAAAATTACCTTTTGATTGTTTTTTAGAAATTACATGACAGTCCGGCTAGATCCTGAAGGCGAGTCCCAACAGGACCCTAACTGGGAGATCGCCAACCAAGGCGCTGAGATCCTTCAGACTCTGAACTCGGACCCTGGGTTGGCTGTGGGCTTCGAAAGCTTTAGCGGAGTCGACTTCGAAGGGACGCTGTTCGTTGATACACAGATCGATGATGACTATGTTGGATTTATATTTGGGTGAGTTTTCTTTTTACTTAGGATGGATAACACCTGTCCTTTTTTATTTTGTTTTTTTATATGTCTACGTATATAGCGTCGTTTGAGGTCATCACGTTAATGCCGGCTATCGCTGAAAATCAGCGCTGGGGCTCTCTGTATCTGTAGCATTATGTCGATATAACGCAATTTTTCCTCTAAATTATTGTGTTTGTGTTCTATCTCTGCGTCATGTTAATTACAAATAAACGTATTATCCATTTCTTCTTTCTAATTTAATTTTTAATATAATTAATTAACTTCATTCTTGATGTTCTTGACTTGTTCCTAATCTTACCTTTTAGTTGATTTATTTATATTTGTTTTAACAAATCCTGCCATAACATGGCGTGCAAATTTATTCAGAATCAGTAAATGTCAATTAATCTAACTTACAAATTGCAGATTTATTGACTAGTCTTGTAAATACTTAGTACTAATGGTATAATATATTTTTTAAATAATAAATAAATATATTAAAAGTATATTTATTATACACTAGCTTTCCGCCCGCGGTTTCGCCCGCGTGGAGTTCGGTTATATCGCGCTTTTTAGATTTCCCTCGGGAAAATCAAAATTTTCCGGGATAAAAGGTAGCCTATGTTCTTTCTCAGGGTCTAAAGATTGTCTGTGTCAAATTTCATCAAAATCGGTTGAGAGGTTTAAGCGGGAAAGCACAACAGACAGACAGACAGACAGAGTTACTTTCGCATTTATAATATTAGTATGGATTGTCAGCGGTAACTTTTGAAACCGATTTTGTAAATGATGATATTTATCTAATAATCGATATGCAGTACAATTTTAAGTAAATAATAATCGATATATGTACAGTACACATTTTAATTAAATAATAATCGATGTGCAGCATACATTTGAATTCAATAATAATCGACATGCAGTACACATTTTAATTAAATAAAAATCGATATATGTACAGTACATATTTTAATTAAATAATAATCGATATGCAGTACACATTTTAATTAAACAATATTCGACATGCAGTACACATTTTACTAAAATAATAATCGACATGCAGTACATATTTTATTTACATTATAATCGACATGCAGTAGGTACACATTTTTCTTAAGTAATTGTAGTTTTAGTGGCAATCGAAGTCTTTATTTCTGTATTCGATTGCATCACGAAATATGTTTGTATTTATTTACACTCTCTGGGGATTCTTCTTTATATTTGAGTTCTTGAGAGCTAACACTGGACGCTAAATTAATCTTATTTTGTAGTCTAGTCTGTTTGTCTAGATGTACTAGTTTAATAGAGTGCCTCGACTCTCTAATTTGCTACAACGTCAAAACACAAACATCAAACCACTTGAATAAACATAAGTATTAAAATGGTAGAAGTACTTGGGAACTTTGAACTCCTTTGGCGTCCTTCCAGAGGTTGAACATTGTCGTATTTATATGAACAACTTTTGTAAAGGGACCAACATTTGGTTTATTCAGATAAATTTGTGTGAAACAAATCTTTGTATTTCACTTTCGATTCAATTTTATTCTGCGTTATTACACTCAGTTTCAATAAGTTTGAAGCATTGTTAATCCATTTCTCCTTACGTTCGAAAAATGCGTTTACCTAACAACATAAGCATAGCAATGTATAAGCTGTTGAACTGTCAAAATGAAAGCCAGTTACGCTATTACCCTGGACTTAGTATTTGAAAGAACATCTATAAAAATGTTAATCTTTATCGTTTCCTGTATTATTTAATTACTAGTGCTCTTTTCATCGACTTTTAAACACTATTTCTATATTTAAACGTCGATTAAAAGAACAATAACTAGCTTTCCGCCCGCGGCTTCGCCCGCGTGAAGTTCGGTTATATCGCGCTTTTTAGATTTCCGAAGGGAACATCAAATTTTTTCGGAATAAAAAGTACCCTATTATTTAATCCTGAAAAAATTCAAAGCAATCGGTTCAGTAGTGACGGCGTGAAAGCGGAACAAACAAACAAACTAATAATATTATAATATTATTAGTTTAATATCTTTATATATATAATTCTGCTGTACGTGTGTATGTCATTGAACTCCTCCTAAACGGCTTGACCGATTTTAATAAATTTTTCTGTATGCGTTTGAGTGGTGACCTGGATCGTTTAGATTCACAAATCAGCCTGGCAAATGGCGCTGATCGCTTGAAGAAGCATGTGATCTTGGAAACGGCCCTAACGATTTCGCTGAAATTTAATATGTGGGGGTTTTCGGGGAGGAGAAATCGATCTAGCTCAGTCTTATGTCTGGGCAAGCGCATGTTTTCGAGTTTTCTCTTTCGCAATATTTCACGCATAACATGGGCGCTAATTTCGCGTGGCTTGACATAGCGGCTGTGGCGTAGTCGATAGAGGTATGGTCTACTCGCAATGGCTGGTGTTCGTCGGTTCAAACCCGGCCAATCACGAGTTTTTTTTTTGTTTTTAGATAAGTTTATAGTGTAATTTTTGTAGTTACTTAAAAAGAAAATTGTACTTATGAACTAAAAGGGGAAAAAATAAAAAAATTAACATATTTAATTTTTTTTATTTAACTTAAATTGTACTTATGAACTAAAAGAGAAAAAAATAAATAGAAATAAATAAATATTTAAGATTTTTTATTCAACTTAAAGAGACTGAAACAAGAGCTCTAGGGTAGAGAGAGGCATGATATCTTTGTTACAAATGTAGATGACAATGCTTTCCATGGATATATTCCTAAATCTGCTGTACGTGTGTACGTCACTGAATTCCTCCTAAAGGGCTGGTCCGATTTCAATGAAGTCTATGTATATAAATGAAAGTCGTGTTAGTTACTCTATTTATAACTCAAGAACCGCTTAACCAGTATGGCTCAAAATTGTTAGGGAGGTAGATAAGAACTGGGAGAAGGACATATCACATAGGATACTTTTTATCCCATTCCCGTTGTTCCCGTCGTTTCTGTGTGACGTGACATAAGACATGGTATAACAAAACGCAACTGACATGGAATAACAAAACAACTCAGTCAAAATATAAGTTAGCGGTTCATTTGCTAAAAATGGTACAAACACACTGCTGCACTACTCAGCCTATTAAAAAAAGTCTTACCGGTTGAATGTTGATGCATTCATTTAAAGCAAGAAATATAAATACTCTCTACCGGTTTAATTTTTTTATTAAAATCCCCAAAGCAAACTTCACCTTCAAAATTTCTAATATTGTATTGCTGTGCCATTTATTTAAAGTTACTTTCTCTTTCCCTATGTCCTTTTGTATAATTAAATCTTTAAAACTGCGAAACACATTTTGATGAGGTTTCTTTTAATAGACAGAGTAATTAAAAAGAAACTTTTATATGTATAATAACATCCATTAAATTGTGGAGAAACACTATCCCTCGCCCACATGTGGGAGTGACGACAGGAGGCATAACTCCGTTTTTAATTTTATTGCAGCACAGCGGACAGAGACATGGAAAGTGTGATTGTCGCAATCCAGCACTGAGCACGCCACAAACATCAAAGTCCTCACTTTGAGGAGTAGCTAGAGAGGCGCCACAGCGTCCTCATCTTCCGACTGACGTAGATCCTCACCGGACACGGCTGTTTCGGGAGGTTCCTGTTCCGTATAAGGCGGGAGGAAACGCCGGGGTGACCACTGTGTGCATCGCCCTGAGGACACAGTGGAGCAAATGGTGGAGGTCTGCCCGGCTTGGGTGGAGCACAGCCGTGTCCTCGTGGTGGCGATCGGCTGCGATCTCTGGCGTCCGACCCTGTTCCGGGGCATAGTCCGGAGCAAGAGTGCATGGCAAGCTTTCACCTCCTTCTGTGAAGCAGTGATGCTGGCAAAGGAGGAGGCGGAGCGCGTGAGGGAGCGGAAATTCCACTACCCTTACGCCTCAAACCGCCGCAGGAAGCGCCCTGGTCAGGAGGCAACATCGGACTCCCGACCACCGTAGACGCGGGCTTGCGGGCGGCGAGCGATAGGCAGCTAGCCTCCTGGTAAGAACCAGGGTCGGGTTGACGGCGCGTTGCACACCTTGACGGGTTCCACGAGGACTGGTCCACAGGGTTGCGGGTTGGTTAAAAAAGAAACCATGGCACTGGTCGTTGCATAGGCAAGTGAAGGAACACGGGTGGGTTTTAGTCAATGAAAGTCTGACACGCTCTTCCGCTCCGCCCAGAGTGGGAGAGGTCATTTGATGATTTCCCATCCAAAACAAAAAAAAAAAGAACTGAAGAAGAGCAAGAAATTGCACTCGACGAGCGTAGCCTCTGTATGGCTCGACTTCGTCCTTCTCACTCACCAGAGCAAAGGGAGGCAGCCCGTGAAACGGCTCGGTTGGCAATGCGAAATCATCGAGCAAACCGCAGAGATCAAGCGCTAGATAATTTACGAAGCACAAGAAGAAATTCATCAAATACTGATTTGAATCGGGCAGCGTTTCAATACGCATATAATATAGCGCAATGGCGTTCGCACTGGGCCAATGGATGTTGTTTGCGAGTATTGTAGCACATTTAAGTTTTCCGGAGAACCGCCAGGATTGTGCTCCCAAATAAAGAATCATTGAATAATAATATTTATTTATTTAAAATTATCCTAATTTAAAAAGTAGTCACGTGATATTACGAAGTTCGCCGGGTCAGCTAGTTATCTATAATATTAGTAAGGATACATATTTATATATTTTAGTATTATGTATTTATTTAAGTATCATCATCAACAACCTTTTTATCGTCCCACTATTGGGCACAGGTCTCCTCTCATACAGAGAAGGATTGAGCGTAATCACCACGCTTGCTCAATGCGGGTTGGCGATTTCAGACTTAAAGTCCAGGTTTCCTCAAGATGTTTTCCTTCACCTTCAGTCATAAGGAAGTCGTATTCAGTCGTAATTAAGTATACTTATCTATATAATAATTTTTGGATTATATGTGTAGGTATATTTAATGTTACTTATTACTTTTATACTTATCATACCTATTCATATTTTATTTCGTCCTTGTTCTTACATACTATTGTCTCTATTTCTGTTTTACTTATCCTTTCGCAGGTCTGCTGGAAGAAATTTCTTAAGAAATAGGCAGCACCTTTGTACTCAGATCTTAATTTTGTCTTATCCTTATGTATTTTAGTGTCTGTACATAAATATTAAAATAAATTTATGATTTTTATCTAGCTATCAAAATAATAAGCGGTTCTACGTGGTCATGTGGAAGAAAAATACACAGACGTACTGGCAGACGACGCCGTTCAGAGCGGTCGCCGAGCCAGGCATACAACTGAAGCTGGTCAACTCTAAGACAGGACCCGGCAAGACGTTGAGAAACGCGCTCTGGAATACTGAAACTACTCCTGATCAGGTGAGAGATACTTAGCATGTCTTGATTTAAAAAAAAATCCCCCACCCTATTTGAAGTTTAACAAATATGAACTTTATTTGAATACCGATTAAGTTGATTTTAGAGTGGCAATTTATAGCGTAAATTTAACTTTATTGTGTGAGGAATAATGTTATTTTTCCATTAACTCATATTTGCTTACATTTTTATTAAAAACTAGCAACCCGCCCCGGGCTTCGCACGGGTGTAATGCTGATACTAAATACACTACAGAAAAACTATGAACGTTATATTAAAAAATATAGCGGCCCGCCGCTCCCGCCACCCCGGCAGGTCGGTACCGCCGCAAACGCGACGCCCCGCAATTTTTTAAATCAATTTTAAATACCTATTCGTTTAAATCATATGCTGTAAAGGGCGATTTAGATCTATAATAAATTAACAATGTATTCAAGGTATTAAATTGGATAAGGATTAGCTAATTCTCTATTGGTTAAAATCGAAAATTAGTCGATATTTGTCGTAAAACGTGAATGGCAAAAAGATGCTATTGTGGAATATCAATAAGAGATAGACAAATACCATCGCGGACTTTTCTGTAGACCTTGTCAATGTGTACAATATTTAGTATATTATTTCGATAAGTCTCGTAGGGTTCAGCTTGCATTTCACTGAAAACCGGAAAAAAATTTAATCTTTTAAGATTACATTTTTTTCCGCTTTGATCATGAAATGCAAGCTGAACTGTCGAACTGCTGAGCTGTCGTAAACGACATCACAATAGAATTCTCAAAAATAATAGAATTTCTCCACTATTTAATGAATGTCATTATAGATTAAAGCCTTCCTCTTTAATCACTCTATCTATTAAAAAAAACGCATCAAAAACCGTTGCGTAGTTTTAAAGATTTAGGTCCGTATTACAGAACGTCACTCAAAACTCAAGCTCTACTTATGTGTCGTTTGAAGCCTTTTGATTGGTTGAAACTAGTTTTAAGTAATGCTTAAGCAGAGATCAATGCTTGAGTGACGTTCTGTAATACGGACCTTAGTACCTAGTGATGTAGTGATGACATAAATGCATATTAGGTGTCATCATCATCAGAAATAAATCTAGAATCGTCCCTGGGAATCGTCCCTCATGCAGAGGTTTTCTGCGTCATCCTCTATTTAAATCCATCATTCAGAAACGAACACTAAAACCACAGAAGAGATGATGATTGACTATTCCGGGATTGAACAGCGGTGGCCTCGTGGTAGCCCCGGGTCGTGATTTCGAATCGAGTTATGCACCTTACTTTATTTTACTTTTTGTAACTGTCTTTTTGATCTGTCTTGTTTGTGAATTTTATCTCTGCCATTGTTATTTATTTCAATTTGTCTCGTGTGTGTAACCTATGGACGTGTGTCTGAAATAAATTATAATATTATTATTAAAATAATATAAGTTTAAAGCCGCTCAGCGAGCTATGGAGCGGGCTATGTTGGGCGTCTCTCTGAAGGACCGCATCAGAAATGAGGTGATCCGATAGAGGACCAGAGTCACCGACATAGCTGAGAGGATTAGCAAGCTGAAGTAGCAATGGACTGGTCACATATACTGCAGGGCTGACAACCGTTGGGGTAAACGAATCCTCGAGTGGAGACCGCGTCTCGGCAAACGTAGCGTAGGACGCCCTTGGGCGAGATGGAGCGACGACATCAAAAAGGTGGCTGGTAGTGGCTGGCAGAAAACTGCCAGGATCGGGCTTGTTGGCGTGCCATGGAGGCCTATGTCCAGCAGTGGACGAGTAGAAGCTGATGATGCTGATTATTATTATTGCCCCTTTGAGTGACCTTGAGCTTTCTTATAAGGCCCATTGTTAGCGACCACGTCTCAATTCCATAAGTCATCACTGGCAACACACACTGGTCGAAGAGTTTTGTGTTAAGACACTGCGGTGTTTCGGACGAGAAGATTTTACGTAGCTTCCCGAAAGCAGCCCAGCCGAGTTGGATTCGATTGACCTCTTTCTCGAAGTTGGACCTTCCTAACTGGATAATTTGTCCCAGGTAGGTATACGTAACTGTCAACAACTTTGAGAACAGTCTCCAATCTTTATAGGTGTCGGTACAAAATGGGCATTAGACATGACTTTCATCTTGTCCATGTTCATTTTAAGACCGACTCGCTCGGAGGCTCTGCTGAGGTCTTCAAGCATTGTACTCAGGTCCTCCGCGGTCTCAGCCATGACTACGATATCATCAGCAAACCAAAGGTATGCACTCGCCATTGATGCTGATGCCCAGTCCTTTCCAATTCAGAACCTTATTACCAATAATTTCAGACATGTGATATCTATCAACCCGAGTGTTGTTTTTTTATCCTATGCTAAAATTGAAAAGATTATAAAGTTAGCTTTATTAAGTTCAATATAAAAAGGAACTAATTTTCCCGACCTAATCTGAGCAAAATTTATTTTAAAGAAACACGCAAGATTTTTCTAAGGTTTATTAAATATGAAAGTCTTTTCGGTTTTTCATCACGACTGTAATCTATTTGGTAAAAATTTTTTATTAGTAGTAGAAAATGAGTCAGTGAATTCAGTTCGGACAAAAAAAAAAAAATCTGTGGTTGAAAAATTTATTACTATCAACGTTAAATCGTAAACATGGGTTGCTTGCAGTGGTTTTATTTGACAATTTGTAGTTTGTTTAGTTTTATAAGTTTGTAATATTATCTGTAATTTATATTTTAACTTAATAAAACGACTACATATTTAAAACTGAAAAGATGTTAAACGCTATCAAAACCCATATAAACATATAGGTACAATACAGGGGTCGGCACTCGAAGTGTTACCAATTCAAAATGCTGTAATTCTGTTAAACATGAGCATATTTATTTAAAAACTTCAGTATCGAAAAAAGACATATACAATAAATAAAAAAAGAAGCTATTGTTCGATTTGGCCACCTTTAGCGCGGATAACAGCATCGAGTCTGACCGAGAAGGCTTCACACGCTGCACGAATGTGGTCTGCTGGTATTTTGTTCCATTCTCGGCGAAGCGCAATCTTTAAGGCGTCGACCATCTCATATTTTTTTGTTGACACTTTGGCTTCTAGAATTGACCATATGGAAAAATCCATTGGGTTTAAGTCCGGGGAATATGGTGGCCATTGTTGCGAAGAAATGAAGCTCGGAACATTTTCATGTAAAAAAATTTGGGTATCACGAGCTTTGTGAGTAGGTGCCGAGTCTTGTTGAAAGGTCCAATGATTTCTACCAAATTGCTTACGGTCCCAAGGTCAAGCATCGTTTAAAATCTTTTTACGGTAGATCTTCTGGTTTATCTTTACACCCTGGTCAATGAAAACGAGAGGTGATCGTCCCATGGCAGTTACCGCCGCTCAAAACATGACAGATGCTGGTGCTTGCTTTCGCAAGGCAAATCGTTGATCTAAATTGTCATTTGATTTACACTTTAACCATACGCGATCATTTTGCTTGTTCACATATTGTTGAACGGTAAAAATTTTTTCATCGGAAAATACCAAATTTTCAAGCAAGCTGTCAACGTGCAAGTGCTTTAAGTTCTTAGCTCTTTCTAGACGAACTGTCTTTTGTTCAAGTGTCAGATCTTGCACTTTTTGTAATTTGTAGGGCTTCAGTTGAAGTTTATTTTTTAATATGCGCCCTATGCTCCGGGCAGATACATTAAGACTTTTCGCCAATTTAACTGCGCTTTGTCGTGGATTTCGTTCAATTCTAGCCTTTACCTTTCGATCCATTGCTGATGATGTTGCTGTTGTTGGATGTCCACCTCCATGGCGTTTTTTGATGCTACCCGTATCATTGTAACGCGTGATGGTCCGATACACAAACATTTTGTTCAAATGTAAATGTCCTAGCTCATTAACGATGGCTGCCTGCGATTTTCCAGCCAAATACAAAGCAATGACACTGTTTCGTTTGACTTCCATCTGCAAAACTTTTTTTAACAACTACGAAAAATAGTAGGCTTTTGTTAGTTTATTAACAATACCATAAACTAAGGAATGTGAAAAAATGGACGCCATATTGTAAACAGTTTAGTTGCTATAGCAACGTAAAATTAGTAACACTTCGAGTGCCGAACCCTGTACTATATTAACATAAAAATTTAAACATACTGCAAATACATATATACTTAACATAATTAACAGTTGACTGGTATCATGTAGCAAAACTCAAAACCGGCGGTACACAGCTTTCGGTCAGAACTCTTATTTTTTTTTTTTATATATATACGGACAAATCACACAGATTGAGCTAGCCCCAAAGTAAGTTCGAGACTTGTGTTATGGGATACTAACTCAACGTTACTATATTTATAATAGATACATATATAGATGAACATCCAAGACCGAGACCAATCAGGAAAAGATCGTTTTCCATCAAGACCTGGCCGGGGATCGAACCCGGGGCCTACACGTCGCAGGCAGGCGCGTTGACCGCTGCGCCACGGAGGACGACAAAATTATTGAGAAAGACAGAATTATTTGAGAGACAGAGACAAAGACAAAATTATTTGAGGAACTTCTCGAGATGTTGTGTCGGAACGTGCACCACGAATGACTTGAACTGCGAGACGCGGCTCCAACCTCTCGACCCTCAAAGTATAGTTGGTTAGAAGTGCAGGTACTCCACCACCTCCTCAACCTTCGTGGAGTAGTGCAGTCTGGACGCAAACAGCCTTATTTAATTTCGGTTTTAAGCTACCGCGAATATAGTAAGTTCGAGCACTTAATTTTTAAATTTATTTAACCTTATTGTTCGTATTTGTTTATACAGGGTTGTCTGGGGAATACCCCAGACAACCCTGTATATTCGTTCATTTCTCGTGTCAATAGACACGAAAAATGTTACCATGAGTTCAGCCGAAAACAAAACGCTGGAATCGTTCGTTGTCCCTGACAATTTGAATAAATATGAGACTGAAAATGTACTTATTATACAGAACATACTATTATTATAGCGTATCTACAACGCCACATGTGAACAACGCGTTATAATGACGTCACACAAATCCTGCATCTCAAAAGCAGAGTGTACGGCGCGATTAGCATACATACAGCTTCTAAACATAAACCGTTCCATCAATAATGGCCCGCCAGACACACCACTCCTCTGGTCGGAGGATTCTCCCTTTTCTATAGAGCTTAAGGAATACCCTGTTCTTCATACATATATTACGCTTTTGTAAAATTGATTAACCTGCATAAATAATTAGGAGCCGTCTGTTTTCATGTACTAATTAAATTAAATTACTAACTCGACGGTAGTATACCTACGTGACTACGTAATGTACGGAAGGGAGACTGAATACAGTGTTAATTGTATTGTCTATGGCCGAGATTCTGTGAGTCTCGTCGAGCTTATGTCTGCTTGCTATTCGTGAAGTGTGAGCGGGAGTGAATCTACATACAATATGTTAAGAAAACTCTGTCCGATCCGTGAAGGTATTTTTTAGGGATCAATAACTGATTCTACCAATGCCTACAAAGCCGGGCTAAACTTAAAAAAAAAACCTCCTAAAAATAAATATTATTTCGCAAAAAGGGGTAACTTAATACATGTGCGGTAGGCAACACATGCGCGGGCGAAGGGGGACAGAGCCCGCGGCGGTGTTATCACTTTTTTAAAAACTACCGAATTTTGTGGAAGTTGGAATTAATTCGCTGAAAAAAAAAAGATGATTTCATAATTCATTACTATTGTTAGTTGTTACTATGATAATAATAATAAATATATACGGACAAATCACACAGATTGAGCTAGCCCCAAAGTAAGTTCGAGACTTGTGTTATGGGTTACTAACTCAACGATACTATATTTATAATAGATACATACATAGATAAACATCCAAGACCCAGGCCCATCAGGAAAAGATCGTTTTCCATCATGACCTGGCCGGGGATCGAACCCGGGGCCTCCACGTCGCAGGCAGGTGTGTTGACCGCTGCGCCACGGAGGACGACGGACGACGGACGATGATGATTATGTACAATTTCATATTTTATTTGGTCAAGTGTTTACCTAACCTTTATTATCCTTACGGATCGAACGGGGTTTTCTTTACATTTTGTATGATGACCTTAGAAGCATTAGGTCGTATGTATAGCTTGACCTTAAAGCAGTAGGTCATATGTGTAGGTAGTCATACCTATACATACGACATAATGCTTTTAAGGTCGAGAAACATCAGCTTTATACTTCAATGACTTAAGTTGTTTTCAGAGTGACTAGACTATTGGAAAATTTGTTAAAATGTTTCAATTTGTAGCGTAAACTCTATTGTGTAGGAATTAACGTTTATTTTTCCATAGACTTTATATGTTTGGCGAACATGTCGCTATATTATTTTAGCTCTATAGCTCTACTGATTATTGCAATAACAAAGTTTTATATGTACGGACAACAGCAGGTTGCGCCTTAATGCCGTAGAGATAAAATTGAAAACCTAATAAAAAAATCTGACAGATTGTAGTAGCTTGATGTGTCGTCTGTACTAAATCGAGTTTATTACGTTCAAACTTGAAAGCTTGCACAGTCTTATGGTGTTGTTTGATGCAGACGCAATATTTGAATATTTTAAAATTCTTAAACTAGATATAATTATTATAGAAATCCTTTCACACCTGAACTGTAAGTGTACGGATCCGGGCGGGGTGATACAGATCCGTACACCCGTCGTCATAACCATCCTTTATTAATTAAGTTTAATCATTTGTGTCGAATATAAGTGACGACATTCCTGACAATGGCGCCAATTTTCTTGTTCAAAACTAAACTAATTTGAAAGAAAAAGTTGCACTCAGCATCTTTATTTATCCATTTTATTGAGAAAAGGATAGAAGATAACATTTTAGTTTAATCCTGTCAAATTAAGAAAGACTGTTTAGACGCGATTAAAACATGGCTACGAAAGATACGTCAATTTACGTCAGGAGCGGACTAATTTGATAGGTCTCAAGTAACATTTTATCTTCGGTCCTTTTCTTAATAAATTAGAAAGAAAAAGAGGCACTGAACTTAAATTAAGTTTAGTTTGTGAACATTGTAGGGAATATAAGTGCCACATTGTCTTTATTTTGTGACGAATATAAGTGACCACATTGACTTTATTTTGTGACGAATATAAGTGACCACATTGTATTTATTTTGTGTCAAATATAAGTGACCACATTGACTTTATTTTGTGTCGAATATAAGTGACCACATTGACTTTATTTTGTGACGAATATAAGTGACCACATTGACTTTATTTTGTGACGAATATAAGTGACCACATTGTATTTATTTTGTGTCAAATATAAGTGACCACATTGACTTTATTTTGTGACGAATATAAGTGACCACATTGACTTTATTTTGTGACGAATATAAGTGACCACATTAACTTTATTTTGTGACGAATATAAGTGACCACATTGTATTTATTTTGTGTCAAATATAAGTGACGACATTGACTTTATTTTGTGACGAATATAGGTGACCACATTGTATTTATTTTGTGTCAAATATAAGTGACCACATTGTCTTTATTTTGTGACGAATATAAGTGACCACATTGACTTTATTTTGTGACGAATATAAGTGACCACATTGTATTTATTTTGTGACAAATATAAGTGACGACATTGACTTTATTTTGTGACGAATATAAGTGACCACATTGACTTTATTTTGTGACGAATATAAGTGACCACATTGTATTTATTTTGTGTCAAATATAAGTGACGACATTGACTTTATTTTGTGACGAATATAAGTGACCACATTGTATTTATTTTGTGTCAAATATAAGTGACCACATTGACTTTATTTTGTGACGAATATAAGTGACCACATTGACTTTATTTTGTGACGAATATAAGTGACCACATTGACTTTATTTTGTGACGAATATAGGTGACCACATTGACTTTATTTTGTGACGAATATAAGTGACCACATTGACTTTATTTTGTGACGAATATAAGTGATCACATTGACTTTATTTTGTGACGAATATAAGTGACCACATTGACTTTATTTTGTGACGAATATAAGTGACCACATTCCTGACAATGTTTGTCCAAGTAAATTGATTTATTTAGTGCTGTTCATGTACCGTTTATCTTTAATTTTTCTCAGGTAACACTACTCTGGAAAGACCCACGTAACGTGGGCTGGCGTGAGAAGACAGCCTACCGCTGGCGTCTGCTGCATAGACCGAAGCTCGGCCTCATCAGACTGAAGGTACATACACCGACGGTTTTTTTTAAATTTAACAATTTTTTAATATTGGTCCACTGACCTCCGATCGGCGACAGCGCGGTCCTGTATCGACTTTCTTTTTTCGCGCCATTATTATTAAAGTTTAGTACCTACCGCTGGATGCGGCGGTCATCAACCTGTAAGCGCTTTCATATCAACATGTACATCATGTAGAAAATGTAAAAAATGAAAAATAATTTCCTGTGACTAAACTAATGGATATATTTATATGAATTTTTATGGGTAGACTGAGAATGTGTTGAGGTACACGATGTTTAATTTATTGTCGTATTGTCATCACCACTTTGTTTATTCATGAATGTAAACTACGCGAGGTAAAATCTCCGATAAATTCTGTGCATTTTGATACCTGTTTTGTCAAGTTATCTGTATAACAGGAATAATATATGTGATGATGTCACCAGATATACGAGAACAACCGCCTGGTGGCCGACTCGGGCAACGTGTATGACTTCACGCTCAAAGGAGGCAGGCTCGGGGTGTTCTGCTTCTCACAGGAGATGATCATCTGGTCCAATCTCGTCTACAGATGTAATGGTAAGTTGATTTACTGTTTCTGATTTTATTCTCGAATATGTTCTTTAAATTTAATTAGTAGGTGTTGGTGCCCAATGAATGTTTTTTGGAGCTCTTATTACATTTTAGGCGTTAATTTTGTACGTGTTCTGGCAAGATTATTTATAAATTCTTATCAGTGTGGCTACCATGAGTTTTCATTAAGAAGAATAGATCATCAATATCGACTGCGTTTAACACATCGATTGGCCCGCTTCAAGGTTGTAAGAACTGTCAGTCAATGAGAGTGCCAAACGCGGTCGTTGCGTATGATCGTACGCAGCCTTTTGAGTAATCTTCCAGCGTACGGCATTTCCCCTGGCCTGACTGAACGATCCCTCCGAGTCGTTGTCGACGCATGCTCATCTGAGCCCGTGTCGACTAATGCCGGTGTCCCTCAGCGGTCTGTTCTCTCTGCAAGTCTGTACATGCTGCATATTAACGATCTGCTGATGCCCAGCATCTATGGGTATGCAGATGACAGCACAGTTGTGGAGAGATGCTCCTGCCGAGATGCCGAGACCTGCCGGATGCTCGGGCTAGTAGGGAATCAATCCGGTCCGAAAGAGAGGCCATGGTAGAGCGAACGAATGTTGCACTACAGGCAGTCTCCGAATGGGGCAGTGCCAATCTTGTAGCATTCAATGCCGCCAAAACACAGGCGTGTCTTTTCACCGCCAAGAGGAACCCGTTCACCTTGGCTTCTACTATTCGAAATTATCCTTGGAGTGTACCGACCGCCTTCAGCTTTTGGGAGTTAATGTTTCTTCGAACCTAAACTTTGGGCGGTTCATTGAGTCCAAGGCCAAGATGGCTGCCAGGAAACTTGGCGTTATCGCATAGATCCGGCAGCGGTACTTCATACCAGGGCAGCTTCTAATGATGTACAAAGCGCAGGTTCGTTCGTGTGGGGAGTACTGTAGCCACATTTGGGCTGGTGCTGCTAAGTGTCACCTGGCCAATTCGGATTCAGTGGAGAGGCGGGCGAAGTGGCTGATTAGTGACCCTGACTTAACTCGAGACGGTCTCCAAAACCTAGAGCACAGGCGTAGAGTAGCCAGCCTTCTATAGGATGCATTTTGCGAGGAAATTGCATGATTTAATTCCCCCATCTCCGTTCCACCATCGGACGACCCGTCATACGGCGAGTTTCCACCCTAACGTTGTTAACACCACTACGATCGGGACGAATTGTTGCGCCTCCTATATACAGCGTACCTACATCGAGAAACTGGAACAATTTGCCAGCGGCGGTGTTTCCGTCGGACTACAATTTGAGTGCCTTCAAGGTTAGAGTGAATAGGCTTTTAATAAACTAGTGCGCTTTACCGTCAATGATTGCGTCACTCCTTACCATTAGGCGGGATTGCGGTCAAGCGCTAGTTTATAATTATATTTAAAAAAAATGATCGGTTCTCGTAATGAAATCTTATGGTAGTCACACAGTACACACGGGCGTACCCATCTTCTGGCCTGTGGGGCAAGTCAGGGCTAGTTTAGAATGTTTTAAATTACTAGAATCGGACTTCAGTGTGCCTACCATGAGTTTTCATTACGAGACTCGATCGTCGATATCGACTGCGTTTGACGCTCTGATTGGTTGAGAGTTCTTACAACCTTGAAGCGGGCCAATCGATTAGTCAAACGCGGTCGATATCGTTGATCGAGTCTCGTAATGTTAACTCATGGTAGCCACACAGAAATGTCCCTGTAATCCAATAACGTAACTCTGAATATACTTACTAGGAACACCAATCCCACCACTCAAAGCTTTGAAGAAGTAAATTCAATTTGGGTGCTTTATTTATTCAGAAAACCCTTTTCTATTCACAGATAAGATCCCTTCGAACATTGCCACTGAGATATCAACGAGGAACAACTTCGAAGTAGACCACGACTTTGTCTACGTTTAGTTAATAAAACAATAATATAACATTACTAGTACATATAAATAAAAACACCAGTTCAAAATAAGCACAACAATGTGTAAAATAAACAAAATTGTTGTATTTACATTGTGTTAATCAAAGAGAGGTTCAATGAAATTGTCGAATGTATGTTTCGTCATAACCTTTGATGTTCCGAATCTGTTTGTTGATCGAATAATTGAATTGTATACAGCTTCTGTATACACTGGATTGTATTTCAATCGTGTGAATTGTTATAAGTTTCATTTTAGATTTAAGAATTAACAGTAATACAATAAAGTTGACATTTATAAGTTTGTTTGTTTTTAATTATTTTATTATTTATGTACACACAATAAAATACATAAAGATACGACAAAATTAAGATCTGAGTACAAAGGCTATTTCTTAAGAAATTTCTTCCAGCAGACCTGCGAGAGGAGAAGTAAAACAGAAATATAGACAATAGTGTGTAAGAACAAGGAGCAAATAAAATATGAATATGATAACTATTAAAGTAATAATATTAAATATACCTTAACATATAAACCAAAAATAATTATATATAAGTATACTTAAATAAATACATAATACTAAAATATATAAATATGTATAAATTATAAACAAATTCTCACAATATAGAGGAAAGAGAAATTATATTCATACTTTCCTTGCAAGTCGCAGTCCCAACAACTAGGGGTGTGACAGCGGGGTATTCTCTTACTGGCTAAAATCACCGTGGTGTTTCACCTCTACTTATGGCTGGGGGATTCGCTTAAGCATTCATCGCTCCCCCGACAGGCCTCGACCTGCTAAGTATTATTCAGCGTGTCCCATCGGGGCCCTACTATCACGTGTTAAAACCGTCATAAAACCGTTTGGAAAAGGGATAGCTCTATTCATTCTGTATGGCTCCATCTTTGATTGACACTGAAAGCGTGATGGTTTTAGCATATCATAGTAACGCCCTGTAAGGAATACGTCAAATCACTGGTTACCTGTAGGTACCTATATGAGCACGCAATCTGTCCAATTTCTTTAATAGATTTTCAACTTTATCGCTAAAGCATTAAGGCTCAAAGTTGATTGGGAATATTTAAGTTTCGGGTAGGGGAAACCTTCAAAAGGCACCCGACCCCCGAGGAATGAGGTAGTGTGGGATTTTTACCTCACTGTAACCACCCCGGTGATCACCATCTGCGCCTAGGGGTGGTCCCGGTTCCTCTTAAAAGACCAATTCCTGAACCCGCCCTGCGCAACTCCTGTAAGGGACATCCCAGGGAAGCTGGAAGCATCCGGGTAGCTTGACCTGTTGTCGTCTGTTATAGGTACATTTGCAATGAGGTTTACGATTCCATTATGTATCTATTTTATCAAACCAAAAATGAAAGACATTAAATTACATAATTGTATCTTAAATCTCTTTGCTAACAAAGAATGTCAAAAATTCCTAGCCGGAATACTATTTTACAAATTAGACGAAACTTTTTGCCCATTATATAGCTATACTCTTTGCTCTTCCAAATGCGATGAAACAAAAAAATTGTCTATTCAATTTCTTGATATTTGGCACATCTTATTTGTATATTGACTTTACTAAGTTTTTTATGTTTTTGTATGGATTTTCAAGAAATGGAATTCGAAGAAGTACCCAACGTGAATGTAGACGAGATAGTTAATGAAATTCCTTCTGAGAAAACTCAAACGACGCCACCTCCTATAGGAGACATGGCAGCAGATATGGCTACTGAACATATGCCGCACTGTGGGGACGGTGTAGCAGTTCCAATACAAGAATTTCTTCTATATTCTCCATTGGCGTCTTCCAGCAAGTCCAAATATATCAGCATGAGTAGTGATATGAAAAAGAAGGGGATACAAGAGTTCTTTACCGTCATCCGGCCTCATCTACCAAGAAAGTCGAAAAGCAAGGCAGTAAAACTGCTGCGTAACATCGCGAAGGGGACCATGGTTAAGGGTTTATTTCAGATAAGTGTCGGTAAAAAGAAACCGAAAAAGCGACCAGTACGTAAGCAGAAAACTACATGGCCGAAGACGAAATCTCAAAGGATTGTGCGAAGAGATGATGGCAGTCTCTACTGCTCGTCTGACTCCTGTCAGTCAAGCATGTCGTGTCCTCACTGTGGTCACTCGTGCTCGAGGATCGCCAGATGTAATATTTTGAAATAATTGATTTATTGGCACAGTGCACCCGGACTGAAGTTACACAAGCCTTCAAAGATTCAGTTTTGAGTAAATATATTGTGTGTTTTATAAATTCGTTATTGATAAATGATTATATTCTTTCGAATACCCGAACCTGTCTCTGGCAATGGATTTCATTTTGACAGTTCAACAACATTCATTATGTTGTTGAACTGTCTTTAACTTTCACTGTTCGAGAATTTGGCATCAAACTGCATGTGTGTTGATTGAGTGAGATGCTTTTAAACTTTTTAGATGGTTTGTTGTTACCGCACAGCAACATAGAGCTTTGCGAATGTTGGGTTAAGTTACTATAGTCTGGGCCCAGCTGCGAGGGATATGGGGACGACCCCGACCCCGACCCCCCGACCCCGAGGCGGAGGCGCGCGCGTCTGTCGGCGCGCACCTCAGAGGCGATGCACGGGGTAGTTTAACACCTCACTACCCCGTGCAGGAGTCTAGGCCCGGATAGACCGGGCGAGCACGAGAGTGTGGGACTGTGGCAGAATCAAGGAACCCCGCGGCCCCTCGCGCACGTAACCGAAGAGACACCGGGGTGGTTTTTAGTCAGTAGGAGTCTGACAGACCCCGTCGCCCACCCCAGGGCTGCGGACATCCATGAGGATATTACACGCCGGAACAAAAAAAAAGTGACTATAGTCCATACCTACACCTCTGCCTACCGAATTCATGGCAAATACAGACGCGATGTAATGTTTTTTTTACAGTGAACGTTTAAAATTCCAGTGGCATGCTGCCTGCGAGTGTGGGTGTCTTAATAATCTACATACAAATGAGCTATATTCGCATTATTCGAAATAACATTTCAGATGCATTTAGTTACAGGCCAGCTCTTCTTACCATTGCATTGCTAAATTTCGCTTAAATATCCAGCATTTAAGTGTTAGTAGACTCGCATGGACAGATCGTAGCGAATTCACTCAGCTTAAAGCTGCAGTGTGATTAATATTCCAACGATGAGTGCTCACGGGACCGACAGTACCGACGACGTTTCAATTACACATATTAGTACTTGCCTACAGCTTCCTGAGATACCATTACTTATCTACGTCTATTAACATTTCTATTTGAGTGTCTTGTAGCAGTGTGAGCTTATACCTGTGCCGGAATCTCCCTCGTAAGATTCTCTGTATTCAGAGGCATCGCTTTAGCCTAGTTACATAGCATTGTCTACTTGCATGCCATTTTCAATTCTATTAATATTAACTCAAGGTGCTATTGTAGGGACCTAAAGTACTACAGTAAATACGAGATAATAAAACTTTCTTAAACGTACAAATACAAACATGACGGGAAATGTATCGAGAATTGTGGGAAGCGATTATCATTCTATTTCTATTGTTCGAGTTGGCATGATTTAGCTGGGTGACAAAATTCAATTAGTGTCTGGTATCTGGTATTATTAAGCACATAGATCTTAGGGGAAAAAGTCGCTCGTCTGTGCCCGCATTGTACCGAGCCCACGTAAGTGATTCAACAAGGGAACTATGTAAAAACAGTGATTGAATCTTCAATATTCCCTCACTCCCATCCCGATCAAGTGTGTAGATTGCACCTCTTAACCCTTATATTAGCAACTAGCAGCCGCCAGCGACTTCGTTCGCTTGGAGTTAGTTATGCTCCGCTCCTATTGGTCGCAGCGGGATGTTATATAGCCTAAAGCCTTCCTGGATTAATGGGCTATCCAACGCAAAAAGAAATTTTCAAATCGGACCAGTTCCCGAGATTAGCGCGTTCAAACAAACAAACTTTTCAGCTTTATATATTAGTATAGATAAGATCTAGATTGAGACAGCATGCACCCTGCCAGTGACGGAACATTTTTTTGCTCCCAGTTCACTTATTCTATTCATTCTGTACTGGTGGTGCCGGTGGAACTAAATTTAAGTCCATAAATATGAGCTTAGACGTGATTAAAAGCGGCTACTAAAATCCACCAGACGCTTATCTATACTAATATATAAAGCTGAAGAGTTTGTTTGTTTGTTTGAACACGCTGATCTCAGGAACTACGGGCCCGATTTGATTTTTTTTTGCGTTGGATAGCCCATTAAACTAGGAAGGCTTCAACCAATAGGATCTGCGATCAATAGGAGCGGAGCATATAAAAAAAGTGGACGAAGTCGCTCGCGGCTGCTATGTATATCACACTTATTCATCTTCTGTCATTTTCTTAATAAAACAGAAAGAAAAGATCCACTGAACTTAAATTTAGTTCAGTTTGTAAAGAACGGACGTCATTGTTAGGCCATCTTATTTTGCTAATTAAATCTCAAAACAAATCAATTTCATTTAACGGATCAATTTCCCTTTGTTCAAAGTTTCAATGGCGACTGGTTTGAATGGAATTTGTAAACTGAATAGAAGCGTCAGTTTACGAGCTAAATCCTTGTAATTTGCTGTGGATTTCTCAAATAATTCTCTCCCACGACTGTGATCCAATATTTCATAAATTAGAAATGGTAATTTTATCCTGTGTATATGGTAATCGCAGTATTTGGGGGATCTGTTCATGCGTATCTACTTATACAAGGTGTCCAGAAAGGGTAGGTATCGGGTATTTGTAAGTTCAATAAAAAAAAAAATTGTAATTGTATAAAAAAACAGCCGTATCTGTGGCAGTCTTCGTGTCCGTGACATTGCAGAGAAACTGCAGGAGGGTCGCCTACGCTGGTAAGGCCACTGTTCGTGGGTAACAATATCTTGCCTTGGCGCCTCCACCAAGCTGGCCAGGCTGGAACAAGCGGGGTCGACCAAAGAAATGCTGGCTTGACGTTGTAGGACATGACATGCGTGCCAACAAGCTCTTACCACAAGAAAAGCTCGCGCGAAATGGAGAAGAATGTGCAGGAAAGCGGACCCCGGGCTCCAACGCGAAAGCCGCGGATACAACCGGGATGAACGCTGAGATGATGATGATGGAAAAAAGTTTATTTTTTATTATTAACATATGAATTGGAGAATTATTTGGAAAAGATGATATTACCCAAATGTTGACCGTTACGTTGCTGGCACTCTTCTAAATGGGAACGAAGAATGGCGATAACTTGTTGACACATAGCTATCGATATTGCTGCCATTTCTGACCTGATGTTGGAACTAATTTATGTGGGTGTGAACTGAAGGACCACACTGGGAATTCGCGAAATGAAAATCCTAGGATTTAGTAATAGACTCAAAGCATTTGTAGAATTAGTCTGGGAATTTGTAAACAAATACTTTAAAAACTTCGACCCATAGAGTGTGGTCTCTCAGTTCTTATAGACGATCAGCCAGATCTCGGAAAGTATCTTAAAAGTAAAGTATATTTCATTGTAGTACTGTTTACCTGTGTGAAAATGGTCATTGGCAAATTACTATAATATATATACATACCTATATAATACAACATATATAATTATTTTTGATTAATACATAATCATAAGTCATATCTCAATAGTACTCATTCCTGCCAAGTCGTGTTACAATGACCATTTTTCCACACGGATAAAGCGTACACCACAGATTACAGAATACTCCATGCAGATACCTTAACGTGAACAACAAATTTGAGTCAGCTCAAGTCGAGCAGACGGTCGAGCAAAAAAAAGTTTCTTAAAGATCACTAGATGGCCACCAGGAGCGCTTGACCGGTCGGCCACTACCGCCATATATGTCTTGTCTACATTGTCATATACATCCATGCGTCGTGCATCGAGCAATGCGCATTCTAAAAGAAGATAACAGCAATATAATGGTTGAAGACATCTTAACCTAAAAAATATGTTATGACAGGATTAATTGATCTAGCCATTCCCGGAAGTACCCTATATATAATGTACTCTGTGGTCCCGAGTGTAAAATAAAAATCATTATCAGTACTGAGAACATTTTACCGTTTTGTTTAATTACGTTATTTATACGTGTAAATATACGGAGTAGCATTAAATAAGTAAATTCAAATAGTTAAAAATATTAAAAAGGCTACAAACTGCACATAAGAGGTTTAAAAATCGATCTAAGTTTTGGACCGCAACTTATACTGCCATCTATTATTATCTTTTGATAAGAACTGAGAGTCTGTTGTACGGGATGATACCCCATGGTACTACGCTGAAAATTTTTTTTTTAAGGCAAAAGTCTACATAATTATGATTATGCCAGAAATGCTGATTTACAGTGTCGTGTCTCCCCTGATGGATCCCCTCCTTGAGGGAGACATCAGGATTTTAAATCTTCTTGTTTCCCTAGACCGGGGACAGATTTAAGCTTTACAGCAGAAGTACCGTCTTTGGTAGGTAGTTGTAGAATTTTTTTTCACACCTCAAATTGTCAAGGAGGCAAACTTAGACTTTTTTTCCACAAAACCAACAAAACATACATATTTTATTTCTGAAAGTTACTAGGGCAGCGGAAATAAAAGGAGGCAAAATCATTATTAGATTTATTATTTCACCACTCCCAACTAAAAATATCTATAATACATAAATAAAAAATACAGTACCAGGACAGCATAAAATCAAACAGAGTATACCGACCACCCCCACATCCAGTATACAAACCACAGAACGCGTCGAGGGCAGTTGCCCACCGTAGGTACTAAGACAGCATAACTTCATTTCTCCCTATCGCCAGAGATGGGCAAAATACCCTATGTAAAAAATATTTGAGATAAAAGATAGATACTAAATTCAGAGTTTACCGGTACGGTGACGCCGAAGAAAGGACGTTCTGGAGCCAGCTCGAAGGATTGCTTCGCTGGGATCCCGTTATCAGGAATCGTTCTGGGTGGTGATTTGAACGGCCATGTGTGGGTGAGAAGTGTGACAGGTTTGAGCGTGTTCACAGTGGCTTTGGGTACGCAGTAGCCGCAAAGCGGAGGGGACAACATTCTCCGAACGTGTGCGGCCGCTGACTACAACTTAATTGCGAACAACTATTTCAAAAGAAACCCGGAGCACCTTGTTTAGCTACCGGAGCGGGCGGCGCTACGAATCGACTTCGTACTAACTGGAGACACCACATCGGCAAAGGCGTAGCCAACTGCAAGGTCATACCCGGTGAGGAGTCTTGCTGCACAACACCGTCTCATATCGCTTGGATCTCTTGCGTTAAGAAGTCCCAGCGTGGACGTGTTGAAAGGCACTGCCGACGCCAGATCCGGTGGTGGCTGCTTGATGAAAATAAGTACCAGGAGTCGCTTCGGTTATTTGGCGACAAATTGCGCTGGTACCGAGAATCTGTTCAAGATAGCTGGGACAGAATCGGGCGGCATTACTAGGGCGGCGCGGGTGGTGCTCGGCGCGTGTGTCTAAGGCGGTCGCAAAAGTGACAAGAGACCTGGTGGTGAAACGACACAGTTCAGAGACAAAGAGGGTGAAAGCCCTCTTCAAAGAGCATGGCAGGCGAGCCGGATCTCCCTGAAAGATCGCGACGCACACAAGGTTGCCAAACGTGCCACTAAAGAGCTGTAGCCAGAGCCAGACGCGACCACTTGCAACCGCTCTACGAGAAGTTGGAATCGTCACGAGGGGCGAAGGGGTCATTTCAAGTTGGCACGTTCTAGGGTAGCAGCACTGGATATATCCAGAATTGCCGTTGTGTAAAAGACCCTACTGGCAACCTGCTTTGCGAGATCGCGCGCAGTGAAGGAGATGGCACACGTACTTCCACGAGCTGCTGAATAAGCAGCACCAAGAGGGTACAGACACGGAACTCCCTCCGAACGGATTAGGTGCCCCCCGATAACGCCTAAGGGAAGTCCACACGGCTCTTCGTCACTGGCGAATCAGGGAAGCTATCCATCGGAGCCGATGGAGTCCCCATTGAGGCCTGGACGGCGATGGGTCCTCGCGGTGTGGGCATGTTAACTTGCTTTTGAACCGCGTGCTCCTGACCGGCGTAAAATCGCGAGCCAATGGAGACTGAGTATTATTATTACTCCAGTCTTCAAAGGCAAAACTCCCGTACAGGAGTGTGGCAACTATCATGAATATAAAGGTCATGTCCCACACACCATGAAGATCTTTGGGGGATTTTTAGACTCCCGGATCCGGCAGGAGTGTGCTGTCTCGACGTGTCAATATGGGTTCCGTCAGGGTACGGAACCACGGACCCTCTTCGCCTAAGGATCACCATGGAGAGATACAGATCGAAGAAAACGCCTCTGCATATGCTCTTTTAGGGCAGAAGGCCTTCGACCTTTGTGTCCCGCAGGGGGAGGTGATCTGGTGGGCACTGAGGTCAAAGGGGTACTAGAAGCCTATGTTGACATAATTCGAGACATGTACCTCAATTCCGATTCCGTTGTTAGGACCGCTGTTGGCGACACTAAACCCTTCCCCATCACCGTCGGAGTCACCAGGGATCCGTCCCAGTCCGTTTCTGTTCAGCGTGATATTAG
Source organism: Sesamia nonagrioides (assembly GCA_017933935.1). Taxonomy (NCBI): domain Eukaryota; kingdom Metazoa; phylum Arthropoda; class Insecta; order Lepidoptera; family Noctuidae; genus Sesamia; species Sesamia nonagrioides. The sequence continues at coordinate 293,522 of JADWQK010000495.1, forward strand.
ACGTCTTGTCATACAGCATCAAGAATTCACCAGAGCAACCTCCCTGGCTCATGTATGCCATGATGATATCGATGGCGACGCGGACAGGGAACGGTTGGTGCGGCGGGTAAATGGTGACCTCGCTTGAGAAGGAGGTCTTAAACTCAATGTGGCGAAGACGGTAATTACATGGCCAGCAACACCACGACGCTGACGGAGACATGGTCGAGTGCAGACCAGTTTAAATACTTGGGGTGTGCTCCAGCTTCCGGCGATATTGATTGCGACGTCAAGCACGCATTTCGCAGCTTGGGCAAAATGGCGTGAGGTGACAGGTGTCATTTGTGACCCCAAATGCCAGTTGCTTAAGGGAGGTCTATAAGACCATCATTAGACCTGTCCTTCTGTATGGCAGTGAGGCGTGGCCTGTGCTTGAGCGACACAAGCAGGAGCTGCGTGTCACGGGAGATTCAATATGCTACGGTGGATGTGTGGAGTTACGCGGAAAGACCGCATTAGAAACTCCCGCATCCGTAGCAGCTCCGTATCCGTGACGCAGCAGACAAACTGCAAAGAGAGTCGCCTGCGCTGGTACGGTCACGTCTTACGTAAACCGGCAGGTTACGTGGGTAACAAATGTCTTGCCATGGCGCCTCCGCCGGGCGGAACAAGCAGGTAGACCAAAGAAGTGCTGGCTTGATATTGTAAGAGATGATATGCGTGCCAACAAGCTCATAACACAGGATGCTAAAGATCGTGCGAAATGGAGGAGAATGTGCAGGAAAGCGGGCCCAGGCTCCAACGCGAAAGCCGCGGATGCGACCGGGACAAATGCTGAGATGATGATGATGACTAAATTCAAGTTTACTAAATTAAAAATAAGTAATTTATACATCAATTTACATTACATATTGATTTATGCTGTCCTGGTAACTTTATTTTTACCCGACTAAGAAAAAGAAAAAGGAGGGTTATGATTTTGACAGGCTATGTATGTATGTATGTATGTATGTATGTATGTATGTATGTATGTATGTATGTATGTATGTATGTTCATCTGTTCCCTCGTAACTTCTGAACTACTTATCAGAATTCGACAAATGATATATCATTAGAAGCGTCTTAATTGTCCGCTGGTTATAGGCTATATGGGGTTTCACAAAATCTACTGTGGCGCCCTCTAGCGGACAAAACATACAGAGTAAAAAAATAAAGTTAAGATAAATATGCTGTGTTTGGTATCATTTGAAAGCGCTTTACTTGTACATTTTGAATATATATATATTGCTAGCATTTGCGTGTGACTTTACCTGTATTCATGGGCTGGTTGCATATAATTCACATCTTTTCGTTCATAGCTTTTTTACTACTTATCAGAATAAGACCACTGCAGTACCATTAGAAGGGCCTTGATATTCTGTTAGTTATGAGCTATAAAGCTTGTCACCAAATTTAGTATTGCGCCCTCTAGCGGACAAAAAGTAAATGTTAATATAAAATTAAAATAAATATACCGTGTTTGGTATCTCGTGAAAGAGCTTCACGAGTACTTTATGCTTGTACATAATTACAAGAATGCATTAATGATGTTAAATATGAGCGATAAGAGTAAAGCGCGGATCACGGGAACTGTGAATCGCTTTATGAAATGTAGAGCAGTGTGAACATTAATAGAATATGTAATGCACTAATGAAAACGACATAAGCTGGGTCTATTTCCACGCGGTGAAGGCGGAAACAGCTTGATAACTGGCTAAAACTCCCATAAAAATGTCCTCTGCACTATATACCTTCGGGCTTATGTTGTTATATGTGCGTGTAGATTTAATATGGTCAAGTACCTAGTTTTTAGTTCATCAATTTAACTTTTGTTAATATTATGCGCCAAAAATACACTTTAACACCAAAATAGTCCATATAATAAAAAGTAAAAAAACTAAAACCCATCTACGACAAAAAACGACGCTGAAGAAGTATAAAACAAGATTTTCAGAATACTGAACTGAACAAAGTTGCTAATGTAGTTGCAAGTGATATATATTGAGGTAGGTATATGTTACATATACCTACCGTAGCACCTTGACAACGTGTGACTACGCCTTTCCAAACATGAACATTTATCTCTACATAGTGAATATTGCATACTTCAGAACAGTATTGTATGACATTATTGTCAATTTACAACGAAGGCATCTTGACTGTGTCCATTCACTTGCAACTACATTAGCAACTTTGTTCAGTTCAGTATTCTGAAAATCTTGTTTTATACTTTTTCAGCGTCGTTTTTTGTCGTAGTTGGGTTTTAGTTTTTGAACATTTTTTTATTATATAGATATTTTTGTTGGGAGTGGTGAAATAATAAATCTGATTTTGCCCTTTTTAGGGTTCCGTACCTCAAAAGGAAAAAACGGAACCCTTATAGGATCACTTTGTTGTCCGTCTGTCTGTCTGTCTGTCTGTCTGTCTGTCTGTCACCACCCTTTATCTCAAGAACGCGTGGACGTATCAAGCTGAAATTCTCATGAAATACTTGGGTCTATTGTCCCTTTAAGCTGTGAAAATATCAAACTTCTAAGCCAAGCGAATCAAAAGATACAGCCGATTATGTCGATATTTTCAACAAATTTTCGACACTCGCAAAGGAATCAAAACCTACAGGATACTTCTCGTAAACTCAGAATCTTGAAATTTGGCATGAAGGATTGTCATATAATGTAAATATAGGAAAAATTGCGAAAATCACATTTTTTCAGTTATATAATATAATAAACATATTTTAATAAAATGGAACTTACTACCTTATTTCTCACGAACGAATGAAGTTATCAAATTGAAATTTATACCAAATACCTAGGTCTATTGTCCCTTTAAGCTGTGAAAATATCAAACTTCTAAGCCAAGCCAATCAAAAGATACAGCCGATATGTCGATATTTTCAACAAATATTCGACACTCGCAAGGGAATCAAAACCTACAGGATACTTCCCGTAAACTCAGAATCTTGAAATTTGGCATGAAGGATTGTCATATAATGCAAATATAGGAAAAATTGTGAAAATCACATTTTTTCAGTTATATAATATAATAAACATATTTTAATAAAATGGAACTTACTACCTTATTTCTCACGAACGAATAAAGTTATCAAATTGAAATTTATACCAAATACCTAGGTCTATTGTCCATTTAAGCTGTGAAAATATCAAACTTCTAAGCCAAGCTAATCAAAAGATACAGCCGATATGTCGATATTTTCAACAAATTTTCGACACTCGCAAAGGAATCAAAACCTACAGGATACTTACCGTAAACCCAGAATCTTGAAATTTGGCATGAAGGGTTGTCATATAATGCAATTAAAGGAAAAATTGCGAAAATCACAATTTTTTAGTTATATAATATAATAAACATATTTTAATAAAATGAAACTTACTACCTTATTTCTCACGAACTAATAAAAGTATCAAATTGAAATTTATACCAAATACCTAGGTCTATTGTCCCTTTATGCAGTGAAAAAATCAAACTTTTAAGTTAAAGCGATCAAAAGATACAGCAGTTTATACCGACACCTTAGACGAATTTTCGTCACACGCTAGGGAATCAAAACCTACACGCAAAGACATTAAAATTATATTTACAATAGACAGGACATCACGAACAAAATCGTAAGCCAATACTTTTATCGACTTGATTAAAAGTCGCTCAGTCTAGTCTGCGCGTCAGGACGTAATTTGTGTCCACTAAGAATAAACATTTTCTAAGGAAATATGCCATGTTGCGCTTTGTGTTACTGTACATCTCGTTATAGTAAAACGACTGGACCTAACTTCTGAATGTTTTTCTATGAATTATTTATATTTCGTCTGCAATTCAAATTTAAAAAAAATCTTAAATAGTTCTAGAAAATTTTCCATTATTGTAATAAGCGCCCTCTATTGTTGAGTAGTTTTACTATTTTCTTGTAGAGATGTAGTAATGTTGTTTATCGATTTAGTTATCGATAATACTTATTAAGATGAATACATTTTGCTGTATTTTATTGACATTTAAAATATAGCTAAATAAACTTAAAATATTACTATATTTCAAGTTTATTTATTATTAACTCTATTTAAACATAATCATATCATATTAATAAACAAAATTGAATGAACAATTACTATTCATTTACCTAGGTTTTTGTTATTTTTGGTTTCCGAATAAAAATAATGTCGTAGGGAAAAAGTGGATACGATTTGTCCAGATAGACCGTAGAGAAGAAAATTGGCTTCCGTCTCATTCGTCGAAATTATGCTCAATGCATTTTATAAGAGAAGTTATCTACTTTGGAAAGACTTGTCGATCAAATTAAAAAAAAAAAAAGAATCGGTACCTTGTATTAGAAATGAAATAGTAAGTTATTAATTTCAGTACTTTTCTACATATCCGTAAAAATTGGAATAAAATTTACGGTTAAGTGGATAAGTACATAGATTACATAACTTATTTATAATGAAATATATTCATAAAATATATAGGTACGTATATGTAGTACAATGATTGCGAGCTACTTTGTGATTTTGAGGATTCCGTACCTAAAAGGTAAAACGAACCCTATTCATGAGACTTCTCTGTTCGTCTGTCCGTCTGTCACCAGGCTGTATCTCATGAACCGTAATAGCGAGACAGTTGTAATTTCCAGAGATTGTGTTAGTATTCCTGTTGCCGCTATAACAACAAGTACTAAGAATAAAAATAATAAAATATTTAAGGGGGCTCCCATACAACAAACGTGAATTTTTGCCGTTTTTTGCTCCATATTAATAACGGAAACAGATAGACGCTTAAAATGTTCACAGAATATTTGGTTATATATTCAAATTACAAATAAATAATTAAAATAAAATAAATACTGAAGGCGGGCTCCCATACAATAACCGTGATTTTTTTGCCGTTTTTAAAGATAATGGCGTACGTATCTGATAAAGGTCAAGACCTTTATCAGATACGTACGCCATTATCTTTAAAAACACAAACGACAAAAATGGTAGTCTGCTGGAGCAAGCTCCAGCAGACTACCATTTTTGTCGTGATTTGGACAATTATCTACGTGACAAGAAGTTTTCTTCCCAGGAGGCAGTTCTGCTTTCACACAGTTTGTGCAGTCTAGATCCTCAGAGTTCTATCACAAAGGCATAAACGACCTTCCTATATATTGATTATAAATAAATTATTTAAAAATTAAAAAATAAGCAATTATTTAGGTTTTCAGTACTAATCGGCAATTTTAAACTTTAACGCCTATTATATTAAAAGAATTATATAAATAAGAAACTTGTAAACTTGAAATTACCCATAATTATTCTGCTTCCTAATTTTTTGTTTCAAGCTATCATAATGCGAAAAACATCGTCGTAGTAACTTCTTTGAATATTATCGATAACTTTATATCGAAATGATACAAACCCTACCACAGTTTTTTGCATTGCCATTTAAAAATATTTGCAAACAAACGTGTAAAAAGAATAATTTTGCTAAAAACGAAATGCAAACGAAAATTGCAAAACAAAATGCGCTTTATGGCCTAAAAGGTCTATTACACTCAAAAATCGCAGTAAACTGAGCGTTAAAATAATTCGTAAGCATAAAACATCTAAAATGCCAATAGACGGTGTCACGGTAAATGAACAGTAGCGAATAAAATTCTAAAACAGTTTTTGTTTGTACAAGACAAGTTTCACTTAATTTATTTACTTTTCAATATTTATTTACCCGATTTGAACTATATTAGGGTATTAAATCGGATCTGGCAACATAGACCACACTGGCCACCTACCGGGCAATAGCTGAATATATTTTATATAAACTTATTTCATTTTTACTATTTGATGTCTCCAATTGTCGATCTAATTTTGCTATATTGTACTAGATGGCGGAACTGAGCCATGGGATCACAGTTTTTCTATGCCATTTTAACACATGCCCTCTCTATATATCCTAAATCTCTTTGCCTATAAGGTACTTCCCGTGAACTCAGAATCTTGAAATTCGGCACGATGCAACGTTATATTATAGTACAGACAGATAAAGGAAAAATTGTGAAAATGATAAATTTGAAATTACATAAAGTATTAAAATATTATTTTTGCTTACATGACATAAAATATTTTTTTAATAATTATAAACTTACTACCTACCCTTTTTCACATGAACGCGTAGAGATATTAAAGTTGAAATTTATATCAAACACTTCTTAAATCTAATTGCCTCTAAACTGTGAAAAATTCTAAATCAATGCTAGTATTATAAATGCGAAAATAACTCTGTCTGTCTGTTACGCTTTCCCGCCTAAACCTCTCAACCGATTTTGATGAAGTTTGGCACAGACAATCTTTAGACCCTGAGAAAGAACATAGGCTACCTTTTATCCCGGAAAAATTAGATGTTCCCGAGGGGAATTTAAACAGCGCGATATAATCGAACTCCACGCGGGCGAAGCCGCTGGCGGAAAGCTAGTACGTCATAAATTGTAAACCGCTACGTTTGTACAGCGGAACCCTCGGTGTGCGAGTCCGACTCGCATTTGGTTTTCATTTTGGTTTTTTTTATTTCTGCTCTAGTTAACTCTCAGAAATAAAATATATATGTTTGTTGAAATTAGTAAAAAAAGTCTGAGCTATTATTTTATCTCTTTTTATTTCTGCTGTCCTAGTAACTTTCAGAAATTAAATACATATGTTTTTGTTGGAATTTGTGGAAAAAATGTCGTAGGTTTATTTGCCTCCTGACGATTGAGGTGTAAAAAAATTCACAACTACTACCAATTGACTGTACTTCTGCCGTAAAGCGAATCTGTCCCCGTCTAGGGGAGACAAGAAAATTTAAAAATCCTGATGTCTCCCTGAGGGAAGCCGTCAGGGGAGACACGAGACCGAAATAATACAATTTATTAGCAAGTTCTGATGTCTCCCTCGCCTAGGGGAGACAATAAGATTTAAAAATCACACACACGACACCGACCCCACACCACACCGACACCAACCGACCACGACACGACCCCGACGATGACACGAGACCGTAACCAAAAAAGCGCGTATTTGCGCCACGACTAAAGATCGCATGTTATTAGGCTGTATGGATGAATTGAAATTATAACAACAAAACCACATTGGGCGCGCCGCGCTATATTTTACCTTTTATCTGTATTTATAGATAAAATTGTTTTGAAAATGTGTGATATCAAATGGACAATATCTTAACGCCCCCTGAACTGAGAGAAATAACTATGGAAACCACAATAACTTTAATAGTTGTACCACCCAGAATGTAAATTACTATAATTTCTAATAAATTAAATATATTTCAAGGTCGTAGAAAAAGTTTTGTATGCCACTGCCGCAAACAGCAGCTGGGCAGCTTCTAATGTTATACAAAACACAGGTCCGTTCGTGTGTGGAGTACTGCAGCCACATTTGGGCTGGTGCTGCCAAGTGTCACCTGGCCACTTTGGATTCAGTGGAGAGACGTGCAAAGAGGCTGATTGGTGACCCTGATCTAACTCGAGTCGGTCTCCAAAGCCTAGAGCACAGGCGTAGAGTAGCCAGCCTTTCGGTGTTCTATAGGATGCATTTCGGGGAGTGTGCGATGGAATTGCATGATTTAATTCCCCCATCTCCGTTCCACCAGCGGACGACCCGTCGTACGGCTGGTTTCCACCCTTACGTTGTTAACACCACTACGATCCGGACGAAGCGTTTCGCCTTCTCCTTTATACCGCGTACATCGAGGGACTAGAATAGTTTGCCAGCGGCGGTGTTTCCGTCGGACTACAATTTGAGTGTCTTCAAGGCTAGAGTGAATAGGCTCTTAATAAACTAGTGCGCTTTACCATCAACGATTGCGTCACTGCTTACCATCAGGCAGGATTGCGGTCAAGCGCTAGTTTATAATTAAATAAAAAAAAAAAACAGCTATTGTAATACTCGTGCTGATCTATTGTGCCACTATACAAACTATCACTCTTAATACAATAGCTATCATTGCTTGACAGTGGCATAACTATTGTAGCATTCATTGTAAAATTCTCTGTTGTGCATTTGTACGGTCGACAGCAGCAGGTCAAGCTACCCGAAATTGCCAAATATTCCCAATCAACCTTAAGCCTTAATGGTTTAGATTAGAGATAAAGTTGAAAATCTAATAAAGAAATCTGACAGCTTGTAGTAGCTTGATGTGATGTCGTCTGTACAAGACCAAATTAGATTTTTATGTTTCATGTGCTTTTACTGCGTCAATTCTTTTTGTTTATACTCGACATCGTTTGCTCGTTTAATTCCAACAATATGAATACTGGAAGCAATGTAGCTTTTAATTATTTTCAGTAAACTGTAGGTACTTTTCAGCATGTTGCCGTCGCGTAATTAATAAATAATTACCTACTGTATCGTCAATTAATCGACAATTATTTTTTTACGACAACAATGACGCAGACATGTTGCCAGAGACCTGAAATAAATATATTATTGGTGCCGAAATAATTAAGCAATTAAATCGAGCAGTTGTTACGAGGAGCAATAAACTGTCGATAAATATCGATACAATAAATAATTTATAGTTGACTAGCTGTGCCCCGCGGTTTCACCCGCGTAAGCTCCGAATCGAAAGAGCTCAGTTGATATAAAATAAGCGCCTGTTAAAATTATGAGAGCAATATGTACGTCCGCGTTTGCTCCCGTTTTCGCAACATTTTTTGTTCCTGCTCTGCTCCTATTGCTCATAGCGGGATGTTTTATAGCCTATGTCCTTTCTCAGGCTCTAGACTATCTGTGTACCAAATTTCATTACAATCGTTTCAGTAGTTTTGGCGTGAAAGCCGGACAGACAGACAGACAGACAGTGATACTTTCGCATTTATAATATTATAGTAGGTATATATAGTATGGATTAACGAATATTACGATTTTGTCCTTTTATCGTATTATTTATTGGTTTGTAAAAATTGAGGTAATGTACTGAGAGACAGTAAAAAGATTGGGAAATGTGAAGCAATAAAACCATCATCGTCATTTTAGCCGAAAGACTTCCACTGCTGGACATAGGCCTCCCAAGGATCTCCACGACGACCACGCTTTCCAACGATTCCCGCGACCTTCACCAGGTCGTCGGTCCACCTTGTGGGGGGCCTATCCACGCTGCGTCTTCCGGTGCTTGGTCGCCACTCGAGAACCCGTCGGCTTCATCGGGCATCAGTCCTACGAGCAATGTGCCCGGCCCACTGTCACTTAAGTGTTGCAATTTTTCGGGCTATGTGGTTACTCTCGTTCTTCTGCGGATCTCCTCATTTCTGTTTTGTACACGCAGTGAAACCCCAAGCATAGCCCTCTTCATTGCCCATTGAGTGAACTTGAGCTTATATGTCATCACTGGCAACACACACTGGTCGAAGACTTTTGTCTTGAGGCACTGCGGACGAGAAGATTCTACGTAGCTTCCCGAAAGCTTTTAATACAAATGGGAAACAATAAAACAAACAACCTTTAATATCACAAATATAATATTTATTTTACCATTGTACATACTTTATATGTATAACTCAGATGTAGTAGTTTTATCACTCTGAAAAATTTTGAATGAATCGAGTTAGAGAATAAAATATCCCAATAAGGACGAGTCGTTTCTCTAGAATAATTAAAACGTTGTGCTAAAGACAAAGATGATTCAAAGATTTAAAATTTATCATTAAAAGTTTGTGTTGGTGAAGAATTAGGATGTTGGGAGCACTCCGATTTCTCACATTTCATTTTGGTAAAAAATAACAACTTACAGTAAACTCATTATGTACAATTACATTATTCCCTATTCTCCGTAAAATATTTCTTATTAATAAACTACTTGGAATATAATTGGACTATTTGGAACATTGTAACTACATGTCTCAGATCCGAGCTTATAGGTACGGATCTCGATTCATGTTTGGTGACATTTATTTCGGCTGTAGGCATAGATCACTTCTACACTAGATTCACAACCAGCGTAAAAAGATGGTTGAACTGAACAAACGCACAACACAGCACTTGGGTGGTTTTTTCATTTAGTACTTTATAATTCTGGCTTTAATGCATGCGTGTAAGGTTGAATTTGGTTTGATGTTTGATGTATCACAGACTCAGTCGTAAAAAATAATGGCTTTTTGTACTGCTTTGTGATAAGAACTTTCTACACTGCACTTAAGGCTGATTTTAAATTAATGTATATTTATTTTGACTACTTTAGACTGCTTAATACTTGCCATTTTTGTTCGACACTGTGTATCTAATGTATAAGTGATCGATGACTGTATGACTGATGTAGGTAAGTAATATGTAATAACAATGTGTTTCCCAGTAAAGTGTAATGGAAACAAAAATGAATTTTCAGTTAAATGGTTGCTTTAAGAGTTTGTGTGTTGCTCACTGGTGTACTTTTACGTTATCTTCGGTCTTCCATTAATTAGCCCGTTTATTCATAAATGTTGCTTAAAGTTAACCAGTGATTAGCGACTGTTCAACCATACATTTCTGACGTTTGCACGCCACTTAACTTTAATAATCGTTTATGAATAAACCCCTTAAACAATATGGTGTTTATTCAAAAACAAATTAAAGTTAAGTGACGTTAGGACGTCAAAAATCTATGGCTCAACAGTTTCTTATTGCTAGTTAACTTTCAGCATAAATCTTTTAATAAATTTATAAAGTGGCCAATCAAAATTTTTATACTTGTTTCGTTTCCATCGCACTCGCTGGTTTTCAATAAAACGCATACACAATTTTGAACTGCTCTTGGATAAGTAACAAGTCCACAGAGATATCTGTAATTCTAAATGTAATAGGAGAATTACCTCTTATGTTCCAAACTACGCATTATGTCTGGTACAAGTGGTACAACGCATTATGTCTGGTACAACGCATTATGTTTGGTACAAACTTCCCCCGACTCTCTGAACGGGATATTGTTCGTTGGATACCTCGAGCTCACGCACTCTCAAACGACAATAAAAATTCATGCTTAACTCGACTGAAAATCTAATACTAAATCATTGTAACTTTTCCATTTACAAAGCGAAATATACAATATGCAAAAAAAACCCCGTCCGATCCGTGAAGGTATTGTTAGGTACCGATAACTGATTCTACTAATGCCTACAAAAATGGGTTAACATTAAAAAAAAATCCCTAAAAAATAAATAGTATTTCTCAAAAGGAGGTAAATTAATAAATGTTAAGGTGGCAATACATGCGCGGGTGAAAGGTGGCAGGGCATGCGGCATGAGGTCGTATCGCTATTTGCTCATAATAATAACTTTAAAATTATGTTGACCATTATTAAAAAAATACCACATTTTAGGGAAGCTGGAATTAATTCGCAGAAAAAGAAAAAGAGTATTTCAAAATTCATTAGCATTATTACTATGATGATTAAGTAAAATTTCATATTTTATTTGGTCATGTGTTTACTTAACCTTTATTATCCTTATGGGTCGGACGGGGTTGTCTTTATATATTGTAGAAATAAATGTTGTACATATAAAAATTATTGCTTCATTGATACCGCCCGACCGACGCAATTGTAAGATATGATAAAATCCCTATTCAGAGTTTAATAAAAAGTAAAATAATTTATTGCATTTGTTCACCTTAACAATACAGGGATGCTTAATTCTATTACAATAATAATCAGTATATTCACTTCCTATTAAATATACTATAATCACCTCCAAGTTATTTCATGTTTCTACAATTATATACATACAAAGATGCATTTTATTTCATATTACTGCATTAGAAAAAAAAATGGTAAAATTTGCACAAAATATTTGGTATAATTGAACACATTGTGATGACCGTTTTTTCTTGAGGGATTCAAAATAATTTAAATACAGATAATTAATATTTATAACATTTCTAGTTCATCAAAGCCGTCATCCCACTGTAGGTATATTTTATGACGGCTTATTTAATCATTACAGTATTTAAAGTGTATACAATTATTAAAATGCGCTGTACATTTATATAAATTGGTCAATAATTGAGGCTTCCGTCGACTGGGACCGCAATTAACTTGGACCGCGGTCCCAGTCGCCGGATTCTTAAAAAATAAATAATTTTCTTCCGGCGACTGGGACCACTCATAGGTAACTTAAAAAAGTCTACTATACAAGCCGAAATCGGTACAGTCAAACGAATAAACATCTAAATTATTGATATGAATATGAATATCATTGACTCGTTCTAGATGATGTTCATGATTTTATCCTATGCGCTTATAAATTGACCTAGCCCGTTTTTATATAATTCACACATACAGGTAAACACACACAAAGGCAATAGCATTGTATGATAGTATATTACTATTTCTTTCTAACTCGTAAAATTATTCATACAAAATATTTACGTAGTTCGTATCGAGTATCGACGAATACTATTGCTTTAGGGCTATATTTGACCGGACACTTTAGAAAAAAAAAGAAGGGTGTTATAAAATTATAACATTATTTTTAAATTTTAACACAGTTAATACTGATTTTGTGTGAAGCCATAACGGCCATTTTTAGGGTTCCGTAGCCAAATGGCAAAAAACGGAACCCTTATAGAATCGTCATGTCTGTCTGTCCGTCTGTCCGTCCGTATGTCACAGCCATTTTTTCCGAAACTATAAGAGCTATAGGTACTGTTGAAACTTAGTAGGTAGATGTATTCTGTGAACCGCATTAAGATTTTGATGCAAAAATAATAATAAATATTGGGGGTCCCCATACTTAGAACTGAAACTCAATTTTTTTTTTTTTTTCGTCAAACACATACGTGTGGAGTATTTAAGGATAGGTCTTCAAAAATGATATCGAATTTTTTAAAATATTTTTTTTCTAAACCGAATAGTTTGCGTGACAGACGCTTCCAAAGTGGAAAAAAAGTTGGTGCCCCCCCCCCCCCCCCCTCTAACTTTTAAAATAAGAAAATGAAAAATCTAAAAAAAGCATATGATGTACATTACTATAAAAACTACAAACGAAAATTGTTTTGAAAGAGATCTAGTAAGTATGTTTTTTTAATACCTCGTAAATCGTAAACCGCTTATTACCGCGTAATCTTTCATACAAATAACTTAAATCCTTTGATTTCATAATCAATGGTACAGAATGTACTAGTAGCCTCTACGATTTTTGAAAGCTCCCCTCGATTTCCTTGGTTTTCCATCATCAGATGCCTCCTCCTCCTCCTGGTGACCTGGTGACCCTGACCTGGTGACTATGGGACCACCTGGAAAGTATACACTTTCGGAAAAAAAAGGGAATTCTGCACATTGGTCTTAGAGTGATCGGTGAACATATGTAAAAAAATTAAATAATTGAGAACCTCCTCCTTTTTTTGGAGTCGGTTAAAAAAAGATTTTTACTCAATTATTACTTTGTCGTTTGACTGTACATTATTTGATTTCAGTTATCATTTATGAGTGGTCCCAGTCGCCGGAAGAAAATTATAATTTTTTTATGAATCCGGCGACTGGGACCGCGGTCCGAGTTAATTGCGGTCCCAGTCGACGGAAGCCTCCAATAATAATTATTCAAAATAAACGTTAAGGTATACAAAATTAAATACGCAATTATTTTAAAAACAATATATGTACGTACAGTTATGTTCCAGAACATAAACTCTACATAATATGCATATATTACTAACTGTGTCTGATATGTTCAAAATGGTAGAATGTGGTACTTTAAAAATAATTGAGATGCGCTTGTTAGTGCTCACTGATTCGTTTTTTAAGCTTTGAAGAAGCGTAAACTCTTAAATTCCAACATGTTTATATTATATGGCTCCGAATGTTATAACTTTTATGTCCTAATTTATAAACCTCAGTATCTTTTATTAAATCCTTTAACTCTGACAACAGTATGTACAAGGTGAGCACTAGTATTGTCGTTTGTCTTTCCCCTAGGTCTTATTTCTGAACCGTTATATACCATATTCTGTACAATATTTCTATAAACCTATGTACAAATCTTCAAAGTAGGACAACTTTATTGAAGTACTTTGTCCTCTCGGCACTTTTACATTATGCTAAATGTTCAATAAGCTTAGTTAAGTAAGAAAGTAGATACCTAAGTATAATATTATCCTACATCTTAGATTCGCTCTAAGTGAAACGAATACGAAATGACATGCATTGGACCATGTATCTACAGACGATATATGTATCAAATAGCGACACTTGGCATATTTACAGCTAAATATAATTTCTCTCCAACGGAGGAGAAAGATAGAACGGTTGAAGTGATTTTGAACCTAAAATATTAAGCAAAAGGCCCATTTTTCTACAATTTGAAATAAATAGATACCTACAATTCACAGTCTTCGGCATTGAAGCGTCGCGATTAATGTTTTTAATAAATACCTGAATGATGATCTTTTAGAAAATTAGCTATAATCGCGAACAATATTCTTTTTTATGTAACTTTTCAGCCACTTATTTACTGAATATTGCTCATAACAAATAAAAACACAAGTATTATGACCGACTAACGTGATTTCTATATTGAAATATGAACGGCATTTACTTCGTCACGAAAAGAAATCCTAACTTTACAAAATCTGTAATAATTGAAAAGGTTCGATATGAATCGTTTTAGAATTGAGTTCAATTCAGTCTGTTAGCATCACGCAGGAGACGAGAGTATCAACTAGGTAACATTGAAAAGGCTCACAAGTGTCCCAAATGGGTACCAATAGGTCCCAAAAGAATTCCAAAAGGGTCCTAATCGGGCTCCAAATGGTTGTCAAAAGGGACTCAAGTGTCCCAATCGGGTCACAAAAGGGTCCCAATCGCCCTACAAACGGTCCCAAAAGGACTACAAAAGGTCCCAAAAGGCCTACAAAGGGTCACAAGTCGTCGAAACTCTAACGTTAAGTATTTGGTGTTAACAATTATTACTAATACTTCACTAGGTCAGTTCACTAAGTTCTTCATTGCTGCTGTTTAATTTACTAATTTATTTGATTGTCTCCTTGAAGAGCTGGATTTCTTTGGAGTTGTGACTGTTTTGTTGTTACCTGCAAGATAATTTTATTTATTACAACTATTTCTGCTGGTTAGACTTTAAACGGAAAAGGCTTCCACAGCTTAAAAAAAAAAATTGCTGAGATGGTCATGATGGAAAACGATATTTTCCTGATTGGCCTGGGTCTTGGATGTTTATCTATATATGTATCTACTATAAATATAGTATCGTTGAGATAGTATCCCATAACACAAGTCTCGAACTTACTTTGGGGCTAGCTCAATCTGTGTGATATCAAATTACTGCGATCCCCAACTCGTCTGCCTAGCGTGGGGATTATGGCAAACCCCATATGTCTTGGGGAGGCCGTTGTCTAGCAGTGGACCTCAATATGATGCAGATTAAATTTAAGTCTTGGAAAAATTATTATTTTATTTTTCATTATGGATGAAGAGAAGACACTCGCTTCTTCAAAATATTCAAATCTATCGTATGACTAAGCAGTTTATAGGTTTTTATAGTTGTGTAATGTAGGTATACAAACATCTAGCACATGGTCTCTGGTCGCGCGGGTCCCGGCGGCGCGGATGGCGCGGTCTCGGCGGAGCGCTGGCGGGGGAGCTGCGACGAGTCCAGCACGATGGAAGGCCGCGGGGGCAGATTCTCACTCACCATGTGTGACAGGGACAGCTCGCTGGACGCGTTCGTCTCTCCTGAAAAAATAAACAGTGCAAGGCAGTCGTGCGGGTTCGATTTCAGGTCAGGCAAGTACCAATATAACTTTTCCAAGTTATATGCACTTTCCAAGGATATCTTGGCCACCAATGACTGATTGCAAGGTGAAGGAAACATGTTGAGGAAACCTGGACTTTAAGTCTGAAATCGCCAACCCGCATTGAGCAAGCGTGGTGATTACGCTCAATCTTTCTCTGTATGAGGGGAGACATGTGCCCAGCAGTGAGAAGATAAAAAGGTTGATGGTGAAGGCACATATTACCTTCTAAATTTTACAAATATGAAAACCAAGCTAATCTACATATTGACAGACCTAAAAATTAAATCCCATATACTGTCACTATTAACTTAGAAACCTATACAGCTTGCTTGAAATTAGATTATAAGTTCAGGTTAAATACGAATTAATAAAACTTATCTATCTTTATATATATAATTCTGCTGTACGTGTGTATGTCATTGAACTCCTCCTAAACGGCTTGACCGATTTTAATGAATTTTTCTGTATGCGTTTGAGTGGCGACCTGAATGGTTTAGATTCACAAATCAGCCCGGCAGATGGCGCTGATCGCTTGAAGAAGCATGTGATCTCGGAAACGGCCCTAACGATTTCGCTGAATTTTAATATGTGGGGGTTTTCGGGGACGAGAAATCGATCTAGCTTAGTCTTATGTCTGGGGAAGCGCATATTTTCGAGTTTTCTCTTTCGCAATATTTCACGCATAATATGGGCGCTAATTTCGCGCGGCTTGACATAGCGGCTGTGGCATAGCCGATAGTGGTATGGTCTACTCGCGATGGCTGGTGTTCTTCGGTTCAAACCCGGGCAATCACAAGTTTTTTTTTTTCGTTTTTAGACAAGTTTATAGTTTTTTTTAAATGTTTTGTAGTTACTTAAAAAGAAAATTGTACATAAGAACTAAAAGAGAAAAAAATAAATAAATATTTAAGATTTTTTATTTAACTTAAAGAGACTGAAACAAGAGCTCTAGGGGTAGAGAGAGGTATGATATCTTTGTTACAAATGTAGATGACAATGCTTTCCATGGGTATATTCCTAAATCTGCTGTACGTGTGTACGTTACTGAATTCCTCCTAAAGGGCTGGTCCGATTTGAATGAAGTCTATGTATGTAAATGAAAGTCGTGTTAGTTACTCTATTTATAACTCAAGAACCGCTTAACCAGTATGGCTCAAACTTGTTAGGGAGGTAGATAAGAACTGGGAGAAGGACATATCATATAGGATACTTTTTATCCCGTTCCGTCCCGTTCTGTCCCTTTGTTTGATTAAATCTTTAATTCTGCGAAACAGATTTTGATGAGGTTTATTTTAATAGATAGAGTAATTAAAAAGAAACGTATATTTGTGGAGAAACACTATCCCTCGCCCACATGTGGGAGTGACGAGAGGACGCATAACTCCGTTGCCGCGAAAAATCGCAGTACAGCGGACAGATGTCCGGCGGGATCTCATGGCGACATGGAAAGTGTGATTGTCTTAATCCAGCACTGAGCACGCCACAATAGCGGCGGTAAGTCCTCTCTTTGAGAAGTAGCTAGAGAGGCGCCACGGCGTCCTCACCTTCGGACTGACGTAGGTCCTCACCGGACGCGGCTGTTTCGGGAGGTTCCTGTTCCGTATAAGGCGGAAGTAAATGCCAGGGTGACCACTGTGTGCATCACCCTGACGACACAGTGGAGCAAATGGTGGAGGTCTGCCTGGCTTGGGTAGAACACAGCCGTGTCCTCGTGGCGGCGATCAGTGGCGATCTCTCGCGTCCCACCCTGGTCCGGGCCATAGTCCGGAGCAAGAGTGCATGGTAAGCTTTCACCTCCTTCTGTGAAGCAGCGATGCTGGCAAAGGAGGAGGCGGAGCGCGTGAGGGAGCGGTAATCCCACTACCCTCACGCCTCAAACCGCCGCAGGAAGCGCCCTGGTCGGGAGGCAACATCGGACTCCCGACCACCGTAGGCGCGGGCTTGCGGGCGGCGAGCGACTGGCAGCTAGCCTCCTGGTAAGAACCAGGCCCGGGTTGACGGCGCGTTGTGTTTCACACGCGCCTCAAAGAGATATCAGCACACTTTCACGGGGACCACGAGGACTGGTTCACCGGGTTGCGGGTTGGTTAAAAAAGAAACCATGGCACTGGCCGTTGCACAGGCAAGTGAAGGAACACGGGTGGGTTTTAGTCAATAAAAGTCTGACACGCCCTTCCGCTCCGCCCAGAGCGGGAGAGGTCATTTGATGATTTCCCATACAAAACAAAAAAAAAAACAACTGAAGAAGAGCAAGAAATTGCACTTGAAGAGCGCAGCCTTAGTATGGCTCGACTTCGTGCTTCTCACTCACCAGAGCACAGGGAGGCAGCCCGTGAAACGGCTTGGTTGGCAATGCGAAATCGTCGAGCAAACCTCAGAGATCAAGCGCTAGATAATTTACGAAGCACAAGAAGAAATTCATCAAATACTGATTTGAATCTGGCAGCGTTTCAATACGCATATAATGTAGCGCAATGGCGTTCGCATTGGGCCAATGGATGTTGTTTGCGAGTATTGTAGCACATTAAAGATTTCCGAAGAACCGCCAGGATTGTGCTCCCAAATAAAGAATCATTGAATAATAATATTTATTTATTTATAATTATCCTAATTTAAAAAGTAGTCATGTGATATTGCCTTTAAGGCGGAACAAAGTTCGCCGGGTCAGCTAGTACTAATATAAAAAGCTGAAGAGTTTGTTTGTTTGAACGCGCTAATCTCAGGAACTACTGGTTCGATTTGATTATTTTTTTTTTGGGTTGGATAGCCCTTTAATCCAGGAAGGCTTTAGGCTATATAATATCACCCTGCGACCTATTGGTCGGAGCATAACTAACTCCACGCGAACGAAGTCGCTGGCGGCCGCTAGTCCTATACAGAGTGGTGCTGACAATACGACAATAAATTAAACATCGTGTACCTCAACATATTCTCAGTCTACCCATAAAAAATTATATAAATATATCCATTAGTTTAGTCACAGGAAATTATTTTTCATTTCTCACATTTTCTACATGATGTACATGTTGATAAGGAAGCGCTTAGAGGTTGATGACCGCCTCATGCAGCGGTACTAAACTTTAATAATAATGGCACGAAAAATCAAGTCGATACAGGAACGCGCTGTCGCCCGCTGATCGGAGGTCATTGAACCAATATTTTAAAGGATGTTCTATTCCGTTTGCAATTTCATGCGATTTAGTTTGTTTGAAATTTTCATTTTTTTTATTTTTGGTGCTAGGTTATTTTCTATGGTTCAGGATTATTCCTATGAAGCAGCATGACCTGTGTTTTCATTTATTGTCGTATTGTTAACACCACTCTGTATATGCCAGTCCAAGAGCCGCGACTATAGTATAAGCCGCGACTATAGTATAAGCCGCGACTTCCAAGTTGTAGGTCGTAGGTTCGAACCCCGCCAGGCGCATTAGCTTGTATAAATTATTTCATCACCACTGCTCTCAAAACGGTAAAGGACATCGTGAGGAAACCGGCATGTCTTAGAGTCAAAAACAGTCATGTGACATCTACCAACCCGCACTGGGCCAGCGTGGTAGATTACGGCCCACTCCCTCTCACTGAGAGGAAATCCTGTGTGCCAGGAGTGGGAACATTATTGCCTGATTATGTATAGCCAGAACCAAAGAACCATTTATTACCCTTTCTTTTGAGAAGCACGATTCAATGCAGTTCCTACAATAGGTATGTATCAAAGGTATGAAAAGTCAAAAAAATAATTAGTCCGTCTTACAGATAATAAAAAAATTAAGACCCGTATTTTTTTATTTTATCCAAATTACCAAAAACTGCTGAGATATAGCGTATTAAAGTTACGGAGTGGGGGGCTAATTACGTCACGCTGTGGTATATTATGTACTACCGCGTGACGTCATGCGACATTTCAAATGAATATATCTTCCTAAGTATTTGAATGAAAGAAAAAATAAACAATACGTGTTCAATATTTTTTATAAATCTATCTGATGGACATTAAATTAGTTTATAGGATACAACAGGCAAATATTTCTCAAAAACCGTTGTTAAGAGGGATATGATAGGAACCACTTACCAGAAGGTTGTCTCGGCACGGGTAGCAGCACTTCTCCACATGTATCATCGTCTAATAGGGGTTGCATCGGCGACGGCAACTCACGACTGTCGATAGCTGATGACCTTCTCAATGAATGCCTGAATTGTATTGAATATTATAATTTAGGAAGGACTAGTAAAACAAGCATTAATGTTACAAATATTAGATTTTTTTAAATTAAATAATAATCATGGAAAGAAGGGTCAGTAAATTTGATCAAATTTAATTAAATTTAATCACGCCCTTCCGCTCTGCCCAGAGCGGGAGAAGTCATTTGATGATTTCCCATCCGAACAAAAAAAGGGTTATTAAATCTGAAGGGAGAAGGAAAAAAGAACTACTAAGGAAATATATTAGCTTTAAAGTTTCTAAAAATGTATTGGTAATAAGAAGACATTACTAAGAAGATAGAATTCCTCGGAAAGCACGTTAAGCCGTTGGTCCCCGTTGCCATACGATCATCTAATGGCAGCTGTTACGGGTTGTTGGAGTCCTCAAAAGTCCAACAATTGGTCTAACTGCAATGCTTCGATATCGCCTTCGGGTTGTGGAGGTCAGACGGCAGTCACGGAAAATATCGAAGTTTAGCCAAAATCAGCAGTTGAATGAAAAAGCTTCGGACGCGACTGGGATTAACGCTGAGAGTAAGACAAGTATTAATATTGCAAAATTTTAGATTTTTAACATTTAAAAAAATAAAGGAAAGAATTCGTTTAAATTTGAACGCAGAAGGAAAGAAGAACTATATAGGAAATACACACATCAAAAGTGTCTAGGGATCAAGCATTTTTATGCGGAGTTCTTGAGATTGAGATGTGGCTTTGTAATAAATTTATGATTTTATAAATTTATATGGATCCTTTTTGGTGCATTTCATAATTTGAATCAGGAACTGTGAATCAAATTCGAGTAAAAGATGAAAATCAGCTGTCAATATTTTCCCTATAAAAACATACAACGCATTGAAGACATTATTAGTGCTACTGTTTCCCTACTACTGATTAAAACCAACGTTATTATGGAGCGGCGACGTCATTTAAGCAGGGAAGAAATGCTCAGAGCCGTGGGAATGATAGAAGCTGGTTCCCGGCAACGTACTGTGGCTTTAGCTCTGAATACAAGTCAGAGTGTTATCAGTCGACTTTGGACACGTTACCGAAGCACTGGTACCGTGGCTGAGCGCCATGGAGGACGGTATCGCTGCACCACACGGAGACAAGACCGATACATTCAAATCTTAACTCGAAGAGCTCCAACAATAACCGCCATGATGTTAGCCGTGAGGCTTCATCACTCTTCAGGGAACTTAATTAGCGACCAAACAGTCAGAAACCGCTTGCATGAAGTGAACCTTCATTCCCGAAGACCGCTACGGGTACCACCTATAGCAATGCACAATCGTAGGATTCGATATCAATGGGCTCTTGAACACAGAAATTGGGCAGAAGAACAATGGCGTTTCGTGTGCTTTTCTGATGAGTCTCGTTTTGGTATGAGACCGGATACAAGACGTATACGACACTGGAGAACCCCTGGACGCCAACAGCGATTAAAATCCTGCCAGGAAGTCCATCCTTATAGTGGTGGAACCATCATGGTATGGGCGGGTATTTGGATCGGCGGAAGAACTGAGTTGATTTGGATCAGAGGCAACCTCAACGCTCAAATTTATGCTGAAACGATTGTATCAGACGTCATCGTTCCTCTACAAGTGCAAATCGGTCCCTTATTTCAGTTAATGCATGATAATGCACGACCGCACACCGCAAGAGTTGTAAGACAGACTCTCGCCGCAGCTAACATCAATGTCCTGCCCTGGCCTGCTCAGTCGCCAGACTTGAACCCGATTGAGCATGCATGGGATATGCTACAGAGAAGAGCTCTGCCGAATATGGAGGGTATCCAGTCGCAAGAAGACCTTTTTTTGTTGTTGCAACGAACATGGGCGGCCATTCCACAGCGTGATTTGGATGAACTCATTTTGAGTATGCCAAACCGATGTTCTTGTGTTGTTAGTGTTCGCGGTAGAAACACGGATTATTAATTGTTTAAGTTACCCAATAAAATTTTAGAGAAAACTGTTATTTCAGTCTTTTTTTCGAACTTTTGTGTTAGTGGTTCAAATGTCAAATATCCCTTTATTAGGAAAATGGCAAATTTCTTTATTAATGCAAAGGTGACTTGGTTTATCGTTACTGTGACAAACGAAAACACTTTATTTGATGAATCCTTAAAGAAAATTTTAATTAATATCAATCAGGAGAAAAGTTATTGCAAAAATATATGTTGATCCCTAGACACTTTTGATGTGTGTATATTAGTTTTAAAGTTTCTAAAAACGTACTGACTGTAGGTAATAAGTACATAGAATGTAGGTATACTAAGTAACCCGTGATGACTTACGGAGTCGAGACGTGGACACTAACAGTCAGACTAGTTCATAAGTTTAAACCCGCTCAGCGAGCTATGGAGCGGGCTATGTTGGGAGTCTCTCTAAGACCGTATCTGAAATGAGGTGATCCGACAGAAGATCAAAGTCACCGACTTGCTAAGAGAATTAGTAAGCTGAAGTGGCAATGGGCTGAACGAATGGCAATGAATGGCAGGGCCGACAAGCGTTGAGGTAAAAGATTCCTCGAGTGGAGACCGCGTCTCGGCAAACGTAGCATAGGACGCCCTTGGGCGAGATGGAACGACGACATTAAAAAGGTGGCTGGTAGTGGCTGGCGGAGAACTGCTGAGGATCGAGCTTGTTGGCGTGCCATGGAAAAGGCCTATGTCCAGCAGTGGACGAGTAGATTCTAATGATGATGATGATATTAAATAAGACTTTAGGAATAACAATTTATGCATCATACAAACCTGGAAGAGACCAAACAAGACATATATCCCATACCTCTGATGCGGCAGACGCCGGTCGCCCACCGTGAGGTGCGAGCTGGTCTGCGGCGGCACGGCGGGGTCCCCGGGCGCACCGCTGTTGACACACACACTGATGCTGATGCCGCTGACGCCACCCTCGGCCCCGTCAGCCCCCTCACCCTCCTCATCCTCGTATCTGCCAAGCCCACCCATTTCTAGGCTACAGTACAAATGGCTGGTGAGTAAAAATCGAGTTCAGGACGCTCACAAAAGCTATAAGCCGAAGCAAGCTCAGCTCTTCTTTACATGCCTTGCTGGTGCAGTGTTGTTGTTTGGTTTGGGCACCGCAGTGGAATAAGTCCTGTTGTATGGGGTTGTCATGTTTTTTCTGCCTGTCTCCAGAACTTTGTTGGTTTTTAATTGATTTATTAAGGCATATTTTGAATTTTACTTTATTCGAAACGAAATTTTGTCCTTTACTATTCATTCCTTATTACTTTTCGGTTTCCGAAGTCAACTAGGAACCCTTACCTATAGTTTCGACGATTCAGTCTATCTGTCCGTCCGCCTTTTTAAATTAATTCTGAATTTAATAGGTTTAACAGTTGTTTGAAAATTTTACATAATAGTTTTATTAATAGTAATTAGTAATCCAATTTCCCGAGAGATGGCGTTGTACTTTGGGATAATTCGCGCTGTTAAGATTTTTTCCTGTGTTCATGAGGTTGGGACGGGTACCCCCAGTGTTTGCCGTCAAACAATAGTCTCCATTTTCAGAAACCTCAGAGAGTTTGATCAATGAGACTTGATATCCTACTAAAAAAAGAGGCACAAGTTAGAAAGGTTTAGAATTTGTGGGGTCTTCGTTATCGAAATCGTTTCTTGGGCCAATAAGCAAGTGTGTAAAAATAATTCGAGTCTTGAAATTGAGACACGAAATCGTGTCTTCGTTTGGAACGATTTCTTGTGAGATAAAATTTTTAATAGGAGTAATAAAATTGTAATGCTCCTATTTGGATTTCATGGATATTTTTGTATTGTCTCTATTACTCGTTTCGTCAGAACATCGTCCTCGTCATTGCTGCTTGGTGATTTAGTAAGTTCTAATAACTTTTTTAGTCTTAATAAGACCCCTAAAAATTTCCCCTCTCCACGGGTACGTTTACAAACATATAAAGTTACATACAGCAAAAGTTAAACTTGGAAAAACTACCACTTTATTTATACTGTTGCTGTGTGTTCATGTTGTCCTAATTTTTGTTCTTTAATGCATATGACATTGCACATAGCATACATATAGCATGTTTTTCAAATTTTTGTTTTTAATGCATATAGCATTGTTGCATTTATCATGTATATAGCTTGTTGTTCAAATGTTTGTTTTTGTTTGTATGTTGGTATGGCCTACACATAGATTTTCCGAGTCTAGCTGTTTATGTATGTGATAAAAACATTCTATTTAAGGCTGTTATTCTTAGTTGATCAGTACAAGTTCAATACGAATACAATATGAAACAAATGTGTTTTTTATATCTGTTATTAGTTCCCATTTTCTTAACTGTGCAACAATGTACTGCTCAGCCGGAACATCATCTTACATATATACAGCAATATGAAAAAGATATGCTCAATACCCTCCACCATGGTTTCATGATCAGTGTAACCTTTTTTGCAAGCAACGCACAATGCTTCACCGTCTCCTAAAGGATCACTCACCGTCTCTGGATAAGATTCTCCATGATGATGTAGTCATCTTCTTCGGCTCCCCGAAGGTGTTCCTTCTCCATGAACAGCGCAAATTCAGGGTTGGACATCTCGCTGGCGTGGCGGCGACGTACTGTAGGGGAGGCAGCTCGGGCCGGTGATAAGAGTCGAGAGGTAATTGGTGTTCTGTGAGAAAGATGCGACTTTTTGTCGAATATCCAAAAAAGGAGTATTACGTTTTAAGGGTTCATGTGTGTGTGTGACTTCAAGCTTTATTCCACCATAACTTCTAAACGGCTTAGTAGATATCAATGTCTGTGGCATCGTTAGAAGCGTGTGCTCAAAAGTGGTATATAGAAAAACAATCTTGTCATTGTAGTAGGGAAAAGTTTCTTAAATCAGTTTCTTATAGTTTCCCTTATTTACAACTTTTTTCTTATACATATAATTATAAACTTATCGTAAGCAGTAATGCAATCGTTGATGGTAAAGCGCGCTAGTTTATTAAGAGCCCATTTACTCAAAAAACTGAGTGAATAAGAAGGAAGACGGCAGTTGAGCGAGGTGATGCTATGTTAAACCCAACAACACGGCCAACGATGCTGCGCCAGAGGGAGATTGATCTAGAGATCCTCCACGGCCAAATTCACGACACAACAACATTAGGCTCATCGTACCCGACACACATCGCAACACGATTGCTCAGACCCGTCCTCCATACGGTTTCACCAGACATCATGCCGGAACACGAAGAATCGCTTGACAGCAAGACCTTGTCTGGTGGGTGGTAACTTCTTCCGGCAGCCGATATTATGGCCTACCACCGAGAAAACTACATTTAAGTTATGTGTATCTATTTATCTCCATTTTATTAGAAAAGGACAGATTACTTTACATATTTTTAGTGGCCATGTTTAATTCACGTTTAAACTGTCTATGGAGAATTTTAATTTGATAAGGCTAAAACTAATATTTTATCTCCTGTCCTTTTATTAATGAAATAAAAGGAAGTATTGATCTTAAACTCAATTTAGTAAACAAGACAATCGGGGCCCTTGATTAGCAATCTTCATTTAAAAGAAATAAAGTCCGTTAACGTCTTGATTCAGCGTCTATTGCGATTGTAAACGTCTTCCAATACTGGAAAACGATACATTATTTTGTGCAAGCCATTGTTTAAATAATTAAATATTAAGCATTTTTCTGTTGTTGTCAAGCCGGATAGCAAAACTTACCTAATTGTTATATGTATTAGCGTATGTCGTGGCAGTGCATTGAAGTCATTCAGCTCGTACTGACGTATATTATTGACAAACACTCTCCCTAGCTACTCTCCCCTGACATTCTGACATCATCTTGAATGGGTTACGTGAGGCTCGCAGAATTTAGTTTTCGCCCTACATTTATCATGCTAAAATGCAGCAAATCATTATTAGGTCAGTCCTGTACTTCCATCTAAGTAAAAAATATATAGCTCGACTGTGTTATACTGTGAAAGGCTAAGGTTAGGGCTTAAAACCTTTTGATTGCCTTAACTATGTTGGGATAGAGCTAAATTAAATTCTTAAGGATTTAATTAGCGATTTTCCCAGAAGTGCAAAACAGAATATTCAAAACAGAGATATTATTTGATTAATTCTAATCTTTTACAGCTTCTACTAAAAAAATACTTCTTCTGGTTTCCTTACCTCGGCGTATGTGGTGGTGAGAAGAGTCCGTATACGGTCTCCAACTCGTCAGTGATGCTGGTATACTCATGCATGGCCAACAGGAGGGAACGTGGCGCTCCACCCACTCGTCTTTGGCCTGAAGGGATGCCAGTAGCACCGCCCGTTGCTTCCCAACCGGACTGACGACCTGGTATAAGGAAATGGGGGTAGTTGTGAATAGTGATATATCTGGCGAATAATAATGTGATAATCTTTCAACCCGTCGGAGTCGCAAAAGATATCGACTATTGAGCGGAATTGCTTCATGCTGTGTTCAATATTTAACTACAGATTACTATCACCATCAACAATGAAATTTTAAAGAAAGACCTATATATGCGTATAGAAACGCATACATACGTCTTTCAACGACCCTCGACTATGACGAATTTTATCTAAAGTTCCATGCTTTATAGGAATAGTCAGGCGCTGTGTCCATGCTTGAACATACACTGTGACAGCCCTCGTGGCGTAAAGGTAGCAAACGTGGCTGCTGCGCAGGTAGTGCAAATATTTGTATGCATGAATATGAATATTTGCACTGTTCTGGTCGTGCCTCGGAAAGCACGCTAAGCCGTTGGTCCCGGTTGCCATACGAACATCTAATAGCAGTCGTTACGGGTTGTTGGAGCCCTCAAAAGTCCAACAATTGTTCTAACTGCAATTCTTTGATATCGCCTTCGGGTTGTGGAGGTTAGACGGCAGTCGCTTCACGGAAAATATCGAAGTTTAGCCAAAATCAGCAGTTAGACTGGTAACTCGGTCCCCAGACGCCAAAACTGAAAAAGCTTCGGTTGCGACTGGATTTAACGTTGAGATGATGATGATGTTCATGTCTGTGCTCATATTATTGTAATATCACTATTTAGTAAGATGTACTGAAGTCACTTCACTATATGCATGTCGGCTTCATTCTCTTTGTAGCTGTGTGGACAGCAGCGTGTGTATCTTAAGACAGTAAACGATTTTATAAAATGAACACAAGTGTTTAATTAAAGCAAATAAGAACATAACACATACTTGTTCCAGTGACGGAGTTGTGCACGGAGCCAGCGTCGACGGCAGAGTTGTCAGGCTCTGAGTGCGTCTGGCTGTGTTGGCGGCGTGGCGCCAGATGCTGTGCTGAGTAGTGGCCGCCCATGCCGCAGTCGTTGCCGCCTTCCGAACGCCTGGTAATAGACTCCTCTTTTTACACCTTTGACAGTACTAAATGGATTGTTTGACGTTAGAAGATGCGCTGACTGGTGTCATACCTTTTTCAAGTGCACTCTTCAATAAAGCACTCTTAAATTCTGTATCAAAATAGTTATTGATTGTTGTCTCAACCCTCTTCGACTAATTAATATTTTCATTATTTGTATCTTGTAACATTTTTGTAAGATTATATACAACGTTATTTTTGGTTTATGCGAAACGCACACGTAGCTTTACGATAGATCATAATACTCGCGCGCGCAACAGCTGACGCCAGAGGTCAATGTAAAAAAACACAAACAAGAAACAGCGCTCGCCGGCACAAGCAGACCTTTGACCATATTTTTGTTGGGACAACCAAGTAAAATAGCAAGCTCATAACTTAGTGGTTTTTCATTATATCTTTTTGAATATTTGTACATAGATTATTTACTTAAAAATACTGGGTTTCGCATAAACAGAATATAATGTTGTATATCACAATGACGTCAACCCATCTTCATCAAAAAGTAAAATTATAGTGTTTCCACAAGAAAGTGGCAGAAGTATGTGTGCAGTGGTAGTTTTGTATAAGTTTCGTAGAAGTCTTTATTGAAAAATAATCAAAGTGGTTAATCATGAGATTGGTAAGTTATGTGAAGACAAAACAATCGAAAATACAACAGAGAACAACAGTGACGTTAGAAGATTAGACAACTTTAATAGAGTAAAATTTCTAAATGAAGAAGATTGGAACTTAATAGAAGCTTACCTTATAGGAATAATTTTAATTGCATGAGAAAAGAAAAATTTTGAAAATGATATTCACAATATTGCAGTAAATACTTTCCAAGTTCGCTTAATATGACATTTTATGGAAACATAACAGCTGACCATATAAATCAATAGACGAATAGAAAGACCAATGGGTATGGCTGAAGTAAGAATTGAATTGTGTAGAGATGTATATAGAAACACAGACAGATAAAATTGCGTCGCATTAGAAACTGTGTTGTGTGTGACTGTTGAAAGTAGTGCTTGTTAATGCTAAACATATTGATATAGGCGTGTACACAAGCTGTAGATAAGTGAATGTATATTATACAGTAAGGCAACTACGTCTAACTACATTCGCTAAGAAAGCTAAGCCAATCGCCAATGACTCTATTAAACTTACTGTTTCCACAACCGTCTCCTAACAGATGCAAGAAGGTAACAAAAAATAAAATTAAAAACAATCATGACGATGATAATTTTGGTTTTATACAAATAAACACGTATATGCCAATTTTGTGGATGAAGTATACAGAAATGAGTGAGGTTTGGTGGCTGAGGAAAATGCAAATGTCAACAAACAACAACGACAATTTTTTGGTATATGTTCTCGAGATATTTGTTGAAAGCCTGTTTTTTTTTTTAATTTCACACAACAATTTTTAATAAATTATCGTACTTAGAATTGCTATTAAATTTTTTTTAACCCCAATATTTTCGCGGATATTGAAAAACTCTCAGTCCAGAGCGGCCAAAACTCCATCAAATATAGTTCTTCCAAAACAAATAAGGTCATGGTAAATGAGAATGCCAATCAGGAACAAAAGGTAACGCGGTCATGCTTGACGCTACGACATGGGACCACCTGGATTAGATGGCACTTTCATTGTAAGTTGGTCCTATGCATTGGGAAACTTTTGTTTGTTGGAAACTGTTGTCTTAATTTGGTACTTCCGTGAAAATGAATGCACATGCTCCTTTGAATTCTTTGCGTGAATTTGATGATTATATTTTTTCCTTGCTTACCTTTAGTGACATGGAATCGGTGCCCAGATTATACTGAGTAAACATGTTTAGTGATATTTAGTTAAAGTTATTTTTTCAAATGGGCTTTTTCAAATAGGCTTATTTACACATATTATTGCACAGACTTACAAAATTACTTATAAGCTATAAATTATGGACGGTTATTACGGAAACTGGTATCAGTTTCAAAAGGTTCTGTATCATCGGTTTCTTCGAACTATATCAAATGCTTTGAAAAGTGGCGTAATTCAGTATACTGTATTACCTATATCTTAAAAATACATGATAATTCAAAGTTGGATTTTTTGCGAAACTTACCGTCTCGTGTTGGCAGTGCGTCGGGTTCCCGCGGAAGTGGTGCGAGGGCGCAAGCTTTGAAGATCTGATGGTACCTCATGTACTTCAGGTAAGAAAGCATCGTCGTTTGACGACGCTATCAGGCGAGGATGTGGGTAGATAATATCTAAAATAATCATAAGAGTATGATCTTGAGGAGGAAAACGTACGTATCCTTTTTTTTTCAACTATTTTGCATCGAAAAATAAAATTTAGAATTCTGTTCAAAAACTTTTGGTAATTACCTTTCTTTTCATCACTGGGCTCCGTTCTATTGCTGTCGGAAGACCTTTGCCTGACCGGGGTGACTGGTGACTGTGCTTTCACCACCGTTATGTTAGGACCTGCATGGCCTTCCCCAGATGATGTCGATATCGAGTCTGCGTCTGGTTCCTTCTCCACAGGGGCCTCTGGGCCAGATTGGGGCATTTCATCCTGTTAATGAGCGATAAAGATGTAACAGGAAGCATATTGTTAATTCATAAGCATGGGATGAAAATGAGTAGACAATAATACCTCGAGTTATAACGAGCGAGTTTATAATTTCAGAAAACAGGAGGAACTTTGATATATTTTTAAACAACCTCATAGATTTTGATGACTAAGAATAATAAAGGTTATAACTTCAAGGTTTTATTGCTAATCAAAGTTTCCTTAAATGGAAATGAAGAAGCCAAGTGAGACTGCTCCGATAAGCCAAATTAGAAAGCCAAAGGTGCGTACATTGTTATCGCGTGATTCAACAATTTTGATAAGCTTAGTGCTAAAGAGTAATAAAACTTATTTGCATAATATGCATAAAACGACTGTGAGTTATAAGCATAATTTATTTAAGAACTCACAGAAAAATAAAATAGAATAACTACAAGAATATGAAACTGCAGAGCTAAATATAATAAAATAGTAAGAAATCTGCATATTAATCAAAATCAAAAAGATTAAAAACAAAAAGATTCACGGTGCTGTCCCACACGACACAAAAGCATTTAATTTCTTTGCCAATACCTTTTATTTCCTATAAGGAATTACTAATTTTAATAGCCAATTATAATACCTACAGTGTAGTTCGCTGGCTGCCCAAACAAACGTAAGACACAATGTGCCGAGAAAGTTGGACAACACAATATAAATTGTAGTTAATGCTAAGTTTACAGAGGCTATTCCAGTTCTGTTAATTAAAAAGCTTTCATACAAAGTTGCATTTGTGCATAAAGGAGATAATCCTGTTTATGTTTCAGGTGGAACTCTAGTAATAGAGGAAGAACCTCGAAGTGCTCTAAAATGTGTCAACTTGCCTGATGTTCAACCGATATATCGCCGACGTCCTATGGTCGAAACAAATAATTTGCATCATCATAATTTATAGAAGGAAGTCAAATTTAGAAATTAGTTAACTAGATAGTTCGGTTGCATTAAGCTAAATTCAAAAAAGTCGACTTATACAAATTTTCCAGGAGAGCAATAATCCGTCCATCCGATCATCTGATGTTAATTGTCCAAACCAATTTTGTGTCGTGTTATATATAACAAAGCTCTTTAATATATTATTCAGCATTTTAGGCGTCCTAATCCCTTTTCATAAGTCATGTATCCCTTTTCATAAGTTTTAGCTTAGATTTAAAATAATTTTTACATGGAGGAGTTGGCAAAAACTAAAAACTTAGGACCCACTTTAATTTAACTTTGATTACTTTTAAGTATGTTGATAATCAATATGATATTACCTAAACTTGGCCTTCTGTTAGCATTCCAGGATCCACGAATGGATCCTATTTCTTTTTTTTTCTTTTCTCAGAAAATCGACGAGTACCAGCCGCCAGAATAAGGTAGTTTTTGAAGGGTGACTTTAGCATCGTAGATCACATCCATACTACTCAGCAAATCATACAGAAGACCAAGGACTATGAATAGCCGCTGTGTTTAATTTGTCAACTACAAGAAAGCCTTCGATGCCATTGAAATAAGGGCAGTCTTGTCCTCTCTGTAACGAAATTTTGACTGTTGCCACATCGAAGTGTGGAAAGCTCTGTATGGCGCTACCACGGTGATAGTCTAAATCCAGAATAAGGAAACCAGCCACATCCAACTGCTCAGGGGGGTGAGACAGGGGAATGTATAATCCAGTGTACGAGCTATAAAGGATGAAATCAGGAATACAATTATCCAGAAAAGAACCGGAGTTACCGCTCTAGTATGCAGAGCCAGTAAACTGGAGGGGCTGTGGGCTGGCTATGTTTGTCGATGGCCGGTAGAACAGACGAGTCCTAGAGTGGAGATTGCGTATCGGCAGGCGTAGTGTGACACGCTTATTCGGTTAGATGGATAGATGACCTAAATAACGTAGTCAAGACAGACTAGATGCAGAAGATAGATGACAGGATGTTGTGCTCTACTCTTAAACTAAGGTAAAGTCTTAATAGTGATACTAAGCTAAAAATAAAAAACAAGTAAACAACACAATCATAAATCTACTTGCATTCGCAATGCTCATTCGTAACTTTATCCTGGCGAGATACTCCACTTTAGCTTATTGTCTGATCTAAGACATTTAAAAAATTGTTTTGACGATAGCTCTAAAATCGAAAGGAAGGGTTTTATTGGTGGTGAAAGATGCGCTGACTTTATAATGGTGTAAAAAATATTTTGATACTTGAATTTAGCTTAGTGCAGCCGACCTAATGACGCGACGACTTGATGACCACCAATTTTTGCTCAGTTTGTAAAAGTGATGATTTTTTGGATTTTGTAAAGAAATCTATATAAATCCACCAAACAGCTCTATCATCTCTTCAGACGCTGGTGTTATGACAAGTTAATGTGCACTCATATAGCTTACACTTTCATCTACAGTAATCATTGGTTCTTTCTCATGGCCTATGAAAACCGTGCAGCTTGTTCGGGCAGCTACGCGGCAGAGAGGGCCGAGAGGGGTGCTTACATCGGAGGGTCTTGACCGCTCATCCTCCTCCTGCACCGGTCGCACGGTGAATCGCGCCACGCCCGTGTCGCTGTCCGACAGCACCTGTCGTGACGTCACACATAGCTACCTAACTAGCATTTGGTACTACGTCACCCGGAGATTTTGGAAACCCATAAACTTGTTTTGTTTTATGACCTGTTTTACCACTGAATAAATTTTAGTTATGAAGGAGATAATGTCATACCAATTTTGATTCGGATACTGTGGAATAAATAGGCCTGAGAATCTAAATAAACCTTTCTATGAAAGCAATGGGGTTCACTATGTTTGTTACACGTGTACTTATAGAGAGGTTGCAAATTTCTTACATTGTACAGTTGCAGAACTTCGACGATGGAAATTATTTGGAATTTGGCTTTGTTTTAGAAGGATACATACAGACGGGGCGTTGAAACAAAGCTAAAACTCGATTTAGAATACTAATTGAGTCTAAGGGGAATAATCTGGAACTTGTCGTCCGAACAGGTATAGACGTATGTATTTATGTAAACTAAATTCAATAGTCTACTTTGGTTTCAGGTATAGACGTATTTATGTAAAGTAAATTCAATAGTCTAGTTTGGTTTAGTAAGTATATTAGGGTATGTATAACCCTATTTACACAATAGAACGTAGTTTGTTACTGTGTTTGTACAGATAAAGGGAAAATTCTTAATATGAAAGATCCATCATAGCGTCAAATGGGTACGACAAGAAAAGGCTAATACTAACATTATACATTTCTAAATACACATTGAACAGAAAACCGTCGAAAAGGCAAACTATAAAATTACATAAACTAATTCCAGTTTCAGTTTCAGAATTACAGCCACAATTCTCTAGGTATGCAAACTAGAAGTTGTAAAGTAAAATATTATACAATCTATAGGGGTTAGCCTGAGTTTTGTTGAAGTTTATATTGTTAGTGCAAGAGGGAATTGAGGAAGTTCTATTAATCCGAGCCGGGCTATATGAGCATAACTTGATATCGTATATTGCATATTAATCTTGATTATAGCTACGAAGCATTTTGATAAGGTGTAAATCTCCGAACGACGCAGAATCAAATACACTAAAGCGAGTGCAAATAGTCAGACATTTTTCTAAACTGCTAAAAATCTAATTATCTGTTACAATTAATTTCTCTTTGTAAAAAGAAGAGCTTTAAACAAGTCAAAATTTTCTGACTACTTACAGTTTAGGTGGGGGTCACAAACATCAAATGAAAGACAAAGTTAAAGTTAGCATTAACGCAAACATTGATCATGCTAATGATTAACATAAAACGTTGCAATTAGTGTTCTCAAGCATTCTTGTTGAGGTCGACATAAAACACATAATGAAATTAATAAGTAAACACATCAAAGACAAAGATTGAAGACTGATTTCATCAAAAATGTTAATTCTGACGATATTGGTAACTCTATTTCGATAATATATTGTTTTAGGTAAAATTTTTGATTTTTGCCGGGGTTGAAATAACGTAATAATGAAATAAAGATGTCATTATCATGTAAAAACTTATGAAGAAACAACAAATTACTAACATGATCTTCTATTTTACTGGTAATTCAAAACGTGATATTCCATCACCAACAAGTAATTTTAACACATCTCTTTTATATGAAAAAGAAATATATATATACTCATTTTAATCTTACTAACCTCAGAACGATCACTGGCAGTCCTTAACCTGGCAGCTCCTGCCTGGAAGGTGGGCGGTGGAGGTCCCAGGGTGTCAGTAGATCCTCGGTTCACGAGGGACGGGTGCGTCGCCATGAACCGGTGGATCACTGCTAAGTGATTCATCGTCTGTTCTGCCACGTCTTCTAACTTTCTTAACCTAAATTCTACACTCTGGAAAGGTTTTATAATTTTAGTGTCGTTTCATGTAACGAACTTTAAATTAAAAACTTGAATAAACTGTGTGATTAATGGACATTTTGATATGAAAAGTTTCAAATTCTTAAAAGCTTTTAGCAATTTACCTGAACCGATTGTATTTGGCAATTAGCTTTTTGATTCAAGTCTTCCATTTTGGTCGTGATATGTTCTACCCTATCAGTTGTATTTCTTACTCTCTCTTCTATAGAATTAGACAATTTAACTTCCTGAAAATATTATGTGCATTAATTTATAGAAGTTTCATGTCTATTACCAAATATTTGTCTAATTACTTACGTATATAATTATTTACTTACTTGTTCCCTAAAATACCCTTCCACGCATTCTTCCTCAAAATCATAAAGTCTTTCCATATCCTCCTTCTCTAAGAATAGTTTGAGCCCATTGTCATACTGGAATCGTTTGTGTGATACGTTCCTCGTCACCCACTTGCCTATTGCATATATGTGACATAATGTTATCAACGGCGGTGGTAAAACTGGCTTCTGTTCGTACTCCATCACCACTGTGAATCTTTGGAACATCCATACCTGTAAAATTGGTTGTTTGATTTAGGATGAGGAACCGCAGTAACTGGCACAATTTATTTCAATGTTCAATAATTAGCATCAATTTTTAAAAGGGACAATTTAAAAAAATGTTTAAGAGTAGAATCATATAACTGATATATAATAACGGTGACACACAAATAAGTAACAACATCAACGACAACTAATGTAGACGAATTTGATTTTGAAATGATTGATTAACAAACATATAATGCTAAAGGTTAACAAGACTTTCATGAAATCAAAAACGTCTACCATGCAATTTTATTGGAATCACTATTAACTGTGGAAGGGGATCATGATTATAACCATATACAAAAAAAGCAAAATGCAATTCATCCTTGCGAAATTAGTTTTCCGTACCTTCATTTATTTTTAACACCTTATTAAATTTCAAATTAGCTTCTAGTGGTTGTAATAATTAAACACAAATCATGGTGTTTAATTATTCCAACCACTAGAAGCTAATTTAAATTTAGATACTAGAATCATCTAGTATCTGAATTTTATTTTGAAATTACAGATATCAATCAATTCGAAGACTTTTATTGCTACATCAGGAAAATGCCAAAGAAATCCCAAATATTTTAAAACTAAAACTTTCCAAACTCTGGTACGGACAACTAAAAAAGCAAATAAAGAAAAAATAAAAAAAAAAACCTGATGCGAGACTTCATTGACTTCATTAAATATATTGTTGAAGACGGCAATAAGTAGGTTTATGAGTAAAATGTTCGCGACGAGTAAGTAAATGGTCATGACGACGGGCGTGATCCACCTGCCGGTCACACACTTAGGCTGTCCGGGGTTCTTCCCGCACTCGGGGTCGATCTCAGGAGCGAACACCTCACCATACAACATGAAGTACGGTTGGAAGAATATCTACGGACAAGGGGAGTTCAAACTAAAATGACGGTCAAAATAAAATGGGTAATAATGAAAGAAAAATTTCAAGTAAAATAATATTCTCAATATACCGGGAAACTAAATACAAATCAACTTTAGAAAACTAAAACTACCCAGGTACTAATCTACTCAGGATCATAGACGATACAACTACATACAGTCGACCATTTCACTTTGTACTACAGAAGAATTTCTTTTACATTAACTAGAATTTGTTTCCATAAACCCAACTATCTCCAGTATGCCTATATTAAATAATTATATATTTAAAATAATAAATAGTTAACTCATTAAATCTCGAATATAAAAGCAACCTTTCTAAATACAGAGTGAAAATCTACCGTCTACTGAATAAGTCCTCGAATTCCAACCATAACGTAATCAAATCTCGCAACAGGCACTATAACAACATCGAAGCTACGACAGTTATCGAGATTGCCGCAAACCTGGTGCGACACACCGTTGACTTCAATGAAGATGTTATTGAAGACGGCTATTAGAAGGTTCACTAGTAAAATGTTGGCGATGAGCAAGTACACGCTCATGACCACAGGGGGGACCCAGTGGCCCACGCGGCACTCTTCGAGACCGGGCAGGCCGCAAGGGGGCGCCATTTGCTCAGCGAACACTTCTCCGTATAGCATGAAGTAGGGTTGGAAGAAGACCTGCAAATGTTAGTAGATGTGGATGGTATTTTCTCTTACAGCTTGTGATTTTGTTAGTGATTATTTTTTTGTTATTGATTATAATATGAAGAAATGGAATGAAAAAAACGTGATAATTAAAATATAATTTTAATCTTGACTTTGACGAATAACTAATCCGGACGTTTTATTACTAAAGGTTTCCTGTTAACATATTGGCATTCATGATTAAAGTTATAAGCACTGTTCTTTTAAAAACAACTCTCTAGGTCCTGCAAGTGAAGATATACTTTCATAAATATATTTTTCACTTATACTTTTGTACTGTTCTTTAAGCTTCACATTTATTTTAACACCTAAATCTTTACAATCTCATTTACAATATTGTATAATATCTCAAAATAAATTATCATCATCATTATCAACCTTTTTATCGTCCCACTGCTGGGCACAGGTCTCCTCTCATATAGAGAAAGATTGAGCTTAATCACCACGCTTAGAGTTATGCATTTACGAGTTAGAAGTCCAGGTTTTCTCTATCGTCTAGTCATTGGGGTCCAAGATATACTTACTTCTCTGATAAGGTGCCAACTTGCTTCCTCGTCTGGATACAATATGGCTTGCCGCGCAACGCCGAAAGACATTAGCACCACCAGTAATAGCACCACGAAGTAAATCATGTTTTTTACCATCTTACCCATCATTGTGACTAGAGGACCTGTTGAAGAAAACGAAATAGGTAGAAGACTAGATATCGATGAAAATGTAAACGACGTGGTTTATATAGCAACGGTGAACTGCAGCGATGATGAATTTGGTATCATAATTACTAAAGTATTAACTAGTATAGCCTAATTTTATTAAAGTATACATTTGATGGGATAGGAAAATAGACATAGTGAGAGATTTAAAGTAACACAAATGGAAGTTCTTACCTAAGTACTTATTAACACCCAATATATTCAATATCCTTAAGTACCAATAAATAATATCGACGCAGTAGATGACCCTGCCCACGTCCATGGACACGGATCGCAGCCTCAGGGTCAGGCCCACCAGAAAGAATATGATAAAACCTGCGTCGTACGTGTTCCATAGATTCCACGCCCATACGCTGAACTTATGTCTAGAAGAAATAATAACAGAGCTTGTAGTTCAAGAATGTATTCAATGAATCGAATTTAATTACGTGGGATGTTTGGCAACGTTTTCATTATAATTAATTTCTGATAAAGGGATATCTAGGACTAAATAATTTTAGCTAAATATGTCTTTTATTAAAATTATTGAAAAAAAAACATAACATCGATTTGCATTGTGAGATTTGTTCAAGGTCAACTTTACATCGGAAAGTGTCATTCATATGTTTCTTTACATTTTATAAATTGTTTAATTTATTCATCAAAAATAACTACAACAGTCACTAAACCACTTCAAACTTTTGCTCCAATTAACGATAATTTCAGTCTAGCATTCTTTTAAAAGCAAATATCATCCCAGCTCGCTATGATGACCGAAACTGAAAACTTAAATTACCGTAATGTGTTCCCGTTATCCTACAGATAAATGAAAACCATTAATTTGCAAATACAGCACATTTGCACTACAGCTGGGTTTAATGATTGATCAAACTGTTGCGTGGACATTGGACGGATTTTAATGTAATTGGACATATACATATGCAATTTTGTTTAAGAGTATCAATTACACCTGCAGGGTAATTGCGCAAGATGCTATCATTAACAATGGGTTTCAATTTGACAGTTCAACTTCGTTCATTACGCTATTTACGTTTTGAGTAGAAATATGCTTCAAAGTGATTCCAGTTGATAGTAATAGTCTGTTAGGCAATTAGGATGCTGTTCAGATTTATGAATCTGTAAAGCATAAAATACTGTTCTCTAATGATACTATTTTAATTATTATTTATATTTTTTTCCGTAACAAGAGCGCCGTCTACATCTCTCTTATTAAAAAACAAAATCCTTTGATATATTTTAATATACCAACTATTATGTACACATTATAGAATGCAATAAATTATTGAATACTGAGTAATCTATGTACAATGATGAAATTACATCTACTTTTAAAGTGTATCTAGTTTTGTTTTGAAATGAAACACTCACGCTAAACAGATAAATAAATGAGAATAAAAGAAAAAAGATGATCTTTGAGGTATCCATTCGATCTGAAAGCATTTCGAAAGAATGAACTGCCTTTTAAGTTTGCAACGAGCAGCTAAATTCAGAGATCGTACTCAAACAATATCAAAATTCCTATTGTTATTGATAGTATAACCAACGACCTCCGAATTAATAGAATAATTAACGAAAATCTTAATTGACTTGAGGGAAACTTGAATAATAATGGAAGGACACAGGAAAAAACGAAATTGAGATCAATAGAGCGTTTGATTTGATTCTGATCTGACAATAAGCTTAACATTTATATTCATCTTACAATCTCATTGCAATTAAAAACATCTTCAGGAGATACGACGCAGAAAATTGATAATGGATTAATTAAATTAATTTATTTGAACTGAGGAATATTGTCTGGTTGCTTATAATACGTAAACGTATAATATTAAGATATTATCATCTACTTAACAAAAACGTTGTTTTCCATATCCTTTATTAATAAAGACAAAGAAACTTACCTAATAGCAACAGGTTCGGACGTAATGATTTCCCTTATCTTCTCACATAAGAACGTTAATATATAACATATAGAATATATTTCAGGCCAAGACGGCGTCGGGTCCATCTTGACTAATACTGTATATGTAAACATCAATAGGAACAATATGTAGGCTATCTGGAAACAAGAATATACAAAATAAATGAATGAGTCTGTACGACCACCCTTAATAGCGGCAGTACATGCGCCTATATGGAAAGGTAACAGAACCTAAACTAAGACCTATAAGCCCTACAGTCCCTACGACCTTAAGTCCTATAAGCCCTTCAGCCCTGACCTACCATATAGTTCGTAATAAATAAATATATAAATAAGTGCGGGATGACTGCACCAATAGACCTAAGGTAACAGACGGATAGTAGGTAGGATTTCCAGGTAAGGGTGAAGGGTAAACTCACTGCCAGTCCAGCAGACTCACAGGACTGATCAGAGATGGCTAAGGGTGTCTTGGCCACAGTGAGGGGTAATGAGACCAGAATAAATTCTAATCTGATTTATTTTTACAATATTACAGCTTATATACTACTTTTTCCCAACACACACAAATACACAAACGTCTTTGTATTCCATACGTGAAATCTGCAATTTCAACAATATTTGAAGTAGGCCGCGCATTCGCTGCCGAAATGCTGAATCACTGTTCAAAGGTAGCATTGAACAGAGTCAGTATGGCCAGTATGGATGCTTTTGCTCTGAGTATCAAAGGGTTCATTGGGCTT
Organism: Sesamia nonagrioides; assembly: GCA_017933935.1. Classification (NCBI taxonomy): domain Eukaryota; kingdom Metazoa; phylum Arthropoda; class Insecta; order Lepidoptera; family Noctuidae; genus Sesamia; species Sesamia nonagrioides. The sequence goes on from JADWQK010000495.1 coordinate 333,353, forward strand.
GTGGGCTTGAGGGCGGAGGCAGTCGGCACTTTGTCGTTCGGTAATTACCAGGCCCGGGTCGACGGCGCATTGTAATCTACGCGCGTCTTAAATAGATGTCAGCAAATAGTGATGGGTCCACATGGATCGATGCCTGCTGTTGTTCGAAAGAGATACCGTGGCCCCTGGCACATAGGCAAGGAACACGAGTGGGTTTTAGTCAGTAAAAGTCTGACACCCCGCTGCGCCTAGAGCGGCAGAAGTCACTAGTTGATTTCCGATCCAAAAAAAGGGATTCACGAGCTTTGAGCGTCAATTTTATAGGATAGGTCCTATTCTAATCTTAGGCCATAATATAATCGTAAAATCGATTGTGTATAATAATGTATTATGACGATTAATATTAACCATTGGTGGCTCCCCGAAAAATCATTAAGCAGTTATTCAAACAAATATTCATTAACATGAATCTTTACCATCGAACAAAGAGCCGCAGCAATTTTGAATGAAGCATATAAAGGGTGTATCTGACATCGACGCACAAACGAATACCGTGGATCCAGTACATGATTCTGAGCCCTCCAGTGGTGGAATTTTTTGTCGGCTTTTTCATGATTTAAAAAAATATATATGTAGTTTTTTTTCACTTCATTCCGTTTACAATTGCTTTACTTTTATAACCCAATAATATTTTAAAGTAAAAATTAATTAATTCGTTAATTACATTAAAAAGCGCAATGAAAACAAAACCCGAAAAACTATCTTATCAGCTGATTTAATAGAGTTCACATCAGGGATCAACGTCATACCTACAAACCCGCACGGCGGCACGCTTGCAACGTTCAAAAGCCAAGCCGACACTTTTTTTTAAACAGTGTGTATTCTGCAACCGTTCATTAACGACATAAATGACTATTATAATTTTGTTAGTGGCATGAGGTCTAGCCTTTTCACGAAGTTTGCGTTACGATGTCAGATACATCCTGTATAGATAGCCAATTATTGCATTAAAGTTGACGCAGGAGGGAATTGTAAAACAATTAAAATGGTTAGATATTGATTTGTCATTATTTTATCGTGCACTGCGACAAAGTATCCATTACTTTCATGTGTGGTATTGATTTGTAACCTAAGCTATTTTAAATTGATAGATGCAATGTTAGTATGATAGCAGTGTTCCTAGTAAAGCTAATGGTCGTGAGGAAATGTAATAAATACAACTATAGGGTACACTTACGTAAATTGAACTGAATTTGCATTAAACTAATTACAGTTAGTGTTATGGATTTAACTAGTGAAGTTAAATCAGATAAAAACTTATTCGGAGAGGAGAATACAGTCCAAAGTCAGATAAACTTCACAAGCTAATTGTAAATACATGCAGTTTTGCGTAATTTCTATGTAATTTAGCGTGGACCTTTGGAGTTGACTGGAATTGCAAAGTTAAAACGGTAACGCAATTTTGAATTCGCTTTATGTACCCAAATAAGTTTTTCAATTGAATTCAAGTTTCTTATGAACAAAATTAAGATTTTAAGACGTTTGTAATAAATTAAGCTTACAACTGAGTTACTGAAAACTTTAAATAAAACAGTAGCCGTACAATCATATTTAAAAATACCTAAAGAAAAATCCAATTAACAAATTTCAAAACCATAAGTGATACTCAAAAGTAAGGGTGGAAAGCCATGGACAATAAAATAAATAAAAGCGAAATTAGAGAGCAGGTAGAAAATTAAAATAATTCAAATCCTACAAAATTATGAGGCATACGGTCAGCAATTCTGACAGTAATTATGGTCGGGTTTGGGTTTTCTTTTATTATATTCTTTTTATAAACATGGACGAACAGCGCGCGCGAGCTTTTGTAAAAACAAGAAAAGGTTCTGACCGGCAAACATTGTTGAGCTATAGTGTCTCGTATTAAGTTCAAATTCCTTTTTTTTTTGCTAATGACTTTTAATTATGCCTACTACTATAGCGTAAGGATTTATGAATGTATGTTTATTTTACGCGTCAGTTGTGTCAATGCAAAAACATCTGCATTGGCAAATTTTAACCTTAGTATTTCAAAATGTACCTATAAAATTATGGTTTTGAACGTTTAATGGACACTGAATATGCCACAATAAGAGTTTTATTGTTAGGAAATCTGTGGGCGTTAAGTATCGCTCAAAGTGTGAACGAAGTACAAAATATGTTACTCACCGAATCCGCCCAGAACTTGGTGATAGGCGCTGTAAAAAACTCATAAATCTTCTTCTTGAGCCTCAGCGGCCTCATCATCTTGTCTTCAGGCGAATGGGGCTCCGGCAGCTCTCTGTACAAGGGTTCCCACCCTATTTTACCAACTTTCCCATTCTGATCGACACGAGTTTCGCATTCGGCCCCTGAGCCAATCAACGCCTGCTTGAGTCCAGACAAAATCGTATTTAAACGTTACAACAAAATGTTCACACCGTAATAAAATAGAACAAGATTTGGCAATAGAAAACATTCAGAGTAAGCTTGAATTTAATAGTAAACAGTGGATAAATTTGAACAGTTATGGATTTATTCTTCAAAGACCAGGTCTAGATGACAACGAGTATGATGACAGTACGTTAGTATAAGATTCAAGACGCAAGCATGACAAGAAGCAGAATATTGATACAAACATACAATATCCAAATATGTATAAGCTTACGACATTACATCAAGTGTAAGAGCCGACGTTTACAAGCTGAATCGTAATAAAACATCCATATTTTGAGAATAAAGACAGTCATAAAATAATTGTAAACGTAAAAGCCTCAAACGATGCCAGTAAATACATAAAATATCATGAAATATTGAGACGACAGCTTGAGATAAGGATTGAAAATAACAACTAAATTCTACAAGTCCACATCGACAGAAATTCAAATTTTGCTATTATCTAAGCACAGAGTATTTTATTTGCACCGTTTAAGCTTCACCTCGGATTTATTATAATTAAAAACCATACTAATTAGTGTCACCATTATATTTTATGGCGGCAGTTAACCGCTGCCGCTGCATGTTAGGAATTTTCAAAAACAACGAATATCTTTAGAAAAATATCTCCTTAAAATTTTAATATCGATGTCGGGGTAAATGAGAAAGACGTCGTAAATTGAGCTTCTTTAGAGGGTCGTCTGGTACGAAAATGTTCTGATGTGCTAAAATTCAAGGTGAGCTATAAACGAATGACGTGCCCCATAAAGACGGGCATAAAGACAGAAAGGGTGAATTGAGAGGCTGGAATGGAAGTATACAGAGCGCCACAGAAGCCGACTATCACGTAAAGCCATCGACGTACCGCGAAACAAGTATATTGTTTTGTATGTGCACTTCGATGTAATACGAACACAAGAAGGTATATCGTGTAAAGTGTACATAGATCATGAAGAGACATATGAACATGACTGTGCCAATTATGATGTCACACAAAGATCTGTTATTTTTTTTTCTAAACAGGTTCAGAATTGAACAGACTTTTTTCATCTAAACATGTATAAAATAGTGCAGATTTCTTTCATCTAGTGCACTGTGTCCAGTGGAATGTTAATCTGTTGTATGTATCTACGTTTCTACAAATGTGTAGTATATCAGTGCTATTTGTGTTCGTATCACAGTAGATCACTCATTTCTCAAAGACTCGTCTACCTTCGTTACTTTACACGGCTGTCCAGGAGGAATTATCTTCTTGATCGATAGTGTACGCCTTTTTGCAACGCCAACCTACATACGCAACAATCACATAGTTTATTCTAACATTATATCTAAGCTCTGAAATTCAAAAATATTACATAAAATTATCCGCTTCTGTATGAGTGAACTTGGAATATGTGTGAACAAAAATAATTCGATCACCGATAATTTCAAAAAAATGTTATAGTTTATTTTAATAAGCTTTCTCCTACAGTAAGATCCTTTAATGAGATTTCAAATAAAACATAAAAAAATATCTTTTTAATTCGAGTATCACTGACTCATACAAAAAAAAAGTTACTTTGTGTAAAGGTGCAATTAATCCAAAACACAACAAGGAAACTATTATAATTATAATCCCTGTTGAGGTGTACTATCGTTTGCAATAACAGTGACTAGATATAATAAATGGCCAATGTGACGTCATACTTCTGATGTGAACGTGAAACTAAGATGGTGAGCAACAGAACACGAAATCTTACCTCAGCATCGTTGGGGTCTTTGGTACTCTTATCATCTTCGATGCTCTCGTTCTCAAGGTGTTCCTCCTCCGTCTGCGGCATCAGCTGAAGTTCTTCCTTCGACTTGAACTCCAGTTGGAGAATGTACAGCGGACACAGCAGGCTCAGAATTACCTTCACACATCACGACAAAGCCGATGTGGCAAAGGAAACGTGTCGATGCTAACTCACTTTGACTTAAGCGGTACATGCTATGTTTCTAATTGAAACGGGGTTTCGACGCCGATTATGTGCAAGTGAGATAGCAATATAATTAATTATATTAAAATCTTGTTTGCATGTCTATGAGTCGAATTAAAGATTTTAATTTGCCATTAATTTGACACACATTCATCAATACAATAATGAATTACTGAAAAATCAAATTGGACTTGCATAAATCGGCGTCATAAACAAAGTGCATGCGAATTTCCAAATGATTATAATATATAAAGCGACTCATTGACACACAGACATCAAATTATATATATCTTTACAATGGAATTTCTGTTATTATCTAAGTTATATTCTAACATCGAAATCTACTAATCGTGCCCTTTACTACTGATAAGGGAGACGTGTTGTATTTATATCAAAACCTTTTGAGATTTGAGAGAGTATTTGTGATATAGATGCAAAACTATTGCTGAATATGTAACCGTCTTTATTCCCCATATAACCAAAACACGTCTCTCTTATTTTCGCATTCTGAAATGTGCGAATGACAAGTCTGTGCGTTAATAAGATGAATGACTACAAGAAAAGAGATAAAAGATTGATATAATGTTGCAATTACCTTAAGGTTTGTGTTTTTCCTTGTTCGTAATCCTCCCATCCATAGATCAGCTAGTATGATCTGTGAGCATGGGTGAGCGAGTAACGCACGGTGATTGGCTGCGACGGCTAGGCTAAGACAGGTTTGACCAGACCAGTTCTGAAGTTCGCAAGTTAAGAGCTGTTGGGCTTGGTCATCATCTTGACGGTAGCAGTAATCTAGAAGCTCCAACGCTAGATGAACACGATGAAATTTCAGATGAGTCTTGCGGAAAAGTCGTTAGTTAAAGTTTACGGTCTAACACATTAGGTGGCTAACAATCATGTCTCTAGTTTTATGACGCAGTTAAATTTATATTAGCTTGCGATATTAACGGGTAAACGTTGCCATTTAACGTTAACTTCTAAAATGTCATTAATCAGGGGCGATTTCTTAAGAACTTACATTTTGATTAAAGTTTTAATAGAAAAAAAATCTTTTCAGTTGAAAATATGAATCACTAATATTTTTTTAGTAAAACTTTGTGATGAAACGTGTAAGCTACTTGTGAACTCAGTGGAATGAGTTCGTCATACTCAAATAATCTTCGAATAGCAAATTTTAATACAAATTGGTCGTAAAATAAAATGTGTTCAAAACTTTGGTGATTTTAGGAACTTTATCGATTATTTTATACTGTGTACTTATAATGACAAAATGTATTTCATTCCACAGTTTACTTACTCAGGCGATATAAATTATTTGTCTAAAAAGCTGGGTATTAAATCTTTACACCGTAATATAACAGTTTTATGTGGACCCAGAGTAGATCAGATAATGCTAGAGAAGATAAATTAACAAAGTTAACTATTTCGAAGTTTCCTATATAGCTCTTTACTTCAACAGATAACAGAATAAGTTTAGATTTAAAGAGGAAGCACATAACAAGCGTTCGTCGGAAGAGAATACCTGCTGATGACCTAAGAGTTCCATCCTTACCTTTGTTCTCAAACTCTTTGCCATAGTGTCTGAGTTCTTCATAGACCTCAGTCTCCATATCATCTTCTGCAGCCTCGTGCGCCATTGCCTTGTACAGCTTGCAGGCCACCAGTGACTTAGCTAACGCTTCCTCACCATGCGTCCACATAAGTAACGCCATCTGATGCCGTTTTGTTAATACTGCCCACATCTGGTGGTGAAAGGAACGCATTTATGTATTTTCGGCGTATTAGACCAAAAACTACCCCTAAGAATCCTTTACGAATTCAGGGACCTATACAAGTTCACGATGAATAGAAGTTGCTTCTCCTTAAATGAAAAAATATATATATTGTATGTAGTCAAAAGCTGACTAACCCAAAATCTTTCAATAAATCTAACAAGAAACTTTTTACGAATGAAATACAAATATTTTTAGGTCCTTCGAAAAAGTCGTCCTTTGAAATGTCAGGCTGGAATAGAATATTAAAAAAAATACAAAAAAGGTAAGGGTTCCTTACAAGAAGTTCATTAAAGGGATAGTCAAAGAGCGCCATCTCGGTGGTAACAGGCATGAAGCCGGTGATGAGAGATAGGCCACCAGCATTGTGTCTGGTGAAGGAGGCACTGTTCCGATGAACGTTCACGCTCTTGTTCATCACCTTCGCGTAGATCGGACGAAACTTGCGTCTTGTGTAGTAGCACCTGTTGTAACAAAAAGAAAAATAGCACAAGTTTTGAATGCGTGCAATGAAGACTACGTCAATGCTCCTAAAATAAAGTACACATTAAGTTCAAAATATAGCTGTAATGAAGTCATCAAAAAGATTCACCTTCAAGATCTACCTTTGTAATGCAAATATTAAAACATAAATTTTATTTAAATCATAATAACAATAAAAGCATGAAAGTATGCAAAGTTTTATTAGAATTTACATTGCCACTCTCAAAGAATTTTAGCAAGTTATGATAGCAATGCTTTAGACTTGTAGATGCATTTTGAGCTTTTACTTCAACTTACACTCAGAGTTATCAACATAGCCAACTTAGTTACTTACAATACTTTATTACACGTAGTTACTACTTGAAATAAAGTTATGCGTTCAATAACAATAAAAAAGTTTCGTTGATGAAAGAAAGAAAAAATATTTATCGTAACACAATCCATACTAATATTATAAATGCGAAAGTAACTCTGTCTCTCTGTCTGTCTGTTACGCTTTCCCGCTTAAACCTCTCAACCGATTTTGATGAAATTTGGCACAGACAATCTTTAGACCCTGAGAAAGGATATAGGCTACCACCTTTTATCCCGGAAAAATTTGATATTCCCGAGGGAAAACTAAAAAGCGCGATATAACCGAACTCCACGTGGGCGAAGCCGCGGGAGGAATGCTAGTTAAATATAAAAATAAGTTATATATATATATACAATATGTAAAGAAAACCCTGTCCGATCCGTGGAGGTATTGTTAGGTATCGATAACTGATTCTACTAATGCCCACAAAGACAGGCAAAACTTAAAAAAAAATCCTCCTAAAAAACTAAATATTATTTCGCAAAAAGAGGTAACTTAATACATGTGCGCTAAACAACCCCTTCCGCGGGCGGAGGGGGGCAGGGCACGCGGCACCTGTGACGTGGTCGCGTCGCTATTCGCTTATAATAATACCGGTGTTGTCACTTTTTTAAAAATTACCAAATTTCGGGGAAATTGGACGGGAAAAAAGGATTATTTTAAAATTCATTAGTATTGTTACTATGATGATTATGTAAAATTTTATATCATATTTGGTCAAGTGATTACCTAACCTTTATTATCCTTATGGGTCGGACAGGGTTTTCTTTACATATTGTATATTTAAAAAAAATAACAATAGTCAGAAAGTCCCTTACGAGGCCAAAGGCTCCTATTTCAGTATAATGCTTCGACATTTAAGTTGATGTCAATGACATTGTTTTGTCTTGCAAAGATTTTTTGTCAGTTCATTCTTATTGTTAAATAAGTTATAGAACTTACCTATAAGCACCACCCATAAGCTTATTGATGACCAGCCCAATATCGTGTAAGGTATACACATATCCCCTCGGCAAATGCGGTCTGACGTCTCTAAGAATATACCTCAGAGTATTACTGGGCCCACTCTTGGTGTTATACAGCTCTTCCAGCCTAGGTATTGTAAGAAACTTGCGCATGGAGACACCATTCTCAAGAAGGAGCTTGACGAAGTCTATACGATCGTGTTCCAACGCTTGCATCATAGCCTCGTCGAGAGCACCTGGAACAAAGTAAATTAAGAAATATTAACATTTTTACGTATATTAGGGATGCTTCTTGGGGTTGAAGGCTTACATTAAATATTTTCGTTGAAAAGATATTGTGATTTTACATGCCTGTGTTATGTTTATTTGTGGAAGCTTTTTACAATTCTCCTTTACATACGGCAATTGAACTAGCTACGGGCAATCCATTATGGAATAATCCTCCAATGCGTATGTGCAGGAATTTACCTTTAATTGGTATAAAATTGTCAGCAATAATCTTATATTCTTGTGGATAAAAAGGGATAGGAGACCTACGATTAAATATGTATATCCTTGTTTTATGGTAGACGAACTGGTTGAAGATGCAACTGGTTAGCTGGGATAGAGTAAATTACATATACACGTAATCGCAAACTTAATCTGAGGTATATTGTGAGAAGAACCAAATCCTACTGTTTGGAATAGAATCCATACTAATCCATACTAATATTATAAATGCGAAAGTAACTCTGTCTGTCTGTCTGTCTGTTACGCTTTCCCGCTTAAACCTCTCAACCGATTTTGATGAAATTTGGCACAGACAATCTTTAGACCCTGAGAAAGAACATAGGCTACCTTTTATCCCGGAAAAAAAATGATGTTCCCGAGGGAAATCTAAAAAGCGCGATATAACCGACCTCCACGCGGGCGAAGCCGCGGTCGGAAAGCTAGTGTAATAATATTTCTAAACGAATGAATTCCGGTTCGAAACTTATGCGGATGAAACCGCGGGGTGCGTATAAAGGGAACGACTAATATATGTAAGTAGTAGATAGTTTGGAAGAAAATAGTAGGTAGTTTAGTGTCCATTTTTATCTTACAAAATAAAATTTTAAATGTAGTCTAAATAAATTAAAATGTAAAATGATCATAGCTTTAATTTTATAACAGTAGAAATGTGTACGGATTCACATTTATTACAGGCTGAATAATTAATTTATTCAGATTTGTCATCATCATCATCATCTTAACATTAATCCCAGTCGCATCTGAAGTGTTTTCAGCGTTGGAATCTGGGGTCCGCTACCAACCTATTTTCCGTGAAGCGACTGCCGTCTGACCTCCACAAGCCGAAGGCGATATCGAAGCATTGCAGTTAGTGATTATTGAACTTTTGAGGGCTCCCACAACCCGTAACGACTACGACATAGTACTCTATTGCCCGTGACGTGACACTAGGTCCTATCAGAATACCGAAGCTACTCAAATGTCGAAGCACTCTGCTTAGATAGGAGCCTTTTCGCCTCGTAAGGGACTTTCTAATTATTGTTGCTTGTTTTATGTAAAACATGTTTTAATATTTAATTGTATCTACTTGGTTTAATTTTAATATTTTCCTGTACCTACGAATCACAACAAATATTCTTCTTTCTTTCAATTAGATGCTCGTATGGCAACCAGGACCAACGGCTCAATGTGCTTTCCGAGGCACGACCAGACCAGTGCAAATATTCATATTCAAGCATACAAATATTTGCACTGCGCAGGATCGCAACTGCGCCTCCTTGCACAGCGTGCGCGTTCTCTACCACTACGCCACGAAGACTGTCAAGTTTATATATTCAATTTTGTATGGAAATAACAAGTGTGCTTGAACGTAAATTAAAAAAAATTCTCGGTTGTAGGCAACAACATCAGCCGCCGGCATAAGTTACCACCCACCAGACAAAGTCTTGCCGCCAAGCGATTCGTCGTGTTCCGGCATGATGTCTGGTGAAGCCGTACGGAGGACGGGTCTGAGCAGTTGTGTTGCGATGTGTACCGGGTACGATGTGCCTAATGTTGTTGTGTCGGGAGTTTGGTCGTGGAGGGTCTCCAGATCATCCTCTGGCGCAGCATCGTTGGTCGTGTTGTTGGGTTAAACATTGCATCACCTCGCTCAACTGCCGTCTTCCTTCCTATTCACTCAGTTTTTTTGAGTGAATAGGCTTAATAAGCTAGTGCGTTTTACCATCAACGATTGCATCACTGCTTACCATCAGGCGGGATTGCAGTCAAGCACTAGTTTATAAAAAAAAAAAGTAATGGTCATAAAGTCAAGATTGGAGTCTTGCAACTGGCTTGAATTATAATGGAAATTTCTTTTTATTAAAAAATAAATTTATTTTTAATAAATTTCAATTCTCTAAGTCTTGTCTTGTGTGTTTATCCATACTAATATTATAATGCGAAAGTAACTCTGTCTGTCTGTCTGTTACGCTTTCCCGCTTAAACCTCACAACAGATTTTGATGAAATTTGGCACTGACAATCTTTAGACCCTGAAAAAGGACATAGGCTACCCTTTATCCCGGAAAAAATTGATATTCCCGAGGGAAATCTAAAAAGCGCGATATAACCGAACTCCAGGCGGGCGAAGCCGCGGGCAGAAAGCTAGTTTGAAATAAATGATTTGACCTTAGTTGGGAATTTATTAACTTTGTTCAAAATAACACAAATAAAATAGATACAATACGATTTAAGATTTTGCGCATCAGCGAAAGTCTTTACCCAATATAAAATGGATTTAGAGGGCGAAGTAGTACAACAGATCACCAGAGCAGGAATACTTCGCAGTGCCATTCAACGTAATCCTAAAGTCCCAGACAATCTCATCAATTGTAGCGATTGCAACTTTGCAATCCAGACCGGATCCATTTATCTATTGGAACTATGATCCTATGGTAAAGATTCTGATATAAATTGATTTAGAGGCTCGAGATTCATAACGTTATCCCAATTTATGTTATGTTTCGAAGGGTTTACGAATGTGGAAATACTGTTTTAGATGCGCCAATTTCTATGATTACATGCAAATTGGGTGCGAAATATCGGTCGTATCATGAGTTGGCAATATTTTGGGGAAGCCTTTGGCAGCAGATGGCGTCCGTCTGTCGTTAGATATTATACTCAATGTGAATTCCAGGGGTTTTTTTTACATGCTTTTTATTAGCTTCACTTGTATTATGTTTGCTTGCTTGCTTGTTTACGCGACCTCAATAGAATTTCTAGATTATTTAAACCTCAGACTGACGTCTGGGAGGACCTCTTATCCGAATGGCAAAGTAGGTGGGATAATTCCATCAAGGGCTGGCACCTCCATCTGTTCTTTCCATCCGTTGGCGATCGGCTGGCTAAGACATGGCTGGAGGTTGACCACTGCGTTGCCCAATTTCTCACAGGTCATGGCAACTTTAAAAGTAAACTGTATTCTTTTAAACTTGTTCCTTCGCCTTTTTGTCAGTATTCTACATCGCACTGTGAATTTGAACAGTCCGCAAGTCACATCTTGTGGGAGTGTATTCTTTGGCAGAATGAACGCAATATTATGTTGGATAGTGTACCAGTTACATCCGGAGTTGTTTATTATATGGACCTTGTAGAAACTAGAACTAATTTCCGTGCGTTCAGGCGCTTTTGCCATATCTATTATTGGAATCAATTGCACATACCTTCTTAGGACCCATTAACTTCATCAAATTTTATTCCGTGGTGCTTGGCAATCTGGGCTTCTCCCAGTTGCAATAATGTCCCTTTGTGCCTATAGGCCTAGTTCTGTTCTGTCTCCTGCTCATTGTGGAGGGAAGTGGAAAAAATATCTTTTTTCTTACTCCTCCGCTATTATTTTCTGATTAATTTCGTTGCGGGACCCAAGACAGTTGAATCGTTTCTCCGGGACTCGTCGAGCTTCATTGTTCGGCGTTTTTCTGGCAGTCTCCACTGTTGATTCTGGCTTTCAGGAGTTGCAGTGGGTTGGGAACAGTGTGGCGGGTTTTGTCCCATAAAAAATTGCTTGCTTGTTTCCTTGTTTGTTTGTTTGGCAGGAGCCAAACAAACAAACAAGGCCTAGACCTACCCAGCCTGCCTAGCCGCCTACCTGCCTAGTCTACTAAACTAATGCAGCTGCATTCGTTTGGTAGACTAGGAGCCAACCCTAACATAATTGGAAAAAAGCTAGATAGATACATAATATATTTGAGTCCCTTCATATCTGTTCGAAATCACGCAGTTTTATTATATTAAAAGCCTAATATATGTCCCGTGTGGTACCGAGCTTAGTTATTTATAGTTAGCTAAAACGGTACAAAACCAATTACATTAACTAACATAGAGACAAACAATTACATTAATTAACTTAAAAACTACCACTAAAACTAACATGGAATAGTGGACTCTCTCGCATACTTTCTTTCACAGAAGACCAAACATACACGCATAAGCTTCTTCCATTCATCCGCAAATACATCACATTCAGGGTTGGCCACCAGAAGGGCTTAGAATAGTACCAATCCATATCCTCCCGTGGGTGTCGTAAGAGGCGACTAAGGCAACTGTCACCAGAAAAGCGGGCAGCAGCGCTTCTCCTGTGGAATAACAAAATTACTGCGAACCTCAACCCGCCTGCCAAGCGTGGGGATTATAGCTAACCCCGAATGGAATGAAAGCCTTGGGGGAGGCCTATGTCCAGCAGTGGACCTTTATAGGCTGAGAAGAAAAGCCCATATTTATCCTAGTTGGTATTGGGCTATAGCTATTGATTTTCCTTTTAAATCTATTATACTAATAATATAAAGCTGAAGAGTTTGTTTGTTTGAACGCGCTAATCTCAGGAACTAATAGTCCGATTTGAAAAAATATTTGCATTGGATAGCCCATTAATCCAGAAGGCTTTCGGTTATATAACATGACGCTGTGACCAATAGGAGCGGAGCATAACAAACTCCACGCGAACGAAGTCGCTGGCGGCTGCTGGTAATTGATATTTATTTTAAAGGCGAAGTAGGCAACAATGTGTTCGCCTGCTGACGGTAAATATTTTAGTAGTATCGATCCGCTGTACTGCACACCTATGAAAGCTGCAGTGTAAACTTTGTAATACATATAGGTGCAAAGTTACAACAGGTAGTTTCAATGATATACAACTTTCGGTTTTTATTCATTTAGTATTCATTGTTTGCAAAAGCGTTGAAGTTATTTTTAGTATCGAATATTTTGTTGCTTGAATAGTGAATGTGAAGTGTTGAATAGTGAGTTGTAGCGTTGTTGAAGTAGTTATGTATATATTGAAACTTTTCACACACTGGAAGGGTTCAAAGATGGACTTAGGACAAAGGTGTGAAGAGAATAGTTAGCACGTGCTTTGGTTGAGAAGAAGGGAGAAGTGATTATTAATCACAAATTAGTATGTCATATGCATAATATACAATATGTAAAGAAAACCCTGTCCGATCCGTGAAGGTATTGTTAGGTATCGATAACTGATTCTACTAATGAGTACAAAGCCGCGATAAATTTAAAAAAGAAATCCCCTTAAAAAATAAATATTATTTCGCAAAAAGAGCTAACTTAATACATGTGCGGTAAGCAACCCTACTGCGGGGGGCGGGGGGCAGGGCACGCGGCACGTGGTCGCGTCGCGATTCGCTCATAATAATAACGGTGTTGTCACTTTTTAAAAATTACCAAATTTCGGGGAAATTTGAATTCATTCCCGGGAAAAAAAGATTATTTCAAAATTCAATAGTATTGTTACTATGACAATTATGTAAAATTTTATATTATATTTGGTCAAGTGTTTAGCTAACCTTTATTATCCTTATGGGTCGGACAGGGTTTTCTTTACATATTGTATATAATACCAAAATGGTATGTAATAAACTACGTATTTAAGCAAGGTGTCGAATCGACAAGACATCCACGAAATTTCGATTTCATGGTGGCGTATGTCATATTAAAAAAAATGAGAATATCTTCAGTAATGAAAAAGCATCGACATATTATATATTTGTTGTCAAATATTAATGCTAGTGTACAAAAATAGGAAAAAGTAAGACAGAAAACTAAGCATGGGGTTGAGATGGAACACGACGTAATGGGCCAAAATTTGATGAGAACGCAATCGCCGGCAAAATTAAGTATATATATCTTATATATAAAATTCTCCTGTCACAGTTTTCGTTCCCATATTCCTCCGAAACGGCTTGACCGATTCTCATGAAATTTTGTGAGCGTATTGAGTAGGTCTGAGAATCGGCCAACATCTATTTTTCATGTCCCTAAATGTTAGGGGGTAGTCCACCCCTACATATTTTTATTTTTTGGACAAAATTTTAAGTTTCTTTTTTTATGATACACTATAAAAAAACACATACAATCCTAAATTTTCACCCTTCTACGATCAACCCTTATTTTTTAATAGACATTTTAGTAATTTAATCATTTTTGATCTCCGGTCGAAAACTGATCAATTGTCATTTAATTAGTTTTAATCCCGAGGGAGATCTAAAAAACGCGATATAACCGAATTCCACGCGGGCGAAGTCGCGGGCGGAAAGCTGGTATGTTTATAATATGGTATACATCTGCTACTGTCAGCTTGTATCATCCCATATTTGGGATACATACTCATGAAACATGCTTCATTTGCTTGCTTACTATAACCTAAAACCTCACATGAATAGCTCTATATTCAATTTTCCCCGTATTCCTTTTCTCAGGTATGCCATTCCACAAAAAGCATTCTGCAAGGAGCTTCAACAGTAGTAGCGTACTGTAGTACGTACTTCAGTTTTATCCGTTAGCAATATAGTGCAGTATCTTGAATTAAGAGGAGGACTGGCGACCACATTGTGTAAAGAGAAAAACATTGCCTTTATCTTCGTTGGATTTGTTCCGCAAAATATACTGAGGATTCAGACTGTAATGGTGATACTATATAAAAGTTACTATGCTATATTTCTTATACAAGAATGGTGTATTTGTTTCGAAGCATTTCGCCTCCTCTTTTATAGTGCACACATTGAGCGACTGGAACAATTTGCCAGCAGCGGTGTTTCCATCACACTACAATTTAAGTGTCTTCAAGGCTAGAGTGAATAGGCTCTTAATAAGCTAGAGCGCTTTACCATCAACGATTGCATCACTGCTAACCATCAGGCGCGATTGAGGTCAAGCACTAGTTTATAATTTACTAGCGGCCGCCAGCGACTTCGTTCGCGTGGAGTTAGTTATGCTCCGCTCCTATTGGTTACAGCGTGATGTTATATAGCCTAAAGCCTTCTGGGATTAATGAGCCATCCAACGCAAAAAGAATTTTTCAAATCGGACTAGTAGTTCCTGAGATTAGCGCGTTCAAACAAACAAACAAACTCTTCAGCTTTATATATTAGTATAGATAAAAAAAAATGTTAATTATTTTGCCCTCACCGAGAGGAGGCCTTTGTCCCAACAATGGGAACATTATAGGCTAATTCTGTATATATCGACGCTTGAAAGGCAATCATATCTAAGCGACAAAAAATTCGTAAATGGAGTTATATACACCATTCGAACGGCCAGATTTTTCGGCGTCGTTTGGTGTATATAACTCAATTTACGAATTTTTGTCGCTTAGATATGATTGCCTTTCAAGCGTCGATATGTTATGTATATTCACAGCATCATATTTTTAACTATTAACATACTTCTAACAAAACAAACGGGTTTTACGCTCTCGGATAATACATTTGTGCAGTAATTAACATCGCAGTTGGTTGCAGCAATAATTTTCACGCTCCTGACATTTATATTGCCAGTAACAACTAAAATTTTAACGAGAAGACCCACTAACCGTGATAATTGTACTAAAACTACACAGAAATGAAACTATCCCGTTTTTTAAGAGCTTTCAGGAAAATGAGTGGTGGGCCCCAAGGGAACTACCCACGATATTTGCGTGTATGTGGTGTCCCATTGTAGGTAACTCTGCCTGTTGGTTTGTTTATATAATTTCCATGTCTTACAAGCCGAACTGTTTTGGATGAAATTTGAAAATAATAAGTTGGGGGAAATTATGCGTTACATCCATGTAAAATGGCCATCGCTCAGATTAGTGTTGAGTCTGTGCCGAACAGAGTCCCAGAGCTGGTTACGTCAGCGACAGTGTCGAGTGAAATGACGTGTATAAGGATACGGGGTACTTTTTATTCTTGGTAGTAATATTCGTTCCGACAGCCTCCGTGGCGTAGCGGTAGCGAACGCGGCCGCTGCGCAAGGAGGCGCGGTTTCGATCCCCGCGCAGTGCAAATATATAGAGTAAATATTTGTATTTATATATATTGAATGAATATGAATATTCGCACTGGTCTGTTCGTTCCTCGGAAAGCACGTTAAGCCGTTGGTCCCGGTTGCCATACGAACATCTAATGGCAGTCGTTACGGGTTGTTGGAGCCCTCAAAAGTCCAACAATTGGTTTAACTGCAAACGACTGCTGTCGGACCTCCACAATCCGAAGGCGATATCGAAATATCGCCTTCGGATTGTGGAGGTCCGACAGCAGTCGCTTCACAGAAAATATCGAAGTTTAGCCAAAATCAGCAGTTGGGACTGGTAAGGTGGTAAAAAAGTTTCAGATGCGACTGGGAATAACGCTGAGATGATGATGAGTAATATTCGTTCCGACAAGCAAAGACGTGGGACAGGATCTAGTATAGCTATAATTGTAAAAAAACATAGTATAGACAACGCTGAAGTTTTTTCCCAAGAAAAAAGTAGAATCTGAAGACAATTTAAGTTTGTGTCGCCATCTGATACTATCACTACTTCGTTGCAAGTTTGTGGACAAAGTTTCATTAAAAAGTAAGATTTAACTTGAGAAATTAACTCTACGTTGTTAAGATGACATTGTATTATAATAAAGATCGTCTAATAGAGCAAGTTTCGCGGGCCGTTATTAGCGGTGACAGTTTCAGAAAACGGCGTGCAGAACTCACGGAAAGTTATCAATCAGTTGTTGTTAGTTAGTAATCTTAGTTTAAAGTACCTAATAATGTATGCCTTTAAAAAATTCTAATGGAAAATTCACTTTCAAATAATTAAAAAATCCATTCCACCATAATCCGTCAACAACGGATTCCATTGAGAACCTTAAACCGTTCTGCGAGAGAGAAAACCCTAGTTTGCGTTTTGAAGCAACATCCTTATTCCCCAAACGTGACCTGTATACAATTCACTATAAGGTTTGAGACAGAAGTTCAATCCAGAAACGTAAATGATTTCATAATGATAACGATTTTATACAGATACTATTAAACAGTAGCAAATCGTAGGTAAAAAGTAAGCGAAAGTAATAGTTACAGCTAATTTAATAATAAATAATAATAATAATAAATCATTTATTTGCATTAAACATGGTATACAAAGGTGTTGAATAAGAATACAGTAGGTACAAGCATGTTTAGCTGAGATAAACACAGCACGCAAAAATTTTAAAGTAGAACTAAAGTAAACTATTTAAGGCATTAACATTTATGATCCATAAATTCTTTTAAACTATAAAAATTGCATTCATTTAACCATTTATATAATGCAGTCTTCAAGAATCTTATATTTAATACTTTAAAATGACTTGGCATCTTGTTATATATCCGCACACATGTTGCAAGACAATTTTTATTATATTTGGTCAGTCTTGGTAGATCACTACAGACTAATCTAAAAGGATCTCGTCTGATCCGTGGACAAATTTCATTTGCAGTTTTAAACAGCTGTATATGCTTAACTACGAACACGCATATTTCATAAATGTAAATGCATGGGAGCGGTAACAAGCCAAGTCTTTTAAACATTGGTCGACATGAATCCTCGGGTTTTAGTCCACAAATTGACCTTATGCACTTTTTTTGAGCAATGAATACTCTAGCCATATCAGTGCTATTGCCCCACATTATAACACCGTATCGCAATATCGATTCAACATAGGCGTGATATGATATAAAAGCAGTTTTCATATTGGTAACATTTTTAACTTGCTTTAGTGCGTATACAAATTTATTAATTCGAGTGCTAACATTATCTACATGTAATTTCCAATTAATATCTTTATCTATTATTATACCTAAGAACTTTGTATGTGTTACTTCATTGAGTTTATTTATATTAAGTTTAATGTTATTTTTATTATTATTTGTATCATTGAATTGTATATAGACTGATTTGTTTAGGTTTATTTTTAAATGGTTAATGTCAAGCCAATGTATTAATTTATTGATTGTATTATTAATTTCACACTCATGATCTCCAATGGTATTTTGTTTTTTATCAGTTGCTACTACAATAGATATGTCATCAGCAAATAGGATACATTTATGCTTGGTTATTTCTGTAATGTCATTTATGTATATAAGGAATAATACGGGGCCAAGCACACTTCCTTGTGGTACACCGTATTTATTGTGTCTATATTCTGAATAGTAGGGTGTCATGTCTCTATTTTTGTTAATTCTATTGATAGTAACGCATTGTTTCCTATTACTCAAATATGACATTATCCACTGTAGAGCGGGTCCCCTTATTCCAATAACTTCCAACTTTTCTAGCAATATGTCACGCGATACCAGGTCGAAGGCTTTTGATAAATCAAAAAATAGTCCAGTAGTCATCTGATTGTTGTTAACATTAGAAAGTATTGCTTTCATAAGAGAGAATGTAGCTAAAGTTGTAGATTTAGTTTTTTGGAATCCAAATTGTTCGTCACTTATAATTCTGAATTTATTGCAAAAATCAATCACTCTTCTATACATACACCTTTCATAAATTTTAGATAAGATCGGTATTAAAGTTATAGGTCGATAATTATTTATATTATCCTTATCTCCCTTTTTGAACAATGGCTTTATTATGGATAATTTCAATTTATCAGGAAAAGTTCCATGTAAAAATGACATATTGATTAAGTGAGTTAATATCTTAATTAGCTCATTACAGCAGGCTTTTATTATTTTAGTACTAATTTGATCATATCCTTCAGACCTGGTATTGCGTAAAGACATTATTTCTTGTAGCACCTCATTTTCTAGTAATGGCTTCAAAAACATTGAGTTGTAATATTTATTTCTTCTAAAGTTTCGGTCAGCACTCTGTTGAGTTGGTATAGAAGTTAAGTTTGTGTAATGGTTATTGAATATAGAGGCTATTTCCAAGGGGTCTGTAATAACGGTATCGTTGAGCTTTATGCTTTCTATATTCTCTTTGGAACTAGTAGCGTTAATTTCATTTTTAATAACAGTCCATGTTGCTTTACATTTGTTATCATGCGCATTAATATAATTAATATTTAGGTTTTTTTTGAGCTATATACACATTTATTTAACAGGTAAGAATAATTTTTATATTTGGCTTTATTAGTTGAATTTTTATTTTCATAATACTGATAACGTAGTTTTCTTTTAGTTTTACAACTTTGTCTTAGACCTTTGCTTATCCACTTTTGTGCATTTTTGTTATTACTATTAACCTTAACTCTTACTTTTGGAAAGCAAAGGTTGTAAAATAAACACAACAAATCATGAAATTCATTAAACGCGGAATTTGGATCAGTATTTAGATAAATATCGGCCCAAGTCAAGCTTTGCAAGCAATTCTTAAATTTTCGGATATTGTCTATGTTGTAGTCTTTTTTAAAAATATAGTATGCTGTTGATTTTAACGGTTTATTTTTAGTGGGGAAGCTCAACATTTGTGCTGTATCATGATCTGAAAGATGTAGAGGTAGGACGGTTGAAGTGGCGTTTGAAATATTGCTTAGGATGTGGTCAATACAGGTCAATTTACGTGTAGGTACCTTAATGTGTATTTTCAAGTTATAATTATCTGCCAGGCTATGCAATTCATTAGTTATGTTGCTTTTCCTTAGAGTATTTATATTGAAATCGCCGGCTACAACTACATTTAATTTAGATCTATATTTCCTCAGCAGATCATGTAAAAGACAATTTAATTTTGTTAAAAACTGATTTGGATCCGATTGAGGTGTTCTATAAACAGATATAATTACTAATTTATTACAAACTATCTCTACACCGCAGGCTTCAAAGGTGTTTTGTATTGCATAACCTTTTACAAATGTTAACTCCTTATAATTCAAACCCCTTTTTACCAATATACAAGTGCCACCTCTTTGTTTTTCTCTGGAGAAGTTAGAAGCCATAGTATAGTTATATATTTTGACGTAATTTTCGTTACCTTTTTTTATAAATGTTTCAGATAGACATATAACATCGGGATCATTATTTACTTCTTTTAATTCTTCAATCGTTATTTCTAATAGTTCTTTTTTGGATAGGATACTAGCAATATTT
The DNA here is from genome assembly GCA_017933935.1 of Sesamia nonagrioides. NCBI lineage: Eukaryota > Metazoa > Arthropoda > Insecta > Lepidoptera > Noctuidae > Sesamia > Sesamia nonagrioides. The sequence goes on from JADWQK010000495.1 coordinate 353,675, forward strand.
TGATGGAGTATTCTAAAATTGTGCTCCTTATTTACTTTGGGCTCGAAAAAATGGTTTATTCTTGTCTATAACAGGAAAGTAATAGGGTATGGTCCCTTTTGGACTCTTTACTTTCAGTTGAGGGATTGTACTTTCCCTGTGGCTATTTTTTTGAAGACAATTAAAATAAAAGGGAATCGTCCCTTTCCTAGGTTCCTTAAAACTAGTGTTTACATTAAGACTTGATTTGCTAATCGCTAACCATTTTCGAATTTCACTAGGATTCAAATATTTATTACTGTAATCACAACAATCTATAATATAGTTTACCGAATGACAGATATCGTACAGTTTCACACATTTTTTGTTTAAAAAGTGGCATTTTTTGTACTGTTTACACATGTTTTTTATGGAGTAATTCAATTTATTTACATTTAAATACGCGTTATTTAATACATTTAATACAATTATAGTGTTATTTTTGAATATATCTAATATAATTTGCAATTGAGATAAGGTGAGGTTTGAGTTACGATCATTTTCCCCTATACATATAACAAGTTTGTCATCGGTAGACAATTCACGATTTCTACAGTTGGCCAAAATTTCGCTGGACGGTGCATTCGGCTTTGTTTCGGCGACGACGCTGTATGTTTCGTACTGTGTGTTTGTTCGCGAACGTGAAATGGCTGCTGCTAGTCCGACGCAACGCTGGGATCCGAAGATGAATATCCTCTTCCCGGGGTAGATATTTGGTACATTCAGAGCAGTTGAGTTTCGATATTTTGCACTATTATTTGACTTCTGACTCGTTGCGTGCGTTGGTTCCTGAGCAAAATTTCCACAAGAGATATAACTACTCCTCATAAGTTCTTCAATGCGCCCAGTGAGGGTTGAGATCTCCCTTTCAGCGACTTCTAATTGTTGTTGTAGAGTGACGATCTCCTGTTTCATCAGTGATATTTTACCGTAGTCGTTGGTATTAATGTTGTAACTGTCTGACGATGGGGAGATTGGTGTAGAATACGTGTTATGCTGATGTGACAGGGCACGGGTTTTCTTCTGTTTGAGCTTAGGACTGTCATAAATCGTAACAGAATGGCATATAGATTTTAAACTTTGGTTTTCTAAAGTTAATTTATTAATCTGTTTGTGCAAGTCATTATTTTCGAGCAACAGATTTCCCAGTTCATTTTCGGTGCTTTCAAGTTTCCGTGTGAGTTGAGCTATAGTGTACTTCATTTCTGAGGTTGAAACTAAATTAGATACTGTTCTGTCAACACTTCTTGATAGTTTGGGAGTATTATATGACTCATCAGATGTTTCGCGTTCTGTAAGTATATGGGAGTCAAATAATAATGTGCTATGTTGTACTGGAGATTGGCGCAATGTTTCTTCACCCATATTTTCATTTATTAGATCAGCTTCAGCTTCTTGTTGCGTTGGAGATAGTGATTTTATCGAGGTTTGCTTTCTACGCACCGTAATATTAGATGTAATATCTGTTTCGGCATATTTTTTATTTCTGATGCAAACCTTGCACCTCCATTTCTTTTTGGCTTCTGCGTCTTTAAGACGGTATGTCGCTTCGGGATAGCCATCGCAATTTAGTTCATACCTGTTATTACAGGCTGAGCATAGCGCAGTATTTTTTATATTGACCATTTTTTTACATTTGTAACAAGTTACTAGTGGCGCCATCTTTCGAGCACTGTTATTGTTTCTTGTCAAGTTAGAGTTCATTGTGTTTGCTTTCTCAAATGTATTTAATTATTATTTTATAAATTTAGAAATTTACGAAAAGTGAATATTGCAAGTGGGATTTGAACTCGCGGACATTCGTGTAACACTGGTTGATCGGCAAAAGTAGAACGCTTATGCACTAAGCCAGCCGTACATGAGAAAACAAATTGAATTTATTGACCACTTGTCGTGAATTTTATTTGTTTATAATAAAATAATACACAATCGGTAATGGCGGTTGCAATTCAAATTACTGTACGAGTCACTTTTGCAATTATTTTTCAATATTTCACTGTTATTATTGTTTTATTACTATAATTCGTTTATTTGTTTTGTAATGTTTGTAAATCAGGGGTTTTTATGAAAGTTAAACTTTGTTTTGTTTTGAAAATAATCACTTTGTGTATTGTTTTATCTTTGCTCACAAATTTAAAGATTTTTCTTATATTTCCACTGTTTCTGTACAATAACACTAACACAATTACTATCACTTGATAACTACTGAAAGTTTTGTTTATGTACCAAGTTTTATACACTATTTATATTTTTAAATTAGTAAATCGTGGTGGCCTAGTGGTTAAAACACCAGCCTCTCAAGTATGAGTGTGCGGGTTCGATTCCAGGTCGGGTAAGTACGAATGTAACTTTTCTAAAGGTATATGTACTTTCTAAGTATATCTTGGACACCAATGACTGAAGGTGAAGGAAAACATCTTTAGGAAACCTGGACTGTATAAGTCTGAAATCGCCAACCCGCATTGAGCAAGCGTGGTGATTATGCTCAATTATGCTCTAATTTGCCAGCGGCGGTATTTTCGTCGGACTACAATTTGAGTGTCTTCAAGGCTAGAGTGAATAGGCTCTTAATAAACTAGTGCGCTTTACCATCAACGATTGCGTCACTGCTTACCATCAGGCAGGATTGCGGTCAAGCGCTAGTTTATAATATATAAAAAAAAATCCTTCTCTGCATGAGAGGAAACCTGTGCCCAGCAGTGGGCTGATAAAAGGTTGATGGTGATGAATTTAATTTGTTGCCTTTGCCGTTAATAAAGGTGGCATAGCAGTTTGCATAGGTGATATCGATTTATTATTTCAACAGCTGGTCTATCTATACGCCTGGATAGAGAACGTGGAAATAGACTACTCAGTGTGGTATATGCGGCCTCAACGTGATTGGACGAGACAGCCGAAGCCTCTGATAAGTTAGTTCAGTCTTGGGAACTGAAAATAGCTTAGTAGGTAAGTATGGCAGGATTGGGTCTAAGCCGATTTATATACGACAGATAAAGGCGAAAATAATGTATTTGACTGCAAACTTGAGCAGTTTGGTAAGAGGCAGGTGCATTTGTAAACGACCCCGGGCTTAATATCCATAAATCTTCTATCGTGTTTCGTTTGGTGTCGGTAAAAAATTGCTGCGATGTGACGATCTAAATACCAACACTAATTTTATCTCACCTTTTATCTCACATGGAATAACTCAAATATGATATCACTCCAGGTCTTATCAGAATCCCAGCGCCGCGCCGCGACATTTACTTTTTTATATGTTTAATGCTGAAATTGGAGCCTTTTGGCATCGTAAATGACTTTCTGCTTATTTGTTACATTTTTAAATATACAATATGTGAAAAAAACCCTGTCCGATCCGTGAAGGTATTGTAAGGTATCGATAACTGATTCTACTAATGCCTACAAAGCCGGACTAAACCTAAGAAAAACCCCCTAAAAATAAATAATGCTTCGCAAAAGGAGGTAACTTAATACATGTGCAATACATGCGCAGGCGAAGGGTATCATAATAATACCGTCAAAAATGGTGTTGTCACTTTAAAAAAATACCAAACTTTGGGGAAGTAACAATTAATTCGCGGAAAAAAAAAGATTATTTCAAAATTCATTAGTATTGTTATTAAGATGATTAAGTAAAACTTCATATTTTATTTGGTCATGAGTTTACCTAACCATTATTCTCCTTATGGCTCGGACGGGGTTTTCTTTACATATTGTAAAGGCAATTTATTTTTTATTGTGTTTAAATTAGTTTAGTTTTATGATTTTCTTGTACGTGTCACGATGCATAGGTGCATTTCTTTCTTTCAAAAACATTTTCCTTTCTTACCGCTTCTTTTAGAAAACTGAGTCTTTTGCACTATTTACTTTGTTGGTGAGCAAAGTGGCGGCTTGTTTGAATCTATTTAAAGGACACCTGATGCCTATCTACGCATCTCATGGCACATACGGCCCGATATTGTGTTTACGAGCGTAGTAAAATATAGACGTAATAAAATGGAATAGAATAGTGCCGAGAATGGAGACATTTTGGTAGTATCTCTGGCACTTTTGCGCAAGTACATAGATATAAATTTTGTGGTTGAATAAAAAATCAGTCATTTAGTATTCATATTTTCAACAAAATGTTCCTGAAGAATATTTTGTAAGATAAGATAACTTTATTTTGCAAACATGGGTAAGTAACGATGACAAAAAATAAATGTATATACAATATGTAAAGAAAACCCCGTCCGACCCATAAGGATAATAAAGGTTAGGTAAACACTTGACCAAATATAATATAAAATTTTACATAATCATCATAGTAACAATACTAATGAATTTTGAAATAATCCTTTTTTCCGGGGAATTCATTCCAATTTCCCCGAACTTTGGTAATTTTTAAAAAAGTGACAACACCGGTATTATTATAAGCGAATAGCGACGCGACCACGTCACAGGTACCGCGTGCCCTGCCCCCCGCCGCCCGCGGAATGGGGTTGCTTACCGCACATGTGTTAAGTTACCTCTTTTTGCGAAATAATATTTATTTTTTTAGGGGGATTTTTTTTTTAAGTTTTGCCTGTCTTTGTGGGCATTATTAGAATCAGTTATCGATACCTAACAATACCTTCATGGATCGGACAGGGTTTTCTTTACATATTGTATAATGACAGGTTCAGCCATGTTTTATCATTTAAGCATACATTTTTGTAACATTTAACTTTTAAACTAGAAAATACAGTTTAGGAAAATAGGTCAAAACTACATTATTTTAACTTAAAAGAAAAATCTTTTTCAGTAAGGTACTCACTTATAGTGTCGTGTTAAGTGTCGCGGTGGCCTTGTGGTTAAAACACCAGCCTCTCAAGTATGAGTGCGTGGGTTCGATTCCAGGTCAGGCAAGTAACAATGTAACTTTTCTAAAGTTATATGTACTTTCTAGGTATATCTTAAACACCAATGACTGTGAAGGAAAACATCTTGAGGAAACCTGGACTTTAAGGCTGAAATCGCCAACCCGCATTGAGCAAGCGTGGGGATTACGTTCAATCCTTCTCTGTGTGAGAGGAGACCTGTGCCCAGCAGTGGGACGATAAAAAAGTTGATGATGGTGACTCAGTTATAGTACGTTTTCACAACTAAAAAGCTGCGGAGTCTTTTTTAAATAATTTGAACGGAAGTTCTTTCCAGCTCTTTGGTAACTTATTATAAATATGTAACTGGAGCCATGCAGTAGACACTTTTGCGCATAAGTGCTGTTTTAGCTGACTCCTGACATAGCATAGATGAAGTAAAAAGTGGCTAAGACCAGGATACGTCTTAGCGGTGTTTTTATCATGAACTACGATACGCACAGTGGACTGTTATGCAGATGATTAGTTAATGTTAGCTTGTTTCTTCCCATTGTTGGGCAAAGATCTCTGCGAAGATTATTGTTTAATGTTTTTATTTTTTTTTTATAATTATAAACTAGTGCTTGACTACAATCCCGCCTGAGGGTAAGCAGAGATGCAATCATTGATGGTAAAGCGCACAAGTTAATTAAGCCTATTCACTTAAAAATCTTAGTGAGTAGGAAAGAAGACGGCAGTTGAGCGTGGTGATACAATTTTAAACGACCAACGATGCTGTACCAGAGGGAGATTAATCTGGAGACCCTCCATGATCACACTACCGACACAGGGACAGAGGGAAATTGATCTGGAGACAACAACATTTGGCGCATCGTACCCGGCACACATCGCAATAGAACTGCTCAGACCCGTCCTCCGTACGGCTTCACCAGACATCATGCCGGATGAATCACTTGGCGGCAAGACTTTGTCTGGTGGGTGGTAACTTCTGCCGGCAGCCGATATTATGGCCTACCACCGAGAAAATATAAATATGTAATCATTCATATGGTGATTTTTTTGGACATAAGTAAATAGTACCCACTGGTTTTTATTTTAGGTAATTGGTAGATAAATAATATTTGCCTCGCTTTAAGACAACTGATTCTATTCAGTTAATGTTTTTTTAATACTAAGTTTTGACATTATCATACACGATCATACGATTTTATCAATATATCATGTATACACTTTTTGATTTTTATTGTTTTAGACATAACTTATTTTATATAACTTTTGACTTTACATTTTAACAACACTTGACCACTTTGACATTGTAAATTAATTATGCATGTTTAGGTTAATTATAATAACAAAATAAATATAATATTAATATTTATACACCGGCAACCTTAGTGTATGTGAAACTGTTTAATAAACCGTTAAATACTCTTATAGTACAGTGATGGTGATTAAGTTTTTACCCGACTGCCAGGAGGGTTATTACCTTATTGTACTATGTGCTCAGAAGTAATTGTTAATATCTATTTACATAATTAATTATATATTTAAATAATTTTTAAAGTGCAAAAAATATGTAAAAGGTCCAAGCTACCGGTGGTTAGGACTCCATAGTCAGGAATTTCCACACGGTGAGGGCCGTATCGAGGAGGCCTCTGCCCTTTTGGATCAGGCCTACGATCTATCATAATTTCCTTTATTTTAAAATATGTTAAAATGTCCATATAAATAATATTTTTAAATGCGAGAATATAAAAGTATAAAAATATTTAAAAATATAAAAATTGGTAGCCCACCGGTATCTGGAACAAGGACCAAGCTACCGGCGGTTAGGGCTCTAGAGAGACTAGAGGAACCTCCTGACAATTCGAAACATGACGTGTAAAAGTGATCAGTGATCCTACTTGCTTAATAAACGATTTCATTTCATTTCAATTCGAGCCGTGTTCAGAAGCACCGCTATCTGAATCAAGCCTTGATCCAGCTGCCTATCATTATTATTATTAAATAAAAACATAAGCGCACCCTTCTGCCACGTTGACGAGGGTAACGTCCTATCAAAGTGTCAAAATTAATTTTGTATTTTGTCTGTCTCCTATCTGTTACACGCTTTACATAGATACCTCCACTTTATTACTTTAATCTTTCTCTTAGTTAATATAGTCAAGTCATAACTCCATCATATAAATACATCAAGTAATACTTTTCGGGAAATTAAGACAATCATTACTTCAAATGTTAAAAACGCAACGTAATCTTACGAAAGGCGTTTTCGTGTGTTTCTATCAATGACAAGACAATCATGCCGTGTTCAGCACTTAACCTAAAGTTAACGAGCAGTAACCAGACTTTGTAAAGTAAAAAGTTTTACACGGACACTTGGTTTTGTAACAAAGTAGTTTGTAAAGTAAAAAGTTTTAGATATCCTGCCACTTGATTGGGTAACAAAGTAGTTTTTGTACATGAATAGTGTATTGCAACTTGAAGGAAATGGGAGTAGTTGAATGAGAAACAACTTAATAAATAATAAAAGATTCTTTATTTCAGGACTTGCCTACATTGTATGGTGTGTTTAAAAAAAAATAGGATCGATCCACTTTTATTATAAGCTATTGTTGAAAGTCAGTGCACGACATTGTATGCATTGACTTTCAGGAAATTATATGTCAGTATTAAGAAGCATTTAGATGGCAAACACCCGATGCATTATGGAATTACATAAACTTTTAGTTTTTTGTATTCATGCCATATGCCCGATACTCGCTTTGGTTTTTTGGCATCATTTTCAGTCCTAACCCATTCGCAATTGCGAACATCCCACACAAATTTCATTGGCACTTGGCAGATAGAATATTTTCAGTAGGGAAAATGTAGGCAGCATCCTTATATCCATTCATTTCATAACATATGGATTACATTTGTTTTTGCACTTTTGAAAGGAAAGGGGTTGGCTTTTTATTCGCCTTAAAACGATGGCCATTACACCTATTTATCAACGAGTGTAAAACAAAAACAAGAGCCTTCAACAACCGCCTACAAAAACAATAAACAATTGAACCCTTTTAATATTTACGATTCGATTGTTCGTATTTCAATATTTATACGAAGTTATGCGTTGAAACTTTCCTCTTTCATTTGGTATAAAATGGAGGAACCAAAGCGTCCCCATACAAATTGCGTTAGTCAAACAAAGGGCGATGGAAAGAGCTATGCTCGGAGTTTCTTTGCGTTATCTAATCAGAAATTAAACTAGTGCGCTTTACCATTAACGATTGCGTCACTGCTTACCATCAGGCAGGATTGCGGTCAAGCGCTGGTTTATAATTTATAAAAAAAAAAAAAACTCAAGGATGATCAGGTTACAAGTCCGCACTTTTTATAACATGGTCAGACTACGTAAGAATAAGAGACAGTTCATTTCTGAAACTGTCGTTCCAGTTCATTTCTGAAACTGTCGTTCAGAAATCATATTAGAGCATATTATATATACAATATGTAAAGAAAATCCGATCCATAAGGATAATAAAGGTTAGGTTAGGCGTTAGGTAAAGCGGACACCAGACTCTAAAGCTGAAAAATCTTCGGATGCGACTGGGATTAACGCTGAGATGATGATGATATGTCTTCCACTCCGTCTCACCAAGAGGAGGCCTGTGTCACAGGAGTGGGAACATTATTGCCTGATTATGTATACAGCAGCAGACCTGAGTTTAGATTTGTTTAAGGATTTGATTAATGGCCCCGTTAGGGATGTTTCCTGGGTAAGAAAAAATTGATTCTATTTAGTCCGACGTTCAGATTATAGAAAAATATTGGATACGTATATTTTGTTTTATCAAATCAATAAAAATTGACAAATATAAAAGGCATCAAAGATCAGGAGTGGTGGCTGGTGACGTTACTGCTCTCTAAAAACTGTAGCGTGCAGTGACGCCACACGAGTTTTCAACGCACTGTGTCGTCTTCATTTTTTGTTTACATGAAAAAAGAAAAATTATCTGTCTAGTATATTTTGGAAGTATGACTGGTGGACTAATTACCTTTTTTTTTAGTCAAATACCGTATTGTGGGACAATATTCATATTTCTAAGAACGGTAAGTTTGATCTCAATATTCAGTTGTCAAAAATAACTCTATTTTCGATACATTTTGACAAGTTTTTGTTATTAGATTGACGCTGAGATGATACAGCGATTAGATTAATTTTAATATTTTAACGAGAATTTGCCTTCTGGTGATATCTGGGTGAGCGCCTTTGGGGATTACGTGAGTTATGTTGCATTGTATTTATAATAGAGGAGCAAAGAACTTTCACAGCATAATAAAACTCCATAACCTGTCATTTAGTTTCCATAGAAAAAGAGAAAAGTTTCCATCCCGAAAAATACGAAGAATCCCTAGGGAACTCACAACAAAAGCTGTTTCCGATAAGAACGCCTCCACTTGTGTAATATTTAATAACGTAGATATATCACAGGGGTAATGTGTCAATAGTTGGCGAGAATGGAAATATTGTAGAAAAAAGAAACAGAATATTTCATAAAAAGATGTTTCTTTTTTGTTACTGTTATGTCTATTCATATTCAAACGAGACTGATAATGGCCCCGATTCCCCTGTTGACAAACTAAACTAAATTTTCGTTCAGTCCATCTTATTATTTCTGTTGCTTTATGAAAAGGGCAAAAGATATATATGTATGTTAGCTTAGTTTTGTCAAACTAGTCCCCGCTGGCCGTATTTTTAGACGTCTTGTTTTTAATCTCGTCTAAAGTGATTTATGGAGTATCTTAATTTGACAGGACTAAACTAATTCATTCAAATTTCAAATTTCAATTTCAAAATTCAAAATTCAAATTTCATCTTCTGTCTTTTTCTGAATGAAGTAAAAAGAAAAAGACGAACTGAACTGAAATTTAGGTCAGTTTATTAACAAGGGAATCGATACCATATTTTGTCACTTTTATGAACATTTCTATTTATTTAAGATCAGAAAAACTGTCAGTAAATTACTTTTTTTCGCACCAATAAAATACAGAACGCAAACATTTATGAGACTTGTCTGTCATACAGACAGAAATTTAGCTATGGTAGCCAGTCTCAGCGGAGGGTATCCACCTACGCGGAAGATATTTTAGTACTGGAGTAGTCCGAAGGGACGGCAATCCGATACGAATGGATAGAGATCAGGCCATCAGATCAGACGCACGGCTTAACGGGATTTTTGAGGCACGAGGGTATCACATCCTTAACTTCCGAACTCCGGGTTGTGATGTGTATGTAGATAGTAACGGAATAGCTAGAAAAACTGCGGGTAAAATATATACTTTGTCTTTGAACTAAAAATGTACTGAACGCAGAGAGGTATAACTTCATTATCTCAAGATTCAATTTAACCATGTAGTTCGTTCTTCATTGTACTGCATCGTCACATTTTCGTTTGACGATGCAGTACAACGAAGAACGGACTACATGGTTTAATTGAATCTCTTCGGATATAACATCTTGTATAATTGTGGTAGAAATTCACTTAGGTAAGTTCTTTTAACCATAAATAATTGCGTGGATTGACACAAGAAGATAATGTACTAGTTAGTTGAAAAAGTGCTGTGTCGTAAATCTCACATTGTCAATCAAAACATGTGATTTTTCATTCTGACGCGGTCCCAAGAATGATTTATTTATGTGTATGGAATTTTTTCCAGTTCCGTGCATTTATTTTTAAGTTTCTTATTTTGGTAAATTTACCAGCACACGCAAGTCCAGAATAATAATATGTTCTGAGAAGAATTTTCCTCTCAAAACGGCGAGATAAAAAGCTTGTGGAAACCGACATGTCTTAGAACTGAAAATTCCAAGATTTGTGACATATTATTATACCCGAACAGGGCCCGCGTAAAAGATTACAGACCACTCCCTTGCAAAGAGAAGTTGCGCACGTTCCAGCAGTGGTAACTTTATGGGCTGATTATGCTGAGAAGGTTTGGAAGGAAAAAGAGGAGGTCTTCACCCAGCATATACAAATAGGCAAATGAAAAATAAATGCTAAGAGGTATGGAAGAAAACGAAACGTGAATAGGGAAGATAAGATTCGACGTCGATGAATATGTTTTGATTTCTTGCTCCCTGACGATTAATCTTGAGTCGTTGGTTAGTTGAGTTGGCAAAGGGCGGGCATTTTGGGGGACTGTCTTTTGTGATTTTGATGTCTGAAAGTGCCGATTTTCAGCCTACTTTGAATAAATGGCTTTTCATTTTGATCACTAGTCTTAGGAAAGATCGAGAGGCGTTTTATGAAGTGGTGGAACAACAGACGGTGAAAAAACAGACGTTTAACTTTTGTAAGAAGTAATAATATTGGGATGAGATTAAGTGGGATTTTACTCATTTTCAGTCTAAGTGTTAAAGTTCTTATCTTACTTCTCATTTTCAATATTTATTCACTGCGCATAATAAGAATCTTCGTTCTTCCAATAATTGTCTTCTACGATGTCCTTCTCACCGCACTGGTTTTCTTAAATCTTCATTTCTTGTCCAGGCGGTTTTCCTTTGGAATGATCTTCCTCAGAATATCAGGACGTTGACAAGTCAGTACACATTTAAAGTTAAAGCTCGGGAATATCTACGTAAGAAATTGGCAGATTCATCCCACATATAATTTATTTATTTTTTTCTCTATCTATTACTTTTATCTCTCTCTACTGTTTATATTTTGTATGTATGTATTTATGTATTTATTATAATATTTTTAATACTTTTTTTTTCTCTCTTTTAATTTTAATTTATTTGCTCCTACCATGTTTGTCTCTGCATCACCTCAAGGTAGACTGGTAGAAAATGCCTGAGGCATTAAGTCCGCCATTGTGCAATGTTTGTGCATAAAGTTTTAATAAATAAATAAATAAATAAAGTCAAAGTCAAAGTATTTAATAGTGTGCTGTTTGGTGATACAATAAGTCTTATAATTAAATTATGGTAACTCAAAAAGCTGCCAATTTGACATACACTATGTAACAACATAGCATTTTTTTTTTAATTGATTTAACATGCATAACGAAAATGTCAATATTTATGAGAATTCAAAGTACCTATAATTTAGTTGATGAGCGAACCGATGATTATATCCTAGGACATGTTACAATGAGTTAGCTCTTCGTGGTAACATGTCCCATGCGTGTTCAATGGGATTCATGTCGGGGGACTGAGCAGGCCAGTCTATTACCCTGACTCCATGTTCCCTTAGCACAGTTGATATCAGCTCAGCCATACGGGTATGGATATTATCGTACATGAGTTGGAACTCGCTGACCCATTTGTACCCGGTGTGGGGTAACCACAGGTTCCACTACCTCCATTCATGTTCCCTCTTATCCAAATGAGATCGGTTCGAATTCAAACCGTAACTTAACAGAAAAAAGCACGAAATTCGGAGTGATGAGCAATGATTACCCATTTGCCAACCAAAACTCAGTTACTGGGTAATGCGATATCCCTTGGTTTTCGGACTTGTGGGATTTAGACGAACCGTAACGACTGTTAATGATTTACGAATGAAAGCCCGGATGAACAGCTTAACGTGCTCAGCGAAGTCCTGAGGGCTTCCAGTATGTTAAGATGTTCACCCATCTGCATTTAGCGTAGGTATGACGGGTCGATCCGTATCACGGTCATTCAGCAACAAGCAGTTCCATCAGGAAATATTGCTAGATTTAATTTACTTGATTTTGCATAGAATAAATTTCTATACTAATTTATACACAAATAATCATACAACCCGCATTTACATTTCGTATCTCCAAATAAAATATTTCTGCGAATTTGCCAGCGTCCAATTCAAATGGCAATATGACGGTAAATCAGTTTTGTGCGCACAAAACCCAATAGGGCCCCAGAATTCATGAATTTATTCCGTAAGGTCCAAATGTAATTTATTTGTGAGCTCTGAGAGTCGGTAGGGTCTGATAATGAATATACCCTTTAAAGTTTGATTCTACTGTTTAAGCTGTGGACTAAATTACGTTTATTACTTTGGAGTGTATTAATTTAGTGAGAGGTGGAAACCTCTAACACAATAACTAAATATATGTAGTACCTATTTAGGCTTACGGCCTTCGTAAATGTATTTGTTTTTGCGATATTTACTAATAAAAATCCTGTAATAAATTTTTAGCATAAAATTTATAAGTTACTAGCGACCGCCCACGACTTCGTTCGCGTGGAGTTAGTTATTTGAACATTTTATTTTACCCCAAAATATACAGCATGCATTTGAATATTTTGTTACGCTCCGCTCCTATTGGTCGCAACGTGATGTTTTATATAGCCTAAAGCCATCCTGGATTAATGGGCTATCCAACGCAAAAAGATTTTTACAAATCAGATCAGCAGTTCCAGAGATTAGCGCATTCAAATAAACTTCAGCATTATATATTTAAAAAAAATACAGATTTTTGCATAAACTCATATTTGTTTATATTTTCGGCGGATATGTCGCAAATGCAGATTATTAATTGAAGAACTAAACAGATTAATACATGAAAGAGCCTAGTGTCAAGGAAATTCTATCTAAACTGGAATGTGAACTTGCATAAGTCTCTTATCTAAAAGAAGACTCTATCACAAGAGCAATAAGGTCGAACGGAAATAAAATTTTATTTGAAGAGAACACGGTCCGAGGGCGAAAGCGTCCCAGTAGCCCTCTGTCTCTTTCTAAGTGTTACCCGTATTTATTTTTTGTAATTTTGTTTGAAACCAACAATTTCGGTAAGAAAAAACATGGTGAAAAGGGGTGTCATTAATGCTTGCTATAGTGAGTCATACTCTGGATGCGGAATATCATTCTTTAAGTAAGGTTTTTGCGGTAATCATATATAAGTTATTTTGTTTGTATGTAGAGTGACCATAAATTTCGGAGTAATTAATAAATGTGGACTTAGTCATTGTGTGCATAATAAGTAGGTAAGTGACTTTTATTGGGTATTTACAATGACATTAAATTCTGCTTTCTTGTAGATATTTTATTTATCTAAAGGTATAATCTCGGATAGATTGATCTGCTGTTGTCCGTACATCATCAATTTATTCATCCATTTTTAAAATTCAATAATGAAATTAAAAAGTTCGCAGCCATGCCTAAATGTTCATTAAAAGTAAAAAAAAAAATATTTTACGTCCATTCCTTATAAATTCCATTATAATAGTCACCCTACACAATAAGGACAGAGGGCTACTGTGAAGCTATCTCCCTCGGACCGCGTTTTGATCGATAGTTCACATTCCAGTTTAGATAGAAATTCCTTGCCTAGTGTAGTATAGTTTACATGTCTGTAAGTATGTATAGTATACGGTAGAACTATGTATCTGCGCTTAGCTAAAACAACTTCCTGGAATAGTCTGGGTTGACTGAAGTAATATCTCATTGCTGCAAGTATAATGATTTCCCTGTGTACTATAATAGGTTAATTGTATCATCAATCATCATACATCCATAAATTTTTCTCGGTGGTAGGCCATAACATCGGCTGCCGGCGGAAGTTACCACCCGCCAGACAAAGTCTTGCCGCCAAGCGATTCGTCGTGTTCCGGCATGATGTCTGGTGAAGCCATACGGAGGACGGGTCTGAGCAGTTGTGTTGCGATGTGTGCCGGGTACGATGTGCCTAATGTTGTTGTGTCGGGAGTTTGGTCGTGGAGGGTCTCCAGATCATCCTCTGACGCAGCATCGTTGGTCGTGTTGTTGGGTTAAACATTGCATCACCTCGCTCAACTGCCGTCTTCCTTCCTATTCACTCAGTTTTTTTTGAGTGAATAGGCTTAATAAGCTAGTGCGCTTTACCATCAACGATTGCATCACTGCTTACCATCAGGCGGGATTGCAGTCAAGCACTAGTTTATAAGTAATAAAAAAAAAAAAACTAGTTTGTTATCTAAATGCTTTACAGCTTTGAAGATCTGAATGGTTCACTTGAACGATTTCGGCTACTATACGAAACCTGAATACAGTTTGTTCAGAATAAGCAACTGAATCGATTCCAATCATTTTTACACCATGTTATATTTTTTCTCAAATACATTTACTAATTGTTGCAGTGTGGTTACTGAGCACACCACGCAGGTTACACGTGCGCACGCTTTTTATCCCGGAAAAATTTTATATTCCCGAGGGAAATATAAAAAGCGCGATATAACTCCACGCGGGCGTAGCCGCGGGCGGATAGCTAGTTTTAAATAAAGTAATTCATATTTCCACATACCTGGAGGCCATTCTTGCCCATAAACGAAGATCTCGGACCTGGCAATATCCACCCGGTTCCATGTGAGGGCCAAAGAAAGCTGTTCGCTTGGCGACAGGTGCTGTGCTCTGAACAATGCTGTCAAGATGACCTGATCCAACTCTTGGACTTCGCCACCTTCCGCACGCTCCTGGATTCGGAACACCGTGATCTGTTGAAGGAGATTATTTTTATTAGATAGGCGAGGTATAATAACCAGATAATGGCGCACATTCTGTTGTTCACAAACTAAACTGATTTTAAGTTATGTGCATCTTTTTCTTTCCATTTCGTTAAGAAAAGGACAGAAGATAACATTTTAATTTAATCCTGTCAAATTAAGATACTCCATAGACAGTTTACGCGATTATAAACATGGCGACTAAAAATACGTCAGTTTACGTCAGGAGCGCACTAATTTGACAGGTCTAAAACGCCATTTTATCTTCTGTCCTTTTCTTATAGATATGGAAAGAAAAAGATCACTTAACTTAAAATTTGTTTAGTTTGTGAACAACAGAAGCAGCGCCAATATCAAATTTCAATAAGGTACGACTATATTCTAGCAGTGAGAACTTTACAGGCTAATTTTGCTATGCTACAAGTTTTGCTATGCTATAAGGATAGCAAAATAAAACAATAAGTGAAACAGAGACTGGTAAGTTATTGCAATATTGATGAAAGAATTGTTCAATACCCAGCTTAATAAAGACAGTTCTAAATCCAGTGAACGAAAATAAAATCGCCGCGTACAAAAAATTGCGACCATTTTATTTGCGCGAAAGCGTCAACGAATGAAGCTAGGTTAACATGAGTAATGATCGCATATTGTGTGACAGACGCACACGCCTTCCGAACTTATACGTAGAGGAAGCTGAGGTAGTTTACTTGTTAAGACCCGCTATAGGTCTTTTTCCTACCAAACAAACAATATGTAAGGATTTAATTCCCTACGGAAAAACACAAGTACTTAAATCTGACGTTATTTCAATACGAGTGTCGGACTAAACATTAATTTTCGCAGAATATCACATCTTATTTTCATTGTCTTTCATTAAAGTCGATACTTACCTATAAAAGGCTCAGGAATATGGATTTTAAGGATTTGAATTATTCAGTTTGAATGAAGAACGCTAGTCATTTTAACAAACGCCTAAAAGGAATCAATGGGTTCACCCAGAGGACACGGTGGAGCATAAGGTGGAGGTCTGCCCGGGTTGGGTAGTAGAGCACCGCCGTGTCCTCGTGGCGGCGATCGGCAGCGATGTCTCGCGTCTGGCCCTGGTCCAAACCATGGTCCGGAGCAAGAGAAATGAAATGAAATCGTTTATCAAGCAAGTAGGATCACTGATCACTTTTACACGTCATGTTTATTTTTTATTTTATTTTTTTAACTAGATGAAGCCGGCATTTCCTAACTGACTACGAGAGTGCATGGTAGGCCGTCACCTCTTTCTGCGAAGCAGTGATGCTGACAAGGAGGGGGCGGAGCGTGTGAGGGAGCGGAATCCCATCACCCACGTGCCTCTAGCCGCCGCAGGAGACGCCCTGGTCGGGATACAACATCGAACTCCCGGCCATCGGAGGCGCGGGTCTGCGGGCGGTGAACAGTGGACAGCTCACCGCCTAGTAAGGTTGCGGATTGGTTAAAAAAGAAACTGTAGCCCTGGTGCACAGGCAAGTGAAGGAACACGGGTGGGTTTTAGTCCGTTAAAGTCTGACACGCCCTTCCGCTCCGCCCAGAGCGGGAGAGGTCATTTGATGATTTCCCTTACAAAACAAAAAAGGGTGGTTCTTCATGTTAGTTAGACATTATTTCAATAGCTCTTTTGTTCATTCCTGCTCTCTATCACCATCATCTCAGCGTTAATCCCAGTCGCATCCTTCGCTTTTCAGCTTAGAGTCTGGGGTCCGCTTTACCAGTCTAACTGCTGATTTTGGCTAAACTTCGATATTTTCCGTGAAGCGACTGCCATCTGACCTCCACAACTCGAAGGCGATATCTAAGCATTGCAGTTAGACCAATTGTTAGATTTTTGAGGGCTCCAACAACCCGTAACGACTGCCACTCGATGTTCGTATGGCAACCGGGACCAACGGCTTAACGTGCTTTCCGAGGCACGACCAGAACAGTGCAAATATTCATATTCATACATACAAATATTTGCACTGTGCGAAGATCGAACCCGCGCCTCCTTGCACAACGGCCGCGTTCGCTACCGCTACGCCACGGATGCTGTCGTTCCTGCTCTCATTGTACAAATATAAAAGAATGGCTCAACAACCTGACCTCAATATAATCCAAAAACACCGTAATCACCTCGGAATTTTAATGGTTTATTCCAATAAACCCGAGAAACGCAAAGAATTTGACGCGAACTCAAATTAATTACCGTTAAAGGGTTTGCTTGGGACAGCTATTGACCTTGAGAACCTACCTACGTAGAAGTCAGTTGCTGTCCTTAAGAAATTGATACATATTGGGCTGTCCCTTAGTTTTATTAGTCTAATAGATTTTTATTGATGGGAATCAGTGGCGGAATTGGCTCGCATAAACTAAAGGTCGAAGGTCAGATCGATCACGTATAAGCCCCGCACGATGATATTGCGATGGAACCTTGTCACAATAACAGCTTTGTGACGTCATCTGTCACACAAAAGGACAGCTAGCAAAAGAATGTTTAACGCAAAATTAATATTAGGGTTAAGGGTTTATTTGTATTTTATAATTTTATTATACATACACTCTTTATACCTACTCACCCATATTCTGACAAATAAACTTTCATTATTAAAAATTTCAAGGAAACAATTCTTGTAGACGTAAGAAAAATATACTTATTCGACATTCGTATATGTTTCTTACATGTATACTAATTTTTTCTAACTACATTTCTGTTAATTTGCGAGCGGGAATTGAACCAGAGTCCACTGTGTAGCAGTCATATGTTAATCACTACCTACATCTATCAGATTATAAATAAAACCAGGATACTATGTAAAAAAATGTTTATATATAATTCAATATAATCAATTCCACTCATATAGTCTTCCGAATTAGAACTGCTTTCTGTGTCTGTCGATTCCGATTCACTGTCGTCTGCCGTATTTATGACAAATAACTCGTCAGTTATTAGATCTTTATTCCAATATTTCTTCTTCAAGCCGTTTAACATGATTGATTGAGTTATTGACGCCAACGCCTCCAACGTCAGACCTTCAATGCGACTTTCCAACTGCTCCACATTCTTTTCTGAGATCCTCATCTTTACCAGGTTCCAGATGTACTCAATGGGGTTGAGGTCGCAGTTGTAGGGTGGTAATCTAACGACCTCATGGCCATTGCCAGCTAATAAATTGTCAATTTTATAATTTTTCGGCGGTCTGTGCCGTTTAATTAATAAATACAGTTCAGGTTTTGTACTGTTGTTGGGAAAGTCGATGTTGTGAGCTTGTAGTCACTCAACCATCAACTGTTTTTTATTGTTCATACTTGGTGGCCTATTCTCTTCCCTACTGTGATAAGGGGCGTTGTCCATCACAATTATGGACTTGCGTGGTAATTTGGGTACTAATTTTTCTGTAAGCCACTTGGTGAAATTCTCAGCATTCATTTGATCATGGTAATCCCCCGTTTTGGTGTCTGCTTTAAGCATTAAAAGGGCATTGTCAAATGTCAACAAAACTGCTTTCACTTCCCGCCGATGGATAATAGATCCATCGGCGGCCAGGGCTGTCGTTCCGTCTCACTCCGGCATAGGTTGCTGTTTGCCAACATTTTTTTATCGTGTAGTGTGCGTGTATCTACGTTTCGTCGAAATAAATAACGGGTCTTTTGTTATTACAAAGCGAGTCATTTTCTTTTATACGTCGTAAATATTTAGCCCTCCACGCTTGAATTTGGGGTCTTTCAATTATAGTCAGTCTTTTTGGTAGCATCGTTTAAATTGGTAGCCTAAATCACATTTAATTATTTTTCTTAATGTAGTTTCACTACCAGTATAATTAAGGTCTACTTTGAAGCCGCCAAGACTTTGCGCATTGTGGGTATTTCTCTCCTCACCGTATACATTGACTGTAATATTTCTTAAAGCTGTTAAGGAAAATCCGTCGAAATATTCCTTCTTTTGTCGTTTTCCTTTAGTAGGAGTTCTCATTTTGCTGGCTCATGCTCTCGTCGCAATTTCGTCACAGTATTTTTTGCAATGCCTGTGGTACATGCCACACGCTCCGTGACTTCCGTAGAATTTTGCCAAATATTTTTAATAACTATTAGCAGTTGCTTCGGTATTAAAATTTCCTCAGTAGTGTCCGAAGCACTTTTTAAAACACGGTTTATAATTTCAAGAACTAACTTACAATCCTCTTTCTCTTTAACAAAATAATTGTCCAATTTAATTATAATTTCACGAGCACGACTGTTAATTAATTTCTTACTCATTTTAACGAGTAACAGCTAACAAAACTAAACAACAAAACTCAAAAACAACAATAAAACAGGATAACAAAAACAAAAAGCTAACAAAAATATTCGATGTGCGTAAGTGGGTAAGCGCGGACTGAACATGCCAACGGTACCGACGGTGAGAGTTCGACTACGTCATCAAGATGGCCGCCAGTCGCAATATCATCGTGCGGGGCTAGTAGATAAGGACACGCAAGCTGACCCATATGTTCGTCTACTACTTTAATTTATTGGGTACTCTATGGCTTATTCTACAGCATGTTTCAGAAAGTTGTGATCAAAAAGAGTGTAGTACAGGACTCTATACTAAACAACTTTTTTTATAAGATCATCATAATAGGGTCGCGAAATATATGAAAAACTTTGATACCTACTCGACGAAAAAGTGTGAGACGGATAAATATTTTATTTCACTTCCTACTGTTAACGAGTACCGGCGCCGCACCTCAAGCTCACTATAAAAGGCGCTGCTTACCCGCTTCTGGCTCTCCCTTGTCCGATGAAGGCCAGCCCGCGCCGCAGCTGAGCCAGTAAATATAAATTCCCGACTATGACCTCTGAGTTTGTTTTGGCCGTTTCTTCTCAGAGCTAGTAATAAGAAACGCCATGGTCATCCAACCGAAATAAAAATAAGAACTCGATCGAGCCGTCCCTTGCTGTTCTTCTAGCGACACCCTAAGCCGAGGTTCGTACCCCACAGGGGGTGCCCTTAGCGTGTAGTCGCTTAGCTTTTAGTAGCCCTGGCTGGAGGCTTTAAATTCACTTAAGGTAGCCACAGGATAGTCCGGTTAAGTAGTTCCGACCTCTCAAGGTCAACTACGAGATGCCATATTAAAAAAAAGCTTCTGGCTCTGGCTAGAGGCTTTAATTTTACTTAAGGCATCCACAGGAAAGTCCGGTTAAGTAGTCACGGCCTCTAATGGTCAACGTCGAGATGCGATATCAAAAAAAAAAAGAAATAAGCTTCTGGCTCAATTTGGACAACGGACTCAGACTGGTAAACATCGTCGTGCAGACTATGTGAGACCTATATTTTCTATATTAATTAAGAGCTGCTGGCTATTGTTTGACATATTGTTGTGTGCTCAGTGATTATTATTGTGTTCCTATTTTAATTAATAAGTTCTGGTTGTAATTCTAATTCATATGGATAATATACGAATATTGGAACGTCCTGATATATTTCTTTAATAAATACCACTTCTGATCGCTAACACTACGACTACTAATCAAGTTATACTTAACCAGTATAAGCTGACTTGAGATTGTATGAAAAGCCTATACAATGGAAGTTCCGCTAAAACTGGAAAGTATAACTTGATGTATAGCCGTGTGTACGCGATTAGTTTTCCCGAAAAAGATATAAGGTCAACCGGGGCAATTGTGTCTTTGGGGCAATTGCGTCTAATCGAAATTATTTTAAATCTATTTGAAAACCTACCTCTTCTGCCATCGATACGTTATATTTTTTTAGTCAAAGTAAACAAAACAAGATGGCAGGAGAGTGGGTTTTCAAATAGATTTAAAATAACTTCGATTAGACGCAATTGCCCCAAAGACGCAATTGCCCCAAAGACGCAATTGCCCCGGTTGACCTTATATATAATTGCGACTATTTATAAATTAACCTATAAATAGTGTTAGTCAACAATATTTTAGTTCAGATTAATCCTCACTAATATACGTTATTTACATTATGATATTAATCTGCTACGATCAGGACGAAGCGTTTTGCCTCGTCTTATACCACGTACATCGAAGAACTGAAACAATTTGCCAGCGGCGGTATTTCCGTCGTGACTACGATTTAACTGTCTTCAAGGCTAGAGCGAATAGCCTTTTAATAAACTAGCGTGCCTTATCATCGACGATTGCATCACTGCTTACCCTCAGGCGGGATTATGATCAAGCACTATTTAAAAATTATAAAAAAAAAGTGAAAACAAAACACAGCGAGTAATGAACACAATGTCACGCCACCAATTATAATGTGAGCCATCATAACCTACAAACACAAATTATAAAAGCTTAGAGCCAACAAACAGTTGTTTACAAAAATCCCGACACGAAAAACAAATCACGATAAAGCTGGAGGGAAAACCACAATCAAAAAAGGATTTTAAAAGCTGGTCGTATTAACAAAGGTATTTAAAAATGGTGGAAAAGCGATACGATCAAATAATAGGGGTTAATTACTGATAACGGTTTTCCTTAAAGTAATATTAAAACAGAAACAGTGTCAAATGAGACATAATTTCTTCGACACTATATTTAAGTATTTTTGTTGTAAAAGTGTAACAGAACTGACATACCTTATTGTATTAGCTTACACCCACGCAATAACGGATCTTGCAGATTAAAAAAAATCCATACTCCATACTAATATTATAAATGCGAAAGTACCTCTGTCTGTCTGTCTGTCCGGCTTTCACGCCAAAACTACTGAACCGATTACAATGAAATTTGGTACTTAGACAGTCTAGAGTCTGAGAAAGGACATAGGCTATAAAACATCCCGCCATGGCCTATAGGAGCAGAGCAGGAACAAAAAATGTTGCGAAAACGGGAGCAAACGCGGACGTACATATTGCTCCATTATGTTAACAGGCGCTTATGTTACATCAACTGAGCTCTTTCGGTTCGAAGCTTACGCGGGTGAAACCGCGGAGCACAGCTAGTAATTAATAAAAGAATAACAATGAATAAAATTGAGACGAAACATCAAAACATTTAAATGGTGCGCAACATCAATTTTTCAATTTAATTAGAAACCTACATGTCTATCTTCCAATTTTGAATCTGTGTTATTGGCGCCACAGACAATTTCGATATTGATTCCTTGGATTTTTACATAGATATATACTAATGGACATGTCGTACGTGTATAAAATGCAGTATTTTCTTTTTTGTATGAAAAGTATGAGGGGTGGCCTATGCTTTCGGTCTAGCACTATCTCTATCCTCATAGATGATTGATGTTTTTGGGAGAGATAAAGGTAGACGAAACTTCGTTTCCTTCCTTTCATTCGGAGTGCCATAATTCTCATCTCTAAGGCATGTCCATTAGTATAATTATGTCGATGGAGCCAGGCCACAAAATTACAGATAAAAAAAACAATAAGTTCAAAGAGCGATTCATTCAATTATTTTATCGTTTACCCATTAAAGCTGTAATGAAAATCAGTGTCAAAAGAAGTAAATTGATTTAAAGAAACCGTTTATTAAAAGGCCTGGGTTAATTAAGTTAGCGGAGCTCCTGTCAAACTTTTTTTGGGTAAATTACTTCGTTTACTTAATCAAGTTGGAAGTTTGGTAAAGAAGTAGCTGAGGTATTTTTTTCTTAATAATTTCCTAAATTTCTTTTAATAGGAATTTAATAGGATTGTTGACTTATAAGTACCTAACACATTTTTTGTTTTGGATGGGAAATCAGCAAATTAACTCTCCCGCGGAGCGGAAGGGCGTATCAGACTTTTACTGACTAAAACCCACCTATGTTTCTTCACTTGCCTGTGCGCCAGAGTCACGGTTTCTTTTTTAACCAACCCGCAACCCTGGCCCAAGAGGCATCGGTCCTCGTGGACCCCGTCACGGCACCTCTCTAGCCACTCCTCAAAGAAGGGACTTACCGTCGCTATTGTGGCGTGCCCAACCTAACACACAGTTACAATAGCAATTGATCTCAATGGCTTTTTTTGACAGTTCACTTTTTGTTATAACGGATTTATTGAAGTGAAAACTTTAGTGACGTTGAGCATTTTGTTGGATGCGGGAAAAGTATTGAATTCGCGTCAACGTGACTGACCCGACACCGTAAACGCAGCAGTGAGATATACATATGTATACTGGGTATGTATAGTGTAATCAATGACGCAATCTATACATCGACGAACACATGTTTGTCAAATGATTACAACTTGTTGGGATCAGTTGGGATCGTTTGGACCGCCCATTGGTCCGTTCGATCCCAACTAGTCGCAATCATTTAACAAAAATGTGTTCGCCGATTAGAGGGCATTGCGTCACCGTTATAACTTTTATTTTCTTTTGTTTTGTTAACATAATAATGATTTCAGTTTTCAGTCGGTCAGACTCACGAATGCCTTTTTTATTAGTTTATACTGAATGGTTAGGGACTGCGATAATTGGTGGCATAATGAAGTAATATTGGACCAATTTTTTGTCATAACTTAAAATTGCCGTCCTCTGAAACTGATGAAATCGTGTGGATCCTCTGTTTACTCGTAATTGGGCGTCAATCATCCAGTATCAGTTAACCACGTACGCAGTTTTGAGGTGAGGAATAATGACAGCCGATATGCACTCGTAAAGCACGTTGATGTGTTCTCGATAGACTTTACGGTGGGGACACATCAGCGGAACGTACGGCGCCGAAAGCGCAGCGGCTGAAGTGTCAGTCACAATATTCAGTTGTTATGACAAACCAAACTGTCAAAACGCGGCGTCTTGCTCAGCGTGCTACGCGACGGAAAGTTACGTGGCGTCATCGTCAGTCTGTCTGTGTCGCCACTTTATGGTGTGCGGATTTTGTGACGCACCTGAATTGCTCAAAAAAATGGATTTAATTAGAATATTAGCTATTATAGAGGTCTTAGAAGACGTTGTCGCTCTTCGCTACTGCAACGCGCGCAATGCACAACACACGCCGAACGTTCAGCTACGCCCGCCGAACTTTCGGTCGCGCAACGCATCGCGTGATGTGTCGCTTGCTATGCAAAATACATTAAATGCGTTTAAGCTGAAAAAACCGCCGGAAGGAAAGTTAGGCCCTACGCAGAACGCGGCGTAATATGGGTTGAAGTATTATAGAGTACTTGAAATACACTGCGAGCGTATTTAGCCGAACTTTCGGCGTGGTATGTTCCGCAGATGTGTCGCGACACTTAAATGACTGTTGACTAGAAAACTGCACTGTTGTTCAAGTGCCTTTATTATGTTTATGTCTTGAACACTAATTAAATAATGCGAGGCAAAATCTCCGATCTCTTTGCATTTTGACTGTTTTACCTGATTTGTCAAGTTTGGTTGCGGATACCGGGAGAAAAGTACATTTATACAACAGAAATAATATATACGATGATAGGTATTTCAGTTTTGACTACTAGACGTCCTCCGTGGCGCAGCGGTCAACACGCCTGCCTACGACGTGGAGGCCCCGGGTTCGATCCCCGACCAGGTCATGATGGAAAACGATCTTTTCCTGATTGGCCTTGGTCTTGGATGTTTACCTATATATGTATCTATTATAAATATAGTATCGTTGAGTTAGTATACCATAACACAAGTCTCGAACTTACTTTGGGGCTAGCTCAATCTGTGTGATTTATCCGTATATATTTATTTATTTAATATCTACTCGCTGTTCAATTATTCGCATCTAGACTAAAGATGGGCGGGTGGGTAAAAAATGGATAGGTAAAAATTGGTAAAAAAGGGTAGAATAGGTAAAAATTAAAAAATACCCATTTTTACCGGGTATTTATAATAAATACCGGGTATAAAATGAGTTGTTATTTAATTGGCTTCGTCATCAATACTACGATCAGGTACTGGAGTGCTTTGGGGTCCTACCACCATCTTTGGGACCCAAGTTAACCCCACCTGCCTGACGGTGCACCCGCTGACTTACGGATGGGGTGCTGACGCCAGTTTTCCCTTCGGAGCTGAGTGGTCTGACAACAGTCGCACTCGTAAAAGCAAAACAAGCCAAACTATTATGAATAGGAAAGGAAGAAATGCACGTGACACAGTTAGGGCGCCGCCGCAAACGGCGCGCAGGAGCTACGCCCGACTCCTGTGACCTGTGGGCTAGATCTAACGTGTCAGAGGCGGATACGGCTGTAGAAGCGAGCCAAAACCAGGAAAATCCGTTGTGCTTTTCCTGGTGTGGTGACGTTGTTCAGCTCGAAGGACAGTTTCACGGGACCCCGTTATCCCAGCGAGTGGTTATGCTTGGTGATTTGAATAGTCATGTGGATGAGAAGAGTCTCGGGCTTGAGCGTGTTCACGGCGGCTTTGAGTACGGCGGCCGCACCGCAGAAGGAAACAACATTCTCCAAACGTGTGCAGCCGCTAACCTTGCAATCGTGAACACCTACTTCAAAAAGAAGCAGGAGCACATTTGTCACCTTTCGCAGCGGGCGAAGCGCTACCCGAATAGACTTTCTACCAACTAGGAGACACCACATCGGCAAAGCAGCCAACTGCAAAGTCATAGCCGGTGAGTCTCACTGGACAATACCGCCTCCTTGTCATAGATCTCTGCGTAACGGCCCATCGTAGACGTGTAGAGCACTGCCGGCACCAGATTTGGTGGCGGCTGCTTGATGAAATAAGTCCTAGGAGTTCGCATCGGTTATTAGAGATAAGTGCGCTGGACCGATGAAGAATATGTCCAAGACCATTGGGGCAGGATCCAGGCAGCTATTATTGGGGCGGCGCGAGTGGTGCTCTGAGTCTCTAAGGGCGGCCGCAAACGTGAAAAGGAGACCTGGTGGTGAGACGACACAGTCCAGAGGAAGACTAGGGTGAAGAAAGCCCTCTTTAAAACGTGGCATCCAGATCGCGACGCATATAAGGTTGTCAAACGTGCCACTAAAAGAGTTGTAGCCAGAGCCAGAGCCAGACCACTTGCAAGCGCTTTACGAGAAGTAGGAATCATCTGAGGGGCAAAAGATCTTTTCCAAATTGGCATGTTCCAGGGTCAAAGCGGCATAGGATATATCCAAGTGCCGTTGTGTAAAAGATCCTACAGGCAACCTGCTATGCAAAGACCTCAGGTGAAGGAGAGATGGCGCTTATACTTCCACGAGCTGCTGAATAAGCAGCATCAAGAGGTGCAGACACGGAAATTCATTCCAAATCTTGAATTAGTGCCTCCGATAACGCCCGAGGAAGTCCAAACAACTTTTCGTCGCATGGCAAATCGGAAAGCTGTCGGAACTGGCGGAGTCCCCATTGAGGCCTGGAAGGCGATGGGTCCTCGCGATGCGGGCATGTTAACTAACCTTCTAAACCGCCTGTTCCTGATCGGCAAAATTTCAAGCCAATGGGGACTGAGTATTATTACTCCAGTCTTCAAAGGCAAGGGCTCGGTACACACCCTGAAGAATTTTGAGAGGATTATAGACTCTCAGATTCGGCAGGAGTATGCTGTCTCGGGAGTGTCAATATGGGTTTCGTCCAGGGTACGGAACCATGGATTCTATATTAACACTAAGGTTCACCATGGAGAGATACAGATTGAAGAACACGCCTCTACCTATTGCTCTTTCTATGTAGAAAGAGCATATGCAGTCCCCATACAGGCCTCAGCATCCATGATCCACCTCCCTGGTTGCTCATGTATGCTGAGGCGATATCCTCACTGTGACTGTCCCCTATCCGCATCGCGCTGGCTGATCCGGACAGTTGGAGCGGCGTGTGAATTAGGCGGCTGACCTATCCCACCGGACCGGAACCACAGTGGCGGGCCAGCATCAATGGAGGCGGCAGCGGCGCGGGAGCCGGGCGGGCATCGAAGTCCCGTTCTCGAAACTAGCGGGCAGATCGCGCGTCACTATAACCGCGTAGTATTGTGTTCACGATTGTGTCGACGAGATATTTGTTTTTATTCGCGAAAGAAATGTTTGAACAATGGCGGCAACAACTTTTTGATTCAAATTTATTCCTAACGCTCGATCACCGCTTGACTTTAAGTACACCGCTCGCTGCCCGCAAGATTCGAGCGCGAGAAGTACACCGCTCGCTGCCCGCCACCGCCCCGTTGTGCCGCGCCGCTGTTTTCGAGAACCGGTCCGTTTGATTTAACGCATAAGATCCTGCCGCTCACTCGCCGCCGCCGCCGCCGCAACGCTGCCCGCAAGATTCGAGGCAGAGGCCTAAAAAGAAACCGTGGCCCTGGCGCACAGGCACAGGCCTAGAGCGGGAGAGGTCATTTGACGATTTCTCATCCAGAACAAAAAAATGGTAGTAGGCTAATTGACAGTATTCATTTTTTTGGGATTTTTTGCTTTAATTGCATAAAATGAGGGTTCTTTATGTCAGTTACACGAGTTTTAAAAAAAAAATGCAATAAATGAGTTTGAGTTTGAAAATAATAACAATTAATACATACAAAACACAAAAACATGTTTAGCTTTTTGTTTCTCGCGCCACACATTGTGAAACGATCCGGATTGGCTAATGTCGCGATGACGTCATACGCGCATCAACGCTTGTTTTCGGACTTTTTTCAAACTTATATACTGTTTTTTGGGGGTTTTTATCGATTTATTTGTACAACCCGGTACAGCACACCACTTGTAAACCATTTTATTAGATAACAACAACAAATAATAAATAAAAACAAACACCACTGAGAACCGAAAACCGCTTGTGACGTCAATTACAAAGCTCGACGCCATATTGCTGAATAAATCGTTTTCGCGGCTTATTTGAATTTTGAATTTTATTTGCATATTTCTTACGAAATACGTATTTAAAATTAAAAAAAATACTTTCGGTGAACTTCTTAACCGCAACAAAGTAATTAGAGATAAAAATTATTAATCTGTCAAATAGCCTGTTCCGTAGTGGCAGCCCGTGTAATTCAGATTTTGTCGAATTTTTTGCAATTTACTGGTCAGTGTCAGGTTGTAACTTGATCAAAATATGATCTGCGATAATAATAACGATGTAACTACGGATCTACCCTAAATTAAACTGATTATAATTTTTACCCGGTAAAAATTAAAATTGGGTGGGTAAAAATAGGTATAAATGGGTATTTACCCATAGTTCGGGTTTTTACCGGGTAAATGCCCATCTCTAATCTAGACATAATTTCATTTCATTTCGCAAACAACGCTTAAAGATGTTAATATGAAAATGTTAAACTTAACTGTTCTTTTGACGTCTACTTGAAAACGTTTTGGGAATAAGTAGCTACTTGAAGAGATAAAAGGAATTTCCGTCCTGTGTAATAAACTTAAGTCAACCATCAGATTTGATGTCGTGGATATTTAAACGGTAACTAAGGAGAATGCTTTGGCTCTTTACAAAATATTATCTTAAGTTATAAAATTCGGGGGAGCCGAATTATGTTGTGTGTAATAGGCGGCTGTCTGAATAATATAGTAAAACCACACCGCTCTATGATGTGGAAGCTTGTAATTAGCAAATTGTATTGTCAAATAATGAAGTTTATGGTAAAAAATAGACTGAATGCTTTCTGTAATAATAAAATAAATAATGCATAGGCACAATAATTCATCAGCAACTTGCTCTCAAATACAACCATGTGGAATCGGAGGTGCAGTGCTAAAGGTACATGAACGACCCAGTTCTCGAAAATGTCCATATCACATTGTACTGGGGTCGATCCATCATCACTGATAGGACTATCGTTGCCAATAAGCCTGATATAGTAATGGTGGATCGGTCAGTGTGGCGTGCAATGATTGTTGACACCTCAGAAGGCTCTTGTTAGGCAGCTGGATCAAAGGCTTGATTCAGAAAGCTGTACTTCTGGACACGGCTCGCATTGTCAGGAGGTTCCTCTCCATATGTATCGCTTTAAATGTTTAAAAATGTAAAGCGATATGTAGATATGGAAAAATAAAGGAAACAAATAAATATCATTTTTTGTACATGATTATTTGCCGGCAACTAAAAATTACAACCCCTGAAGCTGGGATGGACCCACTCACTAATAAATAAATCACTCAAAGATGAGTTAAATCTATACGTAAGAGGTTCTATATTAAAACATAATCTGACAACTATTTTGTTTTTATTTGACTTCTTCGCACTCTCCACCAATCGGGGTCCAATTGAGACGGAGAAGGAGGAAGATCACTAAACAGTATTAATAATTCGTTATTCTACTCTTCTACAATTACAAATTTTGAAGATATCATCTTTAGATATTTTTTTTTTTTTTTTGATAGAGTTTATTTTCATTTAACAAAATTGGGAGACATATATATACAAACTTATAAAACTAAATAAATACAGATTACTAAATAAAGCTATTACCCTAAATAAAACTATTATTAAATTACAATACAGCATCAAAAAATTCTTCGTTATCGCTGTCGACTGGTAATGTACCCAAGAGACTGGCAGCATTGCCGCGTTGAATGGCAATACTTAGCCGCTGGCCAAGGTAAAAGCCAGCCCTTGGGTCACGAGAAGTGTCAATAAGCCGTTTGGACAGTTCTTTAAAAAGGCAATGAGTACTCGGACCCCATGGCCCAAAGGTTTCAACCCCAAACGGCTCGAAAATATAATTGAAGGTAATACAATTTCATGGCTTAAGTAATATACC
Source organism: Sesamia nonagrioides (assembly GCA_017933935.1). NCBI lineage: Eukaryota > Metazoa > Arthropoda > Insecta > Lepidoptera > Noctuidae > Sesamia > Sesamia nonagrioides. The sequence continues at coordinate 383,595 of JADWQK010000495.1, forward strand.
GAAACTGTTTTCATCATCATCATCATCATAATCATCTACAGCCCAACTTCACCCACTGTTGGGCAGATACCTGTCTTTTCTTGTGCTAATCACCACACTCCTGCGTCAGTCTCATCTTTTATTTTGCTAACACTTCGAAACTGCTTTAAAACTTATATTATATTCTTAAAATAATGCAGTAACTTCAGAACTAACTTAAACTTCTCCAAGACATAGTTACTAGAGATACTGCAACTGCAGACATAATGTCAGAAACAGTGAAGTGTAGTCACCTTACCATTTATATGAATTTCAAAATGTCTGAAATTAGCGAGGCGTTACCATATCTCGCTAATGTAATGCTTTGGATATAAACTGCAACTTCACTGTATCATTTTGCACAGATTTTCGACGTCTATTTCGTACAGACTTCCGACGTCTTTCTTTGTTTAGACTGCTACGTCGGTGTAAATCATAACTTGGCTAGTCTTTTCTCAACTGTTGGGGTTGGCTATCAATATAACCGGATGGGGGCTGAAGAGATATTAATATTTCACAAGGAGCTTCTCCTGTTTTTGAACTCAAATCTAAAATGTAGCTTTCCTCATTTTAATGTTTGACATGTTCTAGCACACAACATACTCGTTACATCAGTAAACAAAAGACAAGTTTTAGTTACGAATTGGCCTCAGGATCATAAGTTTAATTCTAGCCATTAACATTCAAAATCTAGTCACAAAAGCTGCAGTTTCACCTCAGCAATAAACAAATGTCAAAAACTTGAAAGTTACTACCCGCGCGAGTTAACTGTGCACCTCGCTGAAATGCAGTCCATATGTATTAATTTAATTGCAAAACGTCATGAGTAAAATGACCTTGGGGCCTAGACAAAATCCTTTTTCTGTAAGCGTTAACGTCAACGCAAAAGTCAAAATGTATGGAGTTGACGTTTGCTTACCAGAGGTCACGTGACTGCTGCTAAATTGGTAGACAATTCACTATTTGTTATGCGGAAAGGAACGTCGAAGCGAGCATGACAGATACAAGTCATAATTGTTCATCAAAATGGTAGACAAAAGCCACTTTTGACAAATGCATATGATATTTTAACGTTTCTGCGGCACGTTACATTAGCGGGAGCTAGGACGCTCACGTTAACCTTATAAATAGTGTTTTTTGGTGGTAATTTCATTCAAATTAATTAGTAAAAATGCATACTTTGAGACTATTATGGGCGGCTAATAATGAAGCAGCTTTGTGAAGGCGTCAAACAAGATTAAATCGCCGTAACATGGAGCAAATTGTTGAGATGTCGGAATTGGAATTTATTCATCGTTTTAGGCTGGATAAACAAAGTTTTTGGCGTCTTTGTGATGATCTTCGGCGTTTAATATCACCGCAAATTAGTGTTCAAATCAAGGTAAGTTCTAAGTTGTGTACTTACTTCCAACCTAAGATAAAAGTGCCCTAATTGTCTTTCTCAATTAATTCATCATATTTCAGGTTTTGTGTACATTGGCTACGGCTTCATATCAAAGTCCAAAGAACAGTTACTAGGTGTATACGCCAAGTTGTTGAAGCATTGTGCCATCCTGCTATTGTAAATAAATGGATTGTGTTTCCAAGGTCGCAAGTACAACGAGCCCAAATAAGACTTGAGTAAGTTAATGTATGATAACTAATAATTTTTATTAGTAACATATTCCTAAGTAATTCATATGAAACAATATACCTTCTTTAATGACAATAGGTACTTAGAAAATGGAATATATACACACTTCCAAGTAGTAGTAATAAATCTGTCTACCATAATAAACAAAACATTATTATATTTCCAAAACAACAGGTTTCAGAGGCGGTTTAGACTCCCCGGTATAGTTGGATGCATAGAATATACTCATGTGGCAATTGTCCAACATCAGAAGAAAAGCATTTATTTTTTAATCGGAAAGGTTACCATTCATTGAATGTACAATTGGTAAGTATACATGTGTTTGTGGCTAAACTATGTAATAATATTATTATTGCTATAAATGGATTATTATTGCATTATAGGATTATTATGTCATGTTCCATATATATTTTTCCTTTGTCTACAGGTGTGCGATAGTAATTTAAAAATTATTAATTTCAATTTGAAGTTTGGTGGAGCCAACAATGACTCGCTCATAGGGGCATCTAGCAGAATGGAAAGTTTTATGCAAGAATTGCACCAAAATGGTTATTAGGTAGGTTAACTTTTTCTATGTTATTTATATTTGAGCACATCGATGTACCCTGCCCTACCTTTTTATCTTAATGACTGATATTTGTGTCATTTAAAACACCCATTTTATTTCCAAAACAATCATGTACAAATAATTACTTGTGTTGCCAACAATTATTACATAATACTGCTAATATTTATTACATAATGCTACTAATATTTATTTATGTATTTTTAGGTGATTCTGGATATCCTCAGCGGAATTGGCTGATGATTTGCAGTTCCTGGCTCTGTCGAAGATACCTATACCCAGCGATATATACAAGCAAGGAATTATATAGAGCGCTGTTTTGGATTGCTCAAGTCACGTTGGTGGTGTTTATTAAGACACGGGACCTTGTATTACCATCCTATGGTTGCTGGGAAAATAGTAGTTGCCTGTTGTGTTACACAATATTGCTTTAAACTTTAGAGGCCAATTTACCTCCTCCAGCTGTTATGGAAGTAGAAGAGGTGTTAGTGCCTCTAGTAGTCAGAGTGCCTACTCCAAGGCAGGGCTGCACTGAATAAGGTTTTATCCAGAATTGTAACTGACAACTAAAAATATGACTAAGAGTCGTAATTTTAGTACCTAGTCAGTCTTTCTTAGTTATTAATGTGTAGGTATGTTAAGTAATTTGTGAATGCAATGTTTGTTATATTACATTGCTTCCACAAATTAGAAGCTCATTTTCAAAATGAAGGTATATCAAGATGAAAAGTTTAATGTTCTTTAAAATATGTTTGTATTTTATATCCTTTCTTAGTTTTTTATTTATTACAGTATTGAATCGATTTATAAAAGTGATATAACAATAGCTCATTTCCAAAATATTAAAAGTTAAAGCAATGTTAAAATTAAAGAGTTTTTATGTTCTTTAAAATATGTTTGTATGTTTGTATTCTTTCTTAGTTTTTAATATATCATGTTATTTAAGTGATTTGTCAAAAGTCCAACAATTGGTCTAACTGCAATGCTTCGATGTCGCCTTCGGGTTGTGGAGGTCAGACGGCAGTCGCTTCACGGAAAATGTCGAAGTTTAGCCATATCAGCAGTTGGACTGGTAAAGCGGACTCCAGACTCCAAAGCTGAAAAGGCTTCGGATGCGACTGGGATTAACGCTGTGATGATGGATGATGGATTTAAGTGATTTGTAAAAGTATTGTATCAAGAGCTTGAGCAAGAGAGAAAATTAAGGATAAAGCAATATTAAGATTAAAATTAAAGAGTTTTTATGTTCTTTAAAATGGATTTCTTTCATTAAGAGTTTTTTTTTTTATTTAAGCATTTTATTAATTCTAATGTCTAAATGAAAGAAGAACTATATAAAAATAATACACTAATAAATCTAATTGAAAACAAATGTTTGTTGATACCACTTCCACCCATCGAATTAAAAACTTCCGTTAACTCCTGCCACTGACGTTCACTCCTTACTTTTCCTTGAAGCCCGGGTTGTGGCCTTGAAAGATCACCATGGCTAAACATTACCTAATGTTAGGGTGCAGTGAGAATAAAGCCCAATAAATATAAACCCTCTTATTCATAAACAATGTTTAAAGTTAACTAGTGATTAGCGATTCTTTAACCATTCATTTTAGACGTTTGCACGTCACTCAAATTTAATCATCGTTTATGAATAAACACACCAGTGTTTAAGGAGTTTGTTCATAAACGATGTGAAAAGATAACTTTAAACAACGTTTATGAATAAGGGGGAAAGTTTGCTACCAGCATTCTAATACCGCATCTAACAAACAAGTTTTAAGGTTTAGAATAGAGTTTATGTTTATAGAAATAACAAACGTAAGGACCACAATCATTTAAGTGAACCACTTGAGTTTGTTTACGTTATGCATTCCATAACCTTAAGTAAGTACCTAGTTCCGATAGTAGTTTAAAATGGGATAGGAATTTGAAATAAATGGTAGAACATCGAAAAAACTTTCCTTTCCATAAATTCTATCAGGAAATTAAATTGGCCGGGACTCGTACGAAGTCTAGATTCCATCTAAAATAAAATGTAATGATTACTCATCGCAATAGGAATAATTGATCTGTTAACAATATTAATATTCAATGATTTCAAATATAACAATTTAATCACAATCCTTACATTAACTTAAGCCGTTTACTTGCTTTCTTTGAGATAACACAACATTCTTGAATATAAGGTTGGCTTAAAGGCCTAGTAACCGAGCTAAAAACTTATAAAAAAATTGCGTTTGACAGTGAAAAATAAACGCATTATTGTCACTCCGACATTTGCTACACAATATTCCATAGACTAATTATAGATTGTTTCGGTTAACACTGCGGAATGGGCGTTCGACGTTTCATATGTCACTTGTCTACCATTTTTCACACGCTAACGTTAACTCCTTAAAGCGAAAGGAAAACGTTTGAACGGAAAACGCTTGGATTTTGTCTAGGCCCCCTGGTATTATGACGCTTTATCATCAAGACGACTTTTTATTAACATAAAAAAATGTAATTTATATTTTTTAACATGATTCTCATTTTTTACAAACGGTATCGTCCGAATGAATTCACAGGGAGAGAGAGATGCACAATTAACTTTTTTTCTTTTTTTTATATAAATTATAAACCAGTGCTTGACCTCAATTCCGCCTGATGGTAAGCAGTGACGCAATCGTTGATGGTAAAGCGCACTAGTTTAATAAGAGCCTATTCACTCTAGCCTTGAATACACTCAAATTGTAGTCCGACGGAAACACCGCCGCTGGCAAATTGTTCCAGTCCCTCGATGTACGCGGTATAAAGGAGGAGGCGAAGCGCTTCGTCCAGATCGCAGTGGTATTAACAACGTAAGGGTGGCAACTCGCCGTACGACGGGTCGCCCGATGGTGAAACGGAGATGAAGGAATTAAATTATGCAATTCCCTTGCACACGCACCAGAATGCATCCTATAGAAGACCGAAAGGCTGGCTACTCTACGCCTGTACTTCAGGCTTTGAAGACCCTTTCGAGTTAAGTCTGGGAGTCTGTCTGGTTAACTTGCGCGAGTTAGAGGTATTTTTTAGATTTTGACTGAGTTCAGACTGTGATCATAATGATGATGAACTGATGAAATCATAAAAACCTCGTGAAAGCCGAAAAAGATCAACAAATCAAGTATCTTGAGCTAGCTCGCGAGGTTGTCGTCGACTTATGGGCTGTGGTTTTAGCAGTCATTGTATCAATAGTGACATTCAATGTGAGCAGCTTAATAGCCAAAAGCCTCGGCTTTAAGGAATAGTCAAGAGGGTATCCTTAATACCCGAGGAGGCTCTCGTAAGGCAAGTAGATCAAGGGCTTGATTCATAAAGCCGTACTTCTGGACACTGCTCGTATTGTCAGGAGGTACCTATCTCTGAAGCCCTAGATCTTAGCTTGGATCCTGTTCCCGATACAGGTGGGCTACCATTTTTTACATTTTTTATTGTTTTTATATTCTAATATTTAATAATGTAATTTATATGCGAATATTTTGAATCAAAGGAAATAAAACTAGTACACTAGTATACATATAAACAAGCTATACCTTACTAAAGCAGCATTGTAAGGCAAGAACATATTTATATTCTACAACACGGTCGCAGGAATAAGCAAAGCTAGCTTTATTATTAACTGGTAGGAACCAAGTATGTATTTATTGCACAAACGTGTTCAAAACGGTGAAAGAAACTTTGGTTCACCTGCAGTTTTCTAGACTGTAAATGTATACACATGGATAAATCATCAACTGTATTATTCGTCTATTTTATTTATACTAATCTAGCTGTGGCTCGCGGTTTCACCCGCCTAGGTTTCGATATGTTTTTTTTATATGCTCCGCTCCTATTGGTCGCAGCGTGTTATATAGCCTAAAGCCTTATTGTATTATTGGGCTATCCAACGCAAAAAGAATTTTTCAAATCGGACCGGTAGTTCCTGAGATTAGCGCGTTCAAACAAACAAACTCTTCAGCTTTATATATTAGCATAGATATGAGATATGAACAAATTGCTCTCAGTAGAGTAAAAGTAACATTCATTGCATTGCTTACGTAGTTGAGCAGATAAATTTTTGAACCTTAGTAGCAATGGTATAGCAATATCTCTCAAAACGATTTAGCTATATTTTGTTGATATCATGGTACGCAATCATGATATCATCACATGTGATGATAATGCAAAAAAAAAAAAATAACCGAAAAAGAATGACCAACTTCCATAAAAAAAAATACTAAGTGGACATATTGTTAGCGAAGACCGGTACCCCACCTCAAGTTTACTATAAAAGGCGCGGTATACCCGCACTCTGGCAGCCACATTCGATCCAGCCGTCCCTTGCTGTCCTCTCTAGCGACGCCCTAAGCCGAGGTTCGTACCCCACAGGGGGTGCCCTTAGTGCGTAGTCGCCTAATTTTAATTTAGTTTTAAGTGCCCCTGGCTGGAGGCTTTAATTTTAATTAAGGCATCCACAGGAAAGTCCGATTAAGTAGTTACGGTCTCCTAGTAGCCACCTACGAGATGCCATATCAAAAAAAAAAAAGCACTCTGGCAGTTGTTCGACAAGCATCAATCGGAGCGGTAACGTCGTGCGAACTCTGTGAGACCTATATTTTCCATATTAATTAATAGCTGATTGCTATAGTTTGACATTTTATTGTGTACTCAGTGATTGTTATTCTGTTCCTATCTAAATTAATAAATTCTGGTTGTAATTGTAATTTAAATGGATAATACACGAATGCTGTAACATCTACCTCTCGGTTGGTTTCTTTTAATAAACACCATTTTTTTTTTTTTGATATGGCAACTCGTAGGTGGCTACTAAGAAACCGTAACTACTTAATCGGACTTTCCTGTGGATGCTTTAAAACTAAAGCCTCCAGCCAGGGGCACTTAAAACTAAATTAAAATTAGGCGACTACGCACTAAGGGCACCCCCCGTGGGGTACGAACCTCGGCTTAGGGCGTCGCTAGAGGACAGCAAGGGGCGGCTGGATCGAAAGTTGTTTAATAAACACCACTGCTGATCCTTTAACAATATATCTCTCCCAAACATCTCCACTTGGACCGGCATCCTAATTACGTAACACACTATGACGACCAGTTGGAATCACGTCGAAGTATATTGCTAATCCATTACTCCATGTGTTCGAAAATATGTCTGCTCAACAACCTAAATGACACAATGAATGCTGCTGAACTGTCAAAGTGATACCGGCTACAACGGGTTTTAACAATACCGTCTAAAAATATATCCAGTAATATCAAATATTACCAAATATATTTTCCCGGGCTGACTCTCATATTCTCTGTAAGCCACAAAGGTATTAATTTGATACGGGTGTCCCTATGCTTATGATTTGGGCACAGTTCCAATTTTGGACTGTAATTGGAAAAACAATAGTAAACCACTACTATTGCTACCCGGCTTAGTACTCAATTTAGAGTAGCAAGAAGGATCAGCACAAGTTACTGACTTGGTTGAAGGTAATAGGTAGGTGGTAGATACCAAATAGTTTGTATAACAAATTATATCTACAATTGGCTTTTGTAAATTGAAGATAACCGGTTCAGCAAATAACTTGCTGTACAAAAAATATTCCGCGATATAAGCAAAATTTTGAACAAGAAAGAGTGTAATTTAAATGCTTTAAAAGTTTGAACTCAACGGAGTAAAATTTAACAAGAGTGGCAATAAAAAGTGCAGGTCCCAGAATATCTCCCTGCAAAACGCCTTCGTTGGCTGCCGCCCCGGGTCGTCCATTAAACGTACTAACGAGACACGCCCATCAATTGGACCTTTCCATTATGCTGCAAACGAACTCTGAAAGAGACAATCATATTTTTAAGCAGAATTCGCCATTATTTCCATGATTAATATTATCTAACGTTGTTGAATATACTAAAGTATACTAAACTGTTAATTCGGTTTGCGAGTCGTTTTAATTTTAGTTATGCTCCTGGTTTTATAATAATAATGGTATGTCCATTGTTTATGATTTGCTTGAATATAATATAATTAACAAGTCCCTTCAATTCGTGATAACACTCGTTTACATTGTGAGAATGGAGTTTGTAATTACGAGATTGGTTAGACGACATTGTTTGTTTAACTGTATATATAAATAAAGTACAGAATGTAGCTCAATTTGCTTTACAGCGACGCTTCTTTTTTATGCCTATCGACTTTAATCTACTCTAGCATTACTTTTATATTATGCTTTTGGAAGTATTGTTTGTTAGTAAAGTATACTTTGGTAATACTTAGTCATCTTATTTTATTTTTTGGGAACTTGGAAATCTCTCCTGCGAAATATCGCAAAAACGCAATCGTGCATTGCTATTGCGGTATGACTTCTATGCGTAAGAATAAGTAATTATTCGTAAGAAAGTTGCGTCGGTGGTGCGACGAATACGGAGGAGGCGGAATAGGTTCCTGGGCAAGTGAAGGAATACGGGTGGGTTTTAGTTAGTAAAAGACTTTCGGCTCCGCCCAGAGCGGGAGAGGTCGTTTGATGATTACCCAATACCCATACCACCAAAAAAAAAAAAAAATTGGATAATTGGCCAGAGAACCGACAACGTTTTGCTGCTCAGTGGGTTCACTGAACTTCATGAGTTACAATGAGTATACTACACTGCACAGGGGTGGAGTGTGTTAAGTTTAAACAGCAAAATTCTATTTGCCTTTCCTATGGACTTTTTGTCTGAAAATGATTTTTTATTTTTATCGATAAAGCAGAATTAAAACGACGGATCAAAATGCCAATTTTATCATAATTATTCATCAATTATTTGGCAACGAACGTTCCTGAAATGTTTCATTCAATATGATTACATAGCGTAGCTTGTTTTATCGTTTTGTAGTAATTAATTTAATTTTTGATGATGATTTTCCGATTAATATTATAAATGCAACGTTTTGTGAGGTTGTATGGATGTTTGATATTCTTGTATGGAAAAACTTGGCAAATTTGACACACAAATAAATGGTTTACCACCAGAATTAGCTTAAATGATTTTTGTCTGGATATAGCCATGAGAACGAAACCTATGTGAGTAAAACCTGAGCAAAACCTAAAATTTCTTGTTGCTTTGACCCAGGCCGTCACATCACATCGCCTGATAGCGATGTTACTTCGTTTTCGCTTAGCATATTTTCTTGCTTTTTGTCCGGCTCCTATAGAGTACCACAAATATATTTTTTGAAGTTTCGATTGGCAACTGACACTACCAGTGTGGCTACCATGAGTTTTCATTACGAGACTCGTTCGTCGATATCGACCACGTTTGGCGCTCTCATTGCTTGAGAGTTCTTACAACCTTGAAGCGGGCCAATCGATGAGTCAAACGCGCTCGATATCGACGATCGAGTCTCATAATGAAAACTCATGGTAGCCACACTGGTGAATAAAAAAAAACGCGTTCAAACAAATAAACAACCTCTTCAGCTTTATCTATACTGATATATATAAAGCTGAAGAGTTTGTTTGTATGTTTGTTTGTTTGTTTGTTCGCGCTAATCTCGGGAAGTAGTGGTCCGATTTGAAAAATTCTTTTTGCGTTGGATAGCCCATTAATCCAGGAAGGCTTTAGGCTATATAACATCACGCTGCGGCCAATAGGAGCGGAGCATAACTAACTCCACGCGAACGAAGTCGCTGGCGGCTGCCAGTTATTAATACAATTGGATTTAATTATTATTAATCCTAATTAATTAGACTTTTCGGATATTTGTATTTGAAATTTACTTAATGGAGGTTTTCTGAAATACCTTTCCCGAGGTGATGGAGTGAATGTTAATGAAAAGTCTCGAACATTATTCTTAATGAATAAACGAGGGTTTATTTGGAGAATTTTCTACCAACCTATAACCAACGCTACGATCGTTAACATCTAATTTTAATCATTCCTAAGTACGTAATATCATTCCAAAACTAACTTCAATAATTAATTTATGTTTCGAAAAATAAAGTATTTTTAGAGAAACAATACTAAAACTGTACAGATTTAGAGCAGGATCCGGGTCAGAGGAAATTGAAACGTCAAGCTTTAAAAGTGTTTTAACTTATGAAGGAGTGCACGGTAGCAATATACTCGTACAAGTATTTATTATACCAGATGCATTTGACTTACATATTATGGTTTTTTTTCTTGTAAGTTTTTGAAGCGTATGTTTGGACAGAAAATATAGAATATCTCTGTGATGTTTTAATAAAATACACTACGCAGAAAACAGTGGAAGTACATATTAAGTGAGTAGCACTTGTATCTATAAACGTGACAGCCTCCGTGGCGTAGCGGTAGCGGACGCGGCCGCTGCGCAAGGTGGCGCGGGTTCGATACCCGCACAGTGCAGGTATTTGTATGCATGAATATGAATACTTGCATTGGTCTGGTCGTGCCTCGGAAAGCACGTTAAGCCGTTGGTCCCGGTTGCCATACGAACATCTAGTGGCAGTCGTTACGGGTTGTTGGAGCCCTCAAAAGTCCAACAATTGGTCTAACTGCAATGCTTCGATGTCCCCTTCGGGTTGTGGAGGTCAGACGGCAGTCGCTTCACGGAAAATGTCGAAGTTTAGCCATATCAGCAGTTGGACTGGTGAAGCGGACTCCAGACTCCAAAGCTGAAAAGGCTTCGGATGCGACTGGGATTAACGCTGGGATAATGATGATGACTTGTATCTATAAACGAAGTAGAAACCTCCATTATTTAAAGATACTATGTATGTACATCTTTTTCTTTTAAAAGTTTTTTAAAGTCAAGCGATTCGTCGTTTTCCGGCATAATGTCTGGTGAAGCCGTACGGAGGACGGGTCTGAACAGTTGTGTTGCGATGTGTGCCGGGTACGATGCACCAAATGTTATTGTGTCGGGAATTTCATCGTGGAGGGTTTCCAGATCAATCTCCCTCTGGCGCAGCATCGTTGGTGGTGTTGTTGGGTTTAACATTGCATCACCTCGCTCAACTGCCGTCTTCCTTCCTACTCACTAAGATTTTTAAGCGAATAGGCTTAATAAACTTGCGGGCTTTACCATCAACGATTGCATCACTGCTTACCATCAGGCGGGATTGCAGCCAAGCACTAGTTTATAATTATTAATAAAAAAAAAATTAATACATGTATTGTCTCAATGCTGGCCAAAGGCTTCTCCCATATTCTTCCACCTTTCTGTATGCTGTGTCTTATACAAAGTGTAGCGTAAAGGGTAATTTATTATCATTATTAGCCACTAATTTCTTACTGCTGGGCAAAAATGTACCAACTCACTTTCCACAGCTCTCTTCCCAGAATAGCCATAAACCTGTCTTTGAACTACCATACACACATATATAAAATACAATTACGATGAATGGACCAGGCTATTCGACATGGCCGTTTGTTTATAGAGAACCCTTTCATCAGCGCATAATTGCGTGTGCCATAGATGGATAGACACGGACATAATTATTTGTGTCCACTGTCCACTCTATGATTTCAACGAAATAGGCTACCGCGACGATGTCCACGTCAATAATGGAGCTAGGACGGAAGTAAAGTTACATAATTGTATACTCAAAGTTTGTACGACCACCCTTCCTTAATAGCGAAAGTAAATGCGCCTATATGGCAAGTTAACAGAACCTAAACTAAGACCTATAAGCCCTATAGTCCCTACGACCCTAAGTCCTATAAGCCCTACAGCCCTAACCTACCATATAGCTTGTAATAAATATATAAATAAGTGCGGGATGTCTGCAGCAAGAGACCTAAGGTAACAGACGGATAGTAGGGAGGATTTCCAGGTAAGGGTGAAGAGTAAACTCACTGCCAGTCCAGCAGACTCACAGGACTGATCAGAGATGGCTAAGGGTGTCTTGGCCACAGTGAGGGGTAATGAGACAAGAATAAATTCTAATCTGATTTATTTACACAATATTACAGCTTAAAAGTATATAAGCTGTAATGTTGTGTACAAACGTCTTGGTATTCTATGCGTGAAATCTGGAATTTTAACAATATTAGAAGTAGGCCGCGCGTCAGCTGCCGAAAAGCTGAATCAATGTTCAAAGATAGCATTGACAAAAGTTTATGTATATTCAAATCGAAGTTGTTTTAATTTAATCAACTCTCAACTTTATTTTTGTGGCTATTAAGCTAATTTTAGAATGACTACCACTTTTGAAAGAGTTTTTAAGTTGTAGCGTAAGATCTTTAATGTGTAGCGTAGGGGTTTAAGCTCAGTGGGGGAATCAAACTAATAATGGATTCCCATTTTAAATTAATTGTTATGTTACAACATCTTCACTTATTTCTTACTATAGAAGCACAGGCACTGACAAATTCCGAATCAAACTATTTGACAGCGTAGGTATTATACATATGCTTGGATGTTCGAATACACACATTCTTATTTTATATATGGTGAACATAATAGTTTTTTTTATATATATGAAATTATAAACTACCGCGATTTTCGATCCACTTTTAAAAAAATCCCGCCTTATGGTAAGCAGTGAAGCAATCGTTGATGGTAAAGCGTACCAGTTTATTATGAGCTTATTCACTCTATCCTTGAAGACACTTATCAGACAGGAAGAACGCCGCAGGTATGTAAATCGTTCCAGTCCGTCGATGTACGCGGTATAAAGGACGGCGAGGCGAGGGAAACTATATTTTTGGAAAACTATATTTAGGAAACTATTCTTTTTTTATGGTTTTTAATGTGTTACGAATAATTTGATATGCTTAATATGGGAATAACTTCCTGAAACAAATTATTATTATTATATATCCGTAACATTACATGCCCTATTTATGACATCATGACATAACATACTCTACCTTCCATCTTCAAATAATTGTAATGACTTACTACATTATTCATACATAATCATTATTTACCCAAGAGTTCCATTAATCATCGGTCATTTCCGATTGCCTTCGTTATTTACATCCACTATTTTTGTACCTTATAGAAAGCTTTGAATACATATACATGTGGTTCTCTGCTTTTATTTTATTGTCTACTAATACTTAGTTTTCAAGGACCGTTGCTAACCTATCTATAAAAATCTTTGCTTTATTTTTATTTATCCAGGAAGAAGGGCAACTCCATACAACAAATGAAAACGAACACATGCACACAATCATTGAGGTACGCAGTTAAGAGGCGACTCTAGTGGTGCTTTCGCTATACAAACGTATTCCGCTGTTTTCTTCGTGGATAATGCTTTTAGAGCATTTTTTTTCTAGAATGTTACACCGTAATTATACGTGCCCCTATCATTTGATTTTTTCCGAAACTTAATTAATAAAAGAAATATGATATTGTAAAATCACGAAAAATAACCCGTTTTTACCGCGATGTTCAGACGACTATGAGACAAACGTGATAAGTTTTTGACAAAAAAGAAAATAATAGAAGCATAGGACTTTTCCTCTAAATTTTAATATAAAAGTAATTGAGATCTGTCGTGTATTGCAGAAAACAGAGGAATACGAAACGGTTGGTCAACGTTTTTCTAGGTAAAATCAGCGTGAGCTGTCCTTTTCGCACTTTACCAGGAGAGGTTGGAAGCAGCGCGACGGCAATAGTTTCTTCAAATACCTATTTTCCAAATTCCTCGGCACTAGAGTCCCCTCTTAAGCACTTCTACGTGTACTGAAACAAAGTTTCGTAACATGCCCTTCGGAGGTATGATGTAATTTACTTACGCAGGTCTCAGGAAACAAACTGGCATTTGTTGTGAAGTGTGCCCTTTCACTCGCTGTACACACTTGAAGCGTGCCAAACTCAAAGTTTTAAGCGAAACCATACATAGAATTTTTTTTTAATTGGCAAAGAAGTTGATGATGACGCCTACTTATAAGCTCAAAGCCAGATTGGCAATTAGCTTGTTTTAATTTTTTCATTACTATGCTCTCAACGGTGATGGAAAACTTCGTGTGGAAACCGGCGTGTCCTATAGCCAAAAACTTCGAAAACATGCAACATCTATCAACCCGCACTGGGATAAGTGCATTACGGCCCACTCCCTCTGACTGAGAGGAGGTTTGTGTCAAGCTGAATGCCAAGCTGAATGCCAAATTAAGTTCCTATGGAGAAGAACGCTTGAGCATTTAAATATAGGAACTTTTTCCTGTACGCTAATGATTCTTCAGAAAATGGTATTGCGACCATATTCGCTAAAAATGTAAAGAAATATGAGTTTTAAAAAATATTTTATAATAGAATACTACGCCTAGGCCATAACTTCGACTGCAGGCAGAAGTTACCACCCACCAGACAAGAAGCCGTACGGAGGGCAGGTCTGAGCAGTTGTGTTGCGATGTGTGTCGGCTACGATGCGCCAAATGTTGTTGTGTCGGGAGTTTGGCCGTGGAAGGTCTCCAGATCAATCTCCCTCTGTCGCAGCAGTTGTTGGGTTTAACATTGCATCACCTCGTTGAACTGCCGTCTTCCTTCCTAGTCACTCAGTTTTTTTTGAGTGAATAGGCTCTTAGCCGATGGATGCGGGCAGGACAAGACCGGTCAGCGTGGAAAACCTTAGGGGAGTCCTTTGTCCAGCAGTGGACATCTATAGGCTGAGGAAGAAGAAGAGAAGGCTCTTAATAAACTAGCGCGTTTTACTATCAACGATTGCATCACTGCTTACCATCAGGCAGGATTGCGGCGCAGTGATTTTAGTCAAGCACTAGTTTATAGTTATAAAAAAGCGGTAGAGTACAGCATGACATCCTACAGGGTATGACACCCTACCTATATGAGGATGGATGTATGAATATATGACTCGATGGATGTTTCTTACTCGTTTACGAAAAACTACATAACGGATGAAATTTGATGCACAGATATTTTATAACCAGAAATAACAAATAGAATACTTTTTTATCTTGATATTCCAACGGGATCCAAGCTTACGGGTGTGAAACAGCGGTACGTCGCAAGTTTTCCATAAATACCGAAATCTCGACCAATGTATGTATGTAGGACAGACCGACCTTCATTTTTAGGGTCCCGTCTCTAAAAGGCAAAACAGAACCCTATTCATGAGACTTCGCTGTCCGTCTATCCGTCCATCTGTCACCAGCCTATATCTAATGAACCGTAATAGCTAGACAATTGAAATTTTCAGAGATTATGTTACTGTTGCTGCTATAACAACAAATACTAAAAATAAAAAAATAAAATATTTAAGGGTGATCCCATACAACAAACGTGATTTTTTTTTTGCCGTTTTTAAAGTAAAACTAATGGTACGGAACCCTTCGTGCACGAGTCCGAGTGTTTTTTTGATTAGGCCGTCTTGTGGGGTAACCTAAATGGAGAGGGTTGACTATTCTTAGCTAGCATCAAACTCAATTCAATATTTATGTACGATCCCATCTTAATTGCAAAGTCCGTCTGTGTATATAAGGTAAGTACACCGAATAATTCTTGTATATCAATAGCTCCTGTATAGTCCTTTGGAAATTATTGATTGGAAGTAAATATTTGTGCGCTCGTGAACTCAGAGCTCGTAAACGCGAAAGAAAATTGTGGTAGAAAATGGCTCTGTAACATACAGCCGTTAATAATAAATTAAGCCTGATACATGGAAGAGCCACAGTGACAGCCTCTGTGGCGTAGCGGTAGCGAACGCGGCCGTTGCGCAAGGAGGCGCGGGTTCGATCCCCGCACAGTGCAAATATTTGTATGCATGAATATGAATATTTGCACTGGTCTGGTCGTGCCTCGGAAAGCACGTTAAGCCGTTGGTCCCGGTTGCCATACGAACATCTAGTGGCAGTCGTTACGGGTTGTTGGAACCCTCAAAAGTCTAACAATTGGTCTAACTGCAATGCTTAGATATCGCCTTCGGGTTGTGGAGGTCAGACGGCAGTCGCTTCACGGAAAATATCGAAGTTTAGCCAAACTCAGCAGTTAAACTGGTAAAGCGGACCCCAGACTCCAAAGCTGAAAGGGCTGCGGATGCAACTGGGATTAACGCTGAGATGATGATGATGACATGGAAGAGCCACAGTGTAACCAGTAACTGGGCTGTGGAGGTCAGATAAGCAGCTGCCTGTGAAATAATGGTTTTCAGCTGCGTCCAGATAGATTGGCAACCGACCTCGAGAGTTGGCAAAGGGATTTTATTTTAACACTTTGTCGACGTTGCAAATAACGTAGGTATACATAGCATATTACAATGTTACTTTTTGTATATGTGAAACCCAAAACACGTGTCTAATATTTTAAAGAAAAGAATCTATGTACACCTACAAGATTTCAAAAAGATTTCATCAACAACTACAATGTTATGAGCTTGTTATCTTACTTAGTTGTCCCAAAAAAATATGGTCCACGCACCGCTAGCCCGCCCGGGGCGACTGTGTCTATGTACGTAGTACTATGAGCTACCGTCAACCGTGTTGTGGGCTCGGTAACCACACTGCAACAATTTCTAAATGTATTTGGGACAAAATATAACATGGTGTAAAAATGATCGGAATCGATTAAATTGCTTATTCTGAACAAACTACACACATGAAAAGTGTCTAGGGATCAACATATATTTTTGCAATAACTTTTCTCCTGATTGATATTAATTAAAATTTTCTTTAAGGATTCATCAAATAAAGTGTTTTCGTTTGTCACAGTAACGATAAACCAAGTCACCTTTGCATTAATAAAGAAATTTGCCATTTTCCTAATAAAGGGATATTTGACATTTGAACCACTAACACAAAAGTTCGAAAAAAAGACTGAAATAACAGTTTTCTCTAAAATTTTATTGGGTAACTTAAACAATTAATAATCCGTGTTTCTACCGCGAACACTAACAACACAAGAACATCGGTTTGGCATACTCAAAATGAGTTCATCCAAATCACGCTGTGGAATGGCCGCCCATGTTCGTTGCAACAACAAAAAAAGGTCTTCTTGCGACTGGATACCCTCCATATTCGGCAGAGCTCTTCTCTGTAGCATATCCCATGCATGCTCAATCGGGTTCAAGTCTGGCGACTGAGCAGGCCAGGGCAGGACATTGATGTTAGCTGCGGCGAGAGTCTGTCTTACAACTCTTGCGGTGTGCGGTCGTGCATTATCATGCATTAACTGAAATAAGGGACCGATTTGCACTTGTAGAGGAACGATGACGTCTGATACAATCGTTTCAGCATAAATTTGAGCGTTGAGGTTGCCTCTGATCCAAATCAACTCAGTTCTTCCGCCGATCCAAATACCCGCCCATACCATGATGGTTCCACCACTATAAGGATGGACTTCCTGGCAGGATTTTAATCGCTGTTGGCGTCCAGGGGTTCTCCAGTGTCGTATACGTCTTGTATCCGGTCTCATACCAAAACGAGACTCATCAGAAAAGCACACGAAACGCCATTGTTCTTCTGCCCAATTTCTGTGTTCAAGAGCCCATTGATATCGAATCCTACGATTGTGCATTGCTATAGGTGGTACCCGTAGCGGTCTTCGGGAATGAAGGTTCACTTCATGCAAGCGGTTTCTGACTGTTTGGTCGCTAATTAAGTTCCCTGAAGAGTGATGAAGCCTCACGGCTAACATCATGGCGGTTATTGTTGGAGCTCTTCGAGTTAAGATTTGAATGTATCGGTCTTGTCTCCGTGTGGTGCAGCGATACCGTCCTCCATGGCGCTCAGCCACGGTACCAGTGCTTCGGTAACGTGTCCAAAGTCGACTGATAACACTCTGACTTGTATTCAGAGCTAAAGCCACAGTACGTTGCCGGGAACCAGCTTCTATCATTCCCACGGCTCTGAGCATTTCTTCCCTGCTTAAATGACGTCGCTGCTCCATAATAACGTTGGTTTTAATCAGTAGTAGGGAAACAGTAGCACTAATAATGTCTTCAATGCGTTGTATGTTTTTATAGGGAAAATATTGACAGCTGATTTTCATCTTTTACTCGAATTTGATTCACAGTTCCTGATTCAAATTATGAAATGCACCAAAAAGGATCCATATAAATTTATAAAATCATAAATTTATTACAAAGCCACATCTCAATCTCAAGAAATCCGCATAAAAATGCTTGATCCCTAGACACTTTTGATGTGTGTATATTCAGGTTTCGTATAAAGAAAAAATAACGTTATACAAAGTGGTGCTGACAATACGACAATAAATTAAACATCGCGTACCTCAACACATTCTCAGTCTACCCATAAAAAATCATATAAATATATCCATTAGTTTAGTCACAGGAAATTATTTTTCATTTTTCACATTTTCTACATGATGTACATGTTGATAAGGAAGCGCTTACAGCAAGTCGATACAGGATTGCGCTGACGCCGATCGGAGGTCAGTGAACCAATCTTTTAAAGGATGTTCTATTACGTTTGCAATTTTATGCGATTTAGTTTGTTTGAATTTTTTTTTTATATATTTGATGCTATTTCTATGGTGTAGGATTATTCCTATGAACCAGCATTGTCCGTGTTTTCATTTATTGTCGTATTATCAGCACCACTCTGTATACACAGCATAGTTTGCAAAGTTTCGTCTTTCTAACACTAAAAGTTTGGAAGGTAAGCCGAAGACGGGCAAAGAAACGGACACAACGAAATTATAAGGGTTCCGAGACGTAAAATAAGGGAGCCTAAAAAAAATGTTATCATATACAGGGTCCGCATGTTTTTTCTAAACTTACAAGTATAAGAAGGTCTGCCGAAGGATACTAAAATAAATATTAGGTAATAACATATTTTACTAAAGAAGGTCTTACACCGCCTCTGTTATTTTAAACTATAAAAACCAAGCGGACAGACAGATAGACACAAGATAATAAAACATTACAAAGGAAACCGTTTTTCACCGACGTTGCTTTCCTGTGCGAATATTCAATGTGAATCATTTATTAACGTCATTCGGGCTACCTGAGGAGGTAACTTTTCTAACTTCAAATGTATTTTTATTCAGAGATAAATGGGTACCGACAATCTGATAGATTTTCAACTTTATCGCTAAAGAATTAAAGTTCAAGTTTAATTGGGAAAATTGACATTTTCGGGGAAGCTTGACTTGGCGGTCTGTACTTAAAACGAAAAATCATTTTAGAATGATTGTCTATATATTTATTTATTTAATCTTTCGCACATGACATGATTTTGTTATGTAATTTCATCTAATGCTTTTTTTTATTTCCTTATTTAGTTTAGGAGTTTTCTTGTCGCTACTCGATACACGTATTTACAACGTGATCCTCGAAGCGACAGTTCGACAAGTGACACCGAAACAAGTGACGAAGGATTTGTCGAACGAGTGAATAAAATGTACAATATGTACATTAATACATATGTATATATTCTCTAATACCGTGGCGGCCACGACTTTAGCCAATCAATTCTGTACAAATCAATCATAAAATGTTAGATGAACTGAACTTGAACGAGTGAGTTTACAGCTCACTCTAAGCTGTGAGTGAACGGTCAATAATGTAAATCCCTGGCATTACTCACTCCACGCGTATTTCACCTAAGTTTACACGGTGGGATACGTTACAGAATCGAATTGCAAGCGATTGCGACCATCGAACAAGGGCTGCTATAGTTCATGTCAGATAATATGCGATAAAGTTTGAACACACCTCCTAAGTACTAATGTATCCTAATATTTCCACATGATACAAAACAATGTACTGTCAATAGCACATAGCTACTACCATCCGTCAGTTTTAATTATTAGATTTTCAACTTTATATCTGAAGCATTGAAGCTCAAGGTTGATTGGGAATATTTGACAGTTTCGGGTAGCTTCACCTGCTGTGGTCCGTACAGGGAAGAGACGGTAACACGATCAAAACAAGTCTATCGTCGTACCACAACGATACGATATTGTTATTGTTTTTGTATCGTGTGGTAATATTGAGATACATTAGTAGATGGAGTGAACAAACTTTATCGTATGATTATCTGAAATGAACTTTAGCTTCGCAACTGACGGGGTCATCGTACCGTCGCCTAACGCAAATCGCAACGCAATTTACTTCGGCCGAGGTCTCGCATGGAACCATGAAAATGCCATCACGTAACCACGTGCCATCTGCCACCTGGATGCTCAAATTGTCTCAATTGCTATCACCTAGGTTACCAACATTAAATCCTCAGGTTACTTACCAGGTTCTTCTTCCTGGTGCACTGCAACAGCTCGCCGTACAATAGTTCTGCTTGCTGCAATCCAACTTCGAAGGTCTTCTGAATTGTGCTGATCAGGTAGTCCCGCATGGACTCCAGGACCGTCTGTTCGCCCGTCTCCGATGCATATCTGTGTCGAATAAGATATTTTTTGTCATAAAATATTAGGCATACAGAAACTGTAATAATGGGGCTGTTCCATAACTTCCTATGGTAAGGCCGCGGTAGTATAGACATAGCTGTACAATATTTTGGAACGTGGTCGAAATTCGAACTAATGGCGCCATTTTGTTTTAAACGAATCTTTAGAAATGTCATTCAAGTGTCTAAAGAAAACCGTACAGATTTTTTTCTAACGAAGCGACGCGTGCTTTCTTGTAGCTACCAAGCGTACAATCACGATTTGAATGTTTGCATTAGGCATTTTTTTTTCTTTGAATTGAATTTTAATCAAAGTTTTAAAATAATACAATTTATAAAGCAAACTAAAAACTTGAAAGTTTTTACAGTGCACATAATCATCAACAAGTACTTAACATCGAAGAACTCAAAGTCAAGCGGATATTTCTTTGTGGGCATCTAAAGATAATCTCTGCTTATGTATTTGGGAAATGAAATATACATCTCAAAAGTCTAAATGCGACCGCGAAAACGGCCTTTGCAACATTTTGTTTTAAATAAATTATCCCTGACAAAAAGTAAAATTACCTACTAGTTTCGAGCTTTAAAGATGCCTAGTCTTTTTAAATCAGCTGTACACGAGATTCTGGGTTTCATTGACAAGTCTTTGATCGATGGCCGATCTAATATCACTATCGTATATTGGAAAAATTTAAATAAATAAGAACAATATTTACAGAAATATTACTTTAATTACTACACAAACACGATATACAGTATGTTAACTAACAGAGGGCGTTCCCGTTAACCCGAAATAGTATAGCATACATACATGCTAAAAAAATATTTCCATTCGAAAACAAAATGTTTTAAATTTTTTTCCAATATGAAAATATTCAATAAAAAATTTAAATTGACATGTAAAAGAAACACACTGTACACGCGAACTTGAAAGACGGCAACGTCGTAATTTATTTATACATGACGACTACTATTTTGATTTAAAACAGGAGGTTTCAAATTTATTTTAAATTATAATTTTTTTTATTCGGATTTTTTTATGCTTATTTTTCTATGCTGATATTTTTATTTTAATCTATTAATGATATATATTAAAGAGTTTAAGGGAACGGCCTCTGTTATTTAACATACTGTATATTCTTTTGTAATAAAACACAGTGCAAAAACCACTTTTTGTTCAAACTTCTCTACTTTGCGTTTCTTTTATCGCCATTAACCCTAATGATCCTCACAGCAATCTCTAAGCTCTGCTTCGTCATTTTACTAAATTAATACTTAGTTACGTTCAATATTACCAAGGGATATCGTTTTTTTTTTAATACTTATAAACTAGTGCTTGACTGCGATCCCGTCTGATGGTAAGCAGTGATGCAATCGTTGATGGTAAAGCACACTAGTTTATTAAGCCTATTCACTTAAAAAACTTAGGAATAGGAAGGATGACGGCAGTTGAGCGAGGTTATGCAATGTTAAACCCAAGACTAACACGACCAAACGACGCTGCGCTAGAGGGAGATTGATCTGGAGACTCTCCACGACCAAACTCCCGACACAACAACATTTGGCGCATCTTACCCGCCACACATCGCAACACAACTGCTCAGACCCGTTCTCCGTACGGCTTCACCAGACATCATGCCGGAACACGACGAATCGCATCGTATTACCCATTAACTACTGGGTTATGGTCGTCAGATAGGCAGTAGTTCCATGAAAAAAGCTGGTATTCAGCTGCATTTGGTCAGTGTGACCATGAGTTTTCATTCCGAGACTCGATCATACGCATCGCCCGTTTGGCGTTTTCATTGGCTGAGAGTTCTTACAGCCTTGAAGCGGGCCAATCGATGAGTCAAACGCGCTCGATATCGATGATCGAGTTTTCGTAATGAAAACTCATGGTAGCCACACAGCCTGACGAACCCAAAATACTTACTTATGAACAAAAGCGATGAGGTCTGCCGCTCGGCCGCTGCCATCACAAACAACGACGGGCACCGGTGGCGTGTCGGTGACGTATTCCAGCACGGCCCGCACGGTGTTGGTGCCGCCTTCTATCACCAAGCAGACCACAGGGGTTGAAGAGTGTGTGTCTGTAACAAAGTTGCATCGATAAATGTTCAGCGAATCTGCTAACGACGCCGAACCCCTTGTTCACAAACTTAAATTAATTTCAATGCATCTTTTTCTTTATACTTTGTTAAGAAAAGGACAAAAGATAATATAAGTTTAGTTCTGCCAAATTAAGATACTCCATGGGCAGTTTAGACGTGATTAAAAACTTACATCAGGCGTGGACTAATTTTCCCAACGTAACATTAGTCCACTCTAACCAAATACATAATCACAAATTATGTTTGAAGTTGTTGATTATTTTAAATATTTATTATTAATTATTGGCTAATATTTACATAATTTAAAATCAAGTCTATAAAGTAGGAATGGAAATAATTAGAGGGCATCAAAAAATTCATCCGCATCGCTGTCAACAGGAAACATGCCCGAAAGGCTGGCAGCTTTGCCATGTTGTATGGCGATGCTGATTCTTTGGCCAAAAAATAGCGCTCTGGTCACGTGAAGAGTCGACTAAACGCTTGGCGGTGTCTCGAAATAGTAGGTGTGCACTTGGACCCCATGGCCCTAGTGTTTCAACCCCAAACGGCTCAAACATATAAGTTCCAATGAGATTGGAGTATTTGCGCTGTTTAAGGTTTATTTCGACTTTTTTGTTGTTTCAATTTCTTTTTTTACAAATATCAACTGTAGGTATTTTAATGTTCATTAAGTAGATTTTAGATTCACAAACTTAAAATTTAAGCACAATTGGATGGATGGATAGATATGGATGTTTGTTGCTCTTTCACGCAAAAACTATTGAACGAATTTGGATGAAATTTTGCACACACAGGTTTTTAAATAAGTAGGAAAAACACATACGATATTTTTATCACAATAATATTTCGCAGGGCACAGTTAGTTTTCCATAAATATCTAGATATATAATAATTATAGACAATATTAATGGGATAGTGGGACAACGGATTGGGAAAACGGTTCGGCATTGTTTCCATCGGTAATATTTCATCAACATTTTCAATCCATACTAATCCATATCCATACTAATATTATAAATGCGAAAGTAACTCTGTCTGTCTGTCTGTCTGTCTGTTACGCTTTCCCGCTTAAACCTCTCAACCGATTTTGATGAAATTTGGCACAGACAATCTTTAGACCCTGAGAAAGAACATAGGCTACCTTTTATCCCGGAAAAAATTGATGTTCCCGAGGGAAATCTAAAAAGCGCGATATAATCGAACTCCACGCGGGCGAAGCCGCAGGCGGAAAGCTAGTCCATACTAATCCATACTAATATTATAAATGCGAAAGTAACTCTGTCTGTCTGTCTGTCTGTCTGTCTGTCTGTCTGTCTGTTACGCTTTCCCGCTTAAACCTCTCAACCGATTTTGATGAAATTTGGCACAGATAATCTTTAGACCCCGAGAAAGAACATAGGCTACCTTTTATCTCGGAAAAAATTGATGTTCCCGAGGGAAACCTAAAAAGCGCGATATAACCGAACTCCACGCGGGCGAAGCCGCGGGCGGAAAGCTAGTATTAAATATTTAACCGTCTCTTATGGGACAAAACCCGCCACCCATTATCCCCTTCACTGCAACTTCTGAAAGCCAGAATCAACAGTGGAGACCGCCAGAAAAACGCCGAGAAATGAAGCTCGACGAGTCCCGGAGAAACGATTCAACTGTCTTGGGTCCCGCAACGAAATTAATCAGAAAAGAATAGCGGAGGAGTAAGAAAAACGATATTTTTTCGACTTCTCTCAATAACAAGCAGGAGACAGAACAGAACTAGGCCAATAGGTACAAAGGGGCATTATTGCAACTGGGAGAAGCCCAGAATGCCAAGCACCACGGAATAAAATTTGATCAAGTTAATGGGTCCTAAGTAGGTATGTGCTGTTACAATTGATTCCAATAATAGGTATGGCAAAAGCGCCTGAACGCACGGAAATTGGTTCTAGTTTCTACAAGGTCCGTATAATAAACGTCCGTATAATATTTAACCGTCTCGTATACTTGATTAACGTTTAATTAAAATTTCAATTAACAATTTCGATATATATACCTGAGAGGTTAATTAACAGGTTTGCAAAGTGTCCCCAAAGTTACCGGTTTCAAACTTTTAGATTGAAAATTGCTGTAGCTATGACAGTTAGTTAAATATTGGAACAGTTGAAAAGTTTTAAATGATCATTATCTTGATAATTTAAAGCTGCAATTAAACTGTGGAGGCATGAGGAACAGGGTGTAAAGTTCACTCATCCTTCATAGAAAAGGAGGACCCTCCGAGCAGACGGGTGTTATGTCTGGCGGGGACTTGCCCTACTGTTGAAGTTGGGAAGTTGTATGTGCAAGGTAAACTCTGCTTGCGAGATGTAGAATTCGTGTGACGTCAGTAAGACGCATTGTTCGTTTTTGTGGCGTTTGTAGGTACCGCTACAAAACGAAACGTGTTTCATATCATCTTTTTAGAACTTTCCCCATACAGTTTTTAAATGCATCGTTATCCGCCTATAATTTTCCCTGCGTTGGGATTGGCTTCCAGTCTAACCGTATGTTGGCAAGATTTTGACGTAGTGGGGGTAAATTCGCGCATGGTGCACTTCAAAACGAATGAACGCAAGTGGAAACGGCACGTAGACGCGATGCAGGAGGCAAAGGTCGACTGACGCACCAATCGCGTGCTCAGATCGGCGCTACCTCATACCCCGCGCCCCGCGCGCACCAACAAACAGATCCAAAAAACGATTTCTGTACTCTAATGACTCTTGCCAAGTTACGTGCCGGGAACTGTACCAGTATTTTGCTTGGAGCATGGCAATCTGACCTCCACAACCCAGGACAATACAATACCACTTGGTTAGACTAATGGTCAGAGTTGCGGACTTCTGACGACCCGTAATGACTGTTAAAGATCTACTAATGACAACCAAGACCAAGGGCTTGACGTGCTTTACGAGGAACGAAGGGGTCTCGGCATGTAAATATGGTCAACCCATCCACAGATCAACCGCGGCAAGCGAAGCTTAACCAGATCGATTGAGCTATATGGCTGTTACTTAATATTTAACCACAAGACCATAGTTTTTAAATGCATAATGTGATTTTTTTCACCTTCTTCTTCCTCAGCCTATAGAGGTCCACTGCTGGACAAAGGCCTCCCCCAAGGCATTCCACAACGACCGGTCTTGTGCTGGCTTCACCAGGTCATTCAGTGGTCCACCTTGTTGTAGGTCTTTCTAAGCTGCGTCTTCCAGTACGTGGCCGCCACTCCAGAAACCTACTGCCCCATCGGCCATCGGTTCTACGAGCAATGTGCCCTGCCCACGGCCACTTAAGTTTAGCGACTCGAAGAGCTATGTCGGTAACTTTGGTTCTTCTGCGAATCTCCTCATTTCTGATTCGATCACGCAGAGAAACTCTGAGCATAGCTCTTTCCAACGCCCTTTCACCTTGATCTGAAAAAATTGTGAGTGTTGCAATGTGCTTGCATATTATCTTATTATCACTTAAAAATTTCATTCAACTATAGTTGGCTGTTTGTGTGTGTGAGTTTATATATTAGTAAACGCACCTACAATACAGAGGCAATTCTTCCTAGTGTAGGGAAAACACATTCTTTCTCAAAAAAAAGTCATTCTGTAAAAAAAAAACTCAGTGAAAACTTGGTGAAGTGACTTTGAGAATTACTTTAAATTCCCTACCATACGACAGTTCACTTCGAGTTAAATATTCATGATAAGATTTTTACAGAATAGAGCGACAGATTCAAAACCACGAAAATAGTAGAAAAACTAGATAAAACTGACACTTTTAATCAACGTTAGGGGTAAGTAGATGTCCTGCCAGGGCTGTGTGTAGTTCGAAAAAGTCATCGTGGCCCTGGCGCACAGGCAAGTGAAGGAACACGGGTGGGTTTTAGTCAGTAAAAGTCTGAAACACACGCTCCACCCAGAGAGGGAGAGGTCATTTAATGATTTCCCATCCACAAAAAGGGATGAGTAGAGGGTTTCTCCGTCTAAATTAGTCTCATCATCATCTCAGCGATTATCCCGGTTGCATCAGCGGCTTTCGCTTTGGAGCCCGGGGTCCGCTTTCCTGCACATTCTCCTCCATTTCGCGCGATCTTTAGCATCCTGTGGTTTCTGCGTCTAAATTAGTCTACCCACGCTTAATTTATGTTATTGGCATTCGCATCGCAGTAAAAGTATAGGTTGGTACGTTTATTACCGTAACAATTCGTTGGAAATTGGAATTGTATAGGCAAAACCCTGGAGGGAAATTCTATTAAAAGAAATACGTAATACCCAGTACTTACATAAACGTTAAAGGGAATTCGTAACGATCAGGAAAAGGGAAATGGTCATTCAGCCACAAAGGAAGGGACAAAGAAAATAATGTACCTGCAAGCTACATATTGTGTCTGTGATCTTATAAGTAAGTATGTTGACATTTGTAACAGAATACCACCATCTATCAAGTCTTTTTTTTTTTTTAAAGAATAGATTTTTTTTAATACTTATAAACTAGTGCTTGACTGCAATCCCGCCTGATGGTAAGCAGTGACGCAATCGTTGATGGTAAAGCGCACTAGTTTATTAAGCCTATTCACTTAAAAAACTTAGGAATTGGAAGGATGACGGCAGTTGAGCCAGGTGATGCAATGTTAAACCCAAGACCAACACGACCAACGATGCTGCGCCAGAGGGAGATTGATCTGGAGACTCTCCACGACCAAACTCTCGACACAACAACATTTGGCGCATCGTACCCGGCACACACCACAACACAATTACTGCTCAGACCCGTACGGCTTCACCAGACATCATGCCGGAGCCGGAACACGACGAATCGCTTGGCGGCAAGACTTTGTCTGGTGGGTGGTAACTTCTGCCAGCAGCCGATGTTATGGTTAAGTTAACATTTCATTTTTTTTTTGTTGTTGTAGAGGTAGACTATCAAAACAAGAACAGGCGTGATGTTATGTTGTGACGGATTTTTTTAAACAATGTAACATTAAATATCCCGTAATTTATATCCCAAGTTACCATCATCATCATTTCATCGTTAATCCCAGTCGCATCCGAAGCTTTTTCAGCTTTGGAGTCTGGGGTCCGCTTTACTAGTCTAACTGCTGATTTTGGCTAAACTTCGATATTTTCCGTGAAGCGACTGCCGTCTGACCCCCACAACCCGGAGGCGATATCGAAGCATTGCAGTTATACCAATTGATGGACTTTTGAGGGCTCCAACAACCTGTAACGACTGACATTAGATGTTTGTATGGCAACCAGACCAGTGCAGATATTCATATTCATGCATACAAATATTTGCACTGCGCGGGGATCGAACCCGCGTCTCCTTGCGCAGCGGCCGCGTTCGCTACCGCTACGCCACGGAGGCTGTCACGTTCTATCCCAAATGATGTACGACAAATCCTTTTATAGTTTATAGATTAGCCCTTTTACGTCCTAAAGCTTTTAAGCCCTGTTTCAATCGTATCTAGGATCAAACAGCAATAAAATGCTCACTGTAATTCATTAAAACTCTGAGCGACAACTAAGTCTGTTCTAGGTTTTATTTAAAAAAAAAACACGTTTATTTGAAATCCTTTTCATATGTTAAATGAACATGACATGACACACATGATGACACGTGATGACATGATGTTTGATGTCCTTTTCATGTGTTGTGTAATGTTTACGGCTTCCAGCTGAACAGGTATTTTGTTAAGTGTTTTCTAAAGTGACAGGTAGAGTCGGCAACAAAAGTCGATTAACACTTTCGTTTACGCAATCGTGTTTATTGAGAAAAATATTTAATTAAAATTGAAACTAGTGACATTTAATTAATGAACATTCTTTCTCTCTCTTCTTTAACTCTTAGCTTCTATTATAAAACGCCAAAACGTATATTTTCGAATCTTGTCATAATAATCGGTTTTTTTTTTGCTGACCGTACAAGCACATGCCATTCTGTTTTTGAATAAAATTATATAAAAAAAATATTATATTTCATATTCTTGCCTTCGCGCAATGAGACATCACACAGATGTTAGGTAGGTAGACAGTCGTAGCTCAGGAGGGTTTCCGGAATTGGTCTTAAGAGGAACCGGGACCACCCCTAAGCGCTGATGGTGATCACCGGTGTGGTTTTAGTGAGGTAAAAATCCCACACTACCCAATCTTATTCCTCGGAGGTTGGTGCCTATTGAAGGTTTCCCCCGGAAACAAAAAAAAAACCACCCTCCTCTTTTTCGGGGGGCTTGGTGATAATGACGGCTTAATATTACAATCATGATTATAGTCTAAGAGAGAGACACTATTCTTTTTTCGCACTGGAATCATGATACCATTTATACCTACTTCGTAATACGGCCCGTGATTCGGAACGTGAAACCAAATATTCCGTGTTAATCTGGGTTTCCTTCTCCGGCGTTACATCCTACCAAACAGCTATAGGCTTGTTCAAATCCCCACAACGTGTCACCGGACGCCTGCGGTATGTGACCGCGTCACCTACGAGCAAATTACGTTGCGCTGTATTGCTGATTGGGAAAGCTATGCATGTTAAACTACACTAACTTCGTTGTATTAAAAGGTTAGCTGGAGTTATTATTCACGTGGATTGAAATTTTAGAACTGTCTTTTAAATGGGAAATGATCAAATGGCCTTTTCCGCTCTGGGCGGAGCGGAAGGGCGTATTAGAATTAGGTGTTTTTCTTTAATTATAATAAACCAGTACTTGGCTGCAATCCCGCCTGATGGTAAGCAGTGATGCAATCGTTGATGGTAAAGCGCACTAGTTTATGAAGCCTATTCACATAAAAAACTTAGGAATAGGAAGGATGACGGCAGTTGAGCGAGGTGATGCAATGTTAACCCAAGACCAACACGACTAACGATGCTGCGCCAGAGGGAGATTGATCTGGAGACTCTCCACGACCAAACTGCCGACACAACATCATTTGGCGCATCGTACCCGGCACACATCGCAACATAACTGTTCAGACCCGTCGTCCGTACGGCTTTACTAGACACCGACGAATGGCTTGGCGGCAAGATTTGGTCTGGTGGGTGGTAACTTCTGCCGGCAGCCAATGTTATGGCCCACTATACAACCTGCGGCCATCGCAGCGGTTCCTATAGACCCAGTTACTGTATGCTGATATCTGTTTGAGGCGCTATCGACCCAACCTGGGTCTTACTACAAGCCCTTTTTTTTCTTTTGGATGGGAAATCATCAAATCACCTCTCCCGCTTTGGGCAAAGCGGAAGGGTGTGTCAGACTTTTACGGAGTAAAATCCACCCATGTTCCTTCACTTGCCTGTGTGCTAGGGCCACGTGTTTCTTTTTTAACCATCAGTCTCCGTGGACACCGTCACGAAGTGCTGATATCTATTTGAGGGGCACATGAAACACAAGGCGCCGTCGACCCGGGTCTGGTTCTTTCCAGGCGGCGAGCGGCCACACTAGGATTTCCCGTATTGTGTTTCCTTCATTCCGAACATAACATTTTTTAATGATACACAGGAAGTCATTTTATGGTTTATCTTTATGATGAATAAATCGAATCAGCTGATCTTGTGATTGATTAGCTGATCGTGACCGGTCATTCTGACTCAACTTGGAGTAGACATAGCTATCTCGGGGGTTGCAGTAGGATAGCACTATCCTGCGACTCCCAGCGTAGGTGGAACTCTGGGGTTGTTTTGAAACAGTAGAGTCTGACAGAGCCCTTTCCCCTGGAAATAGAAACAAACCCTAAGTTAAGCTAGAACGACCGTCACCTTAATTACTCAACACACGATTACCCTCATTTTTTTTTTTTTTTTTACTTATTATAAACCAGCGCTTGACCGCAATCCTGCCTGATGGTAAGTAGTGACGCAATCGTTGATGGTAAAGCGCACTAGTTTATTAAGAGCCTATTCACTCTAGCCACTCTAGACACTCAAATTGTAGTCCGACGGAATCACCGCCGCTGGCAAATTGTTCCAGTCCCTCGATGTACGCGGTATAAAGGAGCAGGCGAAACGCTTCGTCCGGATCGTAGTGGTGTTAACAACGTAAGGGTGGAAACCAGCCGTACGACAGGTCGTCCCCTGGTGGAACGGAGATGGAGGAATTAAATCATGCAATTCCCTCGCACACTCCCCGAAATGCATCCTATAGAACACCGAAAGGCTGGCTACTCTACGCCTGTGCTCTAGGCTTTGGAGACCAACTCGAGTTAGATCAGGGTCACCAATCAGCCTCTTTGCACGTCACTCCACTGAATCCAAAGTGGCCAGGTGACACTTGGCAGCACCAGCCCAAATGTGGCTGCAGTACTCCACACACGAACGGACCTGTGCTTTGTATAACATTACAAGCTGCCCTGGTGTGAAGTACTGCCGGACCTTTGCGATAACGCCAAATTGATACTCAACATCGTAAACAACGGAATGAATGTTGTTGAACTGTCAAAATGAAGCCCATTACTACTGATAACGTGCTACGCAATTACCCTGCGGTACTAGAAATTAATTGCTGTACCTAAGTAGAGTAATGGGTTTCTTAGAAAATAAGGTTTAGTTGTAGACGATATACATCCCTTAGAATATATAATATGTAAAGAAAACCCTGTCCGACCCATAAGGATAATAAACGTTAGATAATCACATGACCAAATGTAATATAAAATTTTACGTAATCATCATAGTAACAATACTAATGAATTTTAAAATAATCTTTTTTTCCCGCGAATTAAAGTGACAACACCATTTTGACGGTACGCTTATAATGCGATTCGACCACGCGTCGCGTGCCCTGCCCCCCGTCGCCCGCGGAAGTGTGTCCTGCACATGTATTAAGGTACCTCTTTTTGCAAAACAATATTAATTTTTTTAGGGGGATTTTTTTTAAACTTTAGTCCGGCTTTGTCGGCATTAGTAGAATCAGTTATCGATTCCTAACAATACCTTCACGGATCCGACAGGGTTTTCTTTACATATTGTATATTTTAAGAAACTTCACTTCATTTCACAGCCCCCTGTTAGGTTTCAATTAACATTAAGGTGAATAATTTCATGGAAATTCGTGATGAAAATGATGCTTACCTAAAGGCATGCCCACAACGTGTCGGCACGCCTGCGGTCTACCGCGACACGAATGCACAAATGATGCTCTTTACCACTGATTGTGATTGGGGACTTGTAAAGGTGTAACAACGTTATTAATACTTTTATTTGATTTCTTTTATAAACTACTAGCTTTCCGCCCGCGGCTTCACCCGCGTAGAATTCGGTTATATCGCGCTTTTTACTATTCCCTCGCGAATAACAAATTTTTCAATAAAAGGTAGCCCATGTCCTTTTCTCCATGAAAGGTTTAAGCGGGAAACCGTAACAGACAGACAGGCAGACAGAGTTACTTTCGCATTTATAATATTAGTATGGATTTTGTAAATCTATTAAAATATACCGATTTTTAAGAAAATACGCGATATTCATAATGTAAATACGAGGAACAACCACAATCTTGCTGTACATCCACACTCGTCTCCACAGAGTAGGTAACTCGTTCATAGTTCAATGTAGGTATACACTTTTACAACAAGCTTCCCATGGACATTCGAAAGTTATCCATTAAACGATTTAAAAATTTATATTTGTTTAAATTTTTGGCAAATAAATCGCGAACGCAGGATATGTATCAGTACTATACCGTCGCCTAGCTCCATAAAGAATAGAGGTAAACAAACCAATTTAGGGTTATCACAACTCACGTTTTACAAATCTCCTGTTATTTACATGATTATCGACTTTTACATGCTAGCTATTTACTAACAATTCTCAATTCTCAATACTAAGAACTCCACCCGCCACCGCGCGAACGTACACAAGTAAATCCGAGTACTCCTTCTCAAAATTGTTTATCATTAGATATAATTCACATTTTATTCATATATCTTCACCAGCAAATAGCCATTAACACAGACTAAACAATTTACAAAAATATTCCTGATTCCACAAAGAGATTTAAGAAGAACAGAAGCTATACAAATTCGTCGTTAAATCGTTTTTGCAAGTAATTTGAATCACCTGTGAAGCGCTTCGTGTCACCGACCGGCCTTCGGCAAACATCGGGACCTCAAGGACAACGGTCGGCGCCCGATCGGCTAGTCATCGCTGTCATTCCTAGAGTATCGTGTATGTCCAAGCATCTTCAGATACCCACATTATATGTGATTGTGCGCAGAAGTTCCTTCGCTGCACGGGCGTTTGCGGGTGAGTCATATTTATTTTGTTAACAAACAGCTACTCATTGCTTATCGCAGAGAGGTCTTTCTACAGTGGACGGGAAAGATTAAGTTCGGCTTCGTCGAGTGTAGCAAAATTATCTTGACCTCCGCGACTGTGAGGAAACCAAAATCCATAGCTTCATTATATCTGATTATTTTTTGTACTGCACGTCGCATACATAACATTGCATTGCTACCACGATGCCACTAAAACGAACGCCCCCTGCCTCACCATCAATGTCGGTTGTAGTGCCTGAGACTGTACGGAACACCAATTTAAAATTTAATAAGGCACTAAATAACTCACCCTTGAAACATAGTGAGTCAGAGCCTGACCTCCACTCACAAACGCTTAATGTTACGGAGCGAAAAAAAAGGAAGCTAGAGGAAGAACATACCGATATTAAGGCACTTATCAAGGACATGTTTTCAGTCTTTACGAAAGAACAGGAAAAGCGATTTGAAGAGCTGAAATCCAGTATGGATGTTATGTCAAATAAATATGACGAATTTCTGGCAAACATCAGTATTCTTGAAAAAGAAAGGCAGGCGGACAAACTTATAATCAAAGAGCTTGAAGAGAAACTAGAAACGCTTGAACGAAAATGCCGGGGAACTAGCATCGAAATTAGAAACATGCCAAAACAAAACCGAGAAACAAAAGAAACCCTATGCGCCGAACTAATGCAATTAGGAAAAACTTTAAACGTCAATATTGATGAATCCAACATAAGAGACATCTACCGGCTTAAGTCTAAGGATGACTCCAACCCAGTTATCGTGGACCTCACTACCGTACCCATTAAAGACAAAGTTATCAGGGCTGTCAAGAACTTTAACAAATCCAAAGCCAAGGAGGATAAGTTAAATACCACTCATTTGAACGCTAAATACCAGAATAAGCCTCTGTACATTGCGGAAACGCTCACACACAGAACTCAGAAGGTATATTTCTTAGCACGGCAATTCAAAAAAAGCCATGGCTTTAATTTTTGTTGGACGGCAAATGGATTTGTGTATCTTAAACAAAACGAAGGCTCGCCTCATATTCGCGTAACCCATGCCTCGGACATAGATAAGTTGAGAAACACTATATGACTATTTTCTTCCTTAAGTTGTCATTACCTTGTGATTTCTATAATGCACGTTTTTGTCTATTTTAATAGTTTAAGATATAAAAATACACTTTGTTACACGTTTTTCAAAATACACTCACAATGCACCTACTATACTGTTAAAACTCAATACATATCTGTCAACCTTATCATAAATTTAAACTATGAAGCTATCAATTCACATTCACTCGTTCTGCACAGATACCCTCTCACAAACACTGGAAACACAACTATAACTCACGTACACAGTACACACCGCACAACACACAGAGATGCTTGCCATAAGTTAAACTTCCTCCCTGAAAATATTTCTTATACAATAACATCATTAAAAAAAAATTCAGTGACATAATTGATCTAACCAATAACATAGACAATATAGCTATATCCGATTCACACATTTGCACCCCCGAACAGGCAAATAACTTCGTTAAGCAACCAAATAATTATCTAAAAATCCTAACACAAAATATTAGATCTATTAATTGCAACTTTAATAATCTAGAAACCCTACTGCACCGTGTTTCAATTGATTGTGATATTATAGTCCTGACAGAATGCTGGTTGTTATGTTCAAGTAATCACAACCTTCCTGTTATACAAAACTATGTTATGTTCAACACGACCAAAAACCAAAACCAAAGTGATGGTGTTGTGGTCTATATAAAATCCACACCCCTTGTCAGCTGCAAAGAACTTTGTTTTGACGGTTCTGCCACTGGTCTAGCAGTGGAAGTAGGAACGACCTTTGCCATACTATGTATCTACCGGTCGCCGTCCAATAATAACACTAATGATTTTCTTACCGCTCTTAACAATATTCTTCCCACCTTTTCCAAAAAAAAACTGTAGCTATAACTGGTGATATTAATATAGACATTAAACCTCTCTCACTCGACACACGATCACATGACTACCTCAACACTGTTGCTTTTTACGGATTCCTTCCTACACATTATTTTCCTACCAGAGGAAATAACTGTCTCGATCATTTATTATTAAGATCCGCCTCCATAACATCTATCTCACTAATCTTCGATACTACTGTTACTGACCATTGTTCATCTCTGCTTTGCATACCTAATAAAAATACTCCTAACAATATGATTACACAAATTACCAAAACTAATTTCGACACACTGGATAAAACTATGGAGGAACTAAACTTTACACCCATTTATTCTATGTCCGATGCTGATATGGCTACAGATTCTCTGGTTAGTCTCATGGCAAAAGCTATATCCGAGAACACTGTCATTAAGGCATTACCATCTAAAAAGAGGATAATTAAGCCATGGATCACTCCAGGCTTGATACGATGTATAAGACACAGAGATGCGCTACACAAGAAATCAAAACTCTCACCAGAAAATGCCATTCTCGAAACCAGCTACAAGCGATATAGAAACTTTTGTAACAAAATTTTAAAAAAAGTAAAAAGACAGTTCGATACACAAGAACTTGATAAAGCTGGAAATAACTCAAAAGTCTTATGGGAAACAATAAAGAAAATTACAAATACACAAAAGCAACAGCATTCATCTACACAACTACTTTCACACTCGGATACACCACTACAGTCTTGTAACAATCTTAACAAGTTTTTCGTTAACGTAGGTAAAAGTCTTGCAGAAAATATTCTCAATCAGCACAATACATTCAACATGAATTATGCACACACTGCTACTCCTACACTATCATTTGTATTGGAACACACGGATAACGATGAGATAGAGACTGTTATTAATTCGCTCAGATCCAACGCTGCCACTGGTTGTGATGGCATCTCTCCCACCATATTGAAAAGATACCGCAGCACTCTGGCGCCTGTCTTGACCTACATCTTTAACCTCTGCTTTCATACTGGTAACTTTCCATCTGCCTTAAAAAAAAGCTATTATTCACCCTATTTTCAAAGGTGGAGAAGGGAACTCATTTAACAACTACCGTCCCATAGCTATACTTCCTGCTCTGTCGAAGGTACTTGAACGTCTAATTAACAAAAGATTGGTTAGCTTTCTTGAGAAAAATAAAATAATTTCTTCCCAGCAATTCGGATTCAGAAAAAATAAATCTACTTGTGATGCTGTACATGAAGTTACAGATTTTATTGTAGCGAAAATGAACGATCGCAAAAAGGTCCTAACAGTATTTCTTGACCTCGCCAAGGCCTTCGACACCATTCCTACTTCTACTCTTCTATTAAAACTAGAGAGAGCGGGCATCAGAGGGCTGCAGCTTAATCTCTTCGCCAGCTATCTCTCAAATAGACAGCAAATGGTGAAAATCGGTGAACACACCAGCAACGACCTTTCCATTTGTTACGGAGTACCGCAAGGTAGTGTCCTTGGTCCTACACTTTTTCTCATCTTCATTAATGACCTATGCAACCTTAATATCCATAACTCGAAAATTGTGTCTTTTGCAGATGATACTGCCCTTACTTTTTACGCTAATTCTTGGTCCGAGCTTCAGAATATTGCACAAGATGGTTTTAATTCTGCCTTTGATTGGCTTCGTTTCCACACACTCACACTTAACACAGCCAAAACGAAATTTATAACTTTTTCTATCTCATCGACTTCACAACCAAATATTCCGATCTGCCTAAAAGCCCACTCCTGTCACAACTCCTATCCAGGTACTTCATGTCAATGCCCCAGTATTATCGTAGTTGACAATATTAAATACTTAGGTATAACCTTAGATCGGCATCTTAACTACAAAACACACATTAGTTTACTTACAAGTAGAGTCAGAAAGCTCATGTATACAATATGTTAAGAAAACCCTGTCCGATCCGTGAAGGTGTTGTTAGGTATCGATAACTGATTGTACTAATGCATACAAAACCTGGCTAAACCTAAAAAAAAATACCCCCTAAAAAAATAAATATTATTTCGCAAAAACAGGTAGCTTACAAGGCAACACTGGTCAGCGCGGGCGACGAGGGAGGTCACGCGCTTAACCGTAGCGGTGCCGATAGGTCATGAACTCACTTGACCTCATGCATGACCTTCCACACTTGCATATGGTTAGTACCTAGCTCTCGTGTCACAGTGGGGTCCTCGTTGAATAATTCGAGCACCTACTTTTCAATATCCGGATCGTGGATGCATGGTCTCCCTACACCATGAGCTTCAATAACACTGCGGGTTACGTAGTCGCGATTTTACAGACGTTATAACGCACAATCACACGAGCCTCACATCCAAACACACACATCGCATTTTAAATTACGTTAGAAAACGAATTGATCACACAAAACACTAAACATCTTTACGGAAGGAAAGTTTACGCGAAACTGATAATAATTCCAATTTATTCGAAGTAAATGTAAAATGATTTATGATTTT
Source organism: Sesamia nonagrioides (assembly GCA_017933935.1). NCBI lineage: Eukaryota > Metazoa > Arthropoda > Insecta > Lepidoptera > Noctuidae > Sesamia > Sesamia nonagrioides. The sequence goes on from JADWQK010000495.1 coordinate 420,934, forward strand.
TATTTCATAAAAATACTTAATAGGTACACAGGTGCGCTGGCGGTGTTCTTTGAGTAGAGTTGTGTAAGTAAGTACTCAAAATATCGACGGATCGATTGATACAATTTATTTGTAACTATTATGGTATCGATTTAGTATTGCAGAATCTCATGCATGGATTCAATATTTCACAAAACTCAATAACATTCCAAAGTTTTAATTACAGTTTCTGTCTGAATGTCGATGATATTGACCGTTAAAATGTTTATAATACTTTACTAAAAAAGTATTTCATAAGACCCTCTCCTTTCTGTTTACTAATATGTAGTATTCTGTAGTCTGTGCTAATAGGTCTATCTGTTATAATATTGTTATTAGTAATTTATCGATAATGAAACGAAAGTACATTTACCATTACGTAATCTGTTTTTACAATAAATCATTCAACCTGCATTGTTTTACACTAAAATTAATAATAATAATAATTTATTTGCATCAAATGTTACAGTACATTGAAACGTTTGGTATAATAATAAATTAATCAACATCATCATCATCTCATCATTAGTTAATTATATCAACTGCGATCCAAACGATCCCAACTAGTCACAATCATTTGACAAAAATGTGTTCGCCTATTAGGCTGCAGGTACAAGTTTCGATTAATAGCGATAAAAAACGTTATTACGCAAAAATTAGTACATCACTAGTTTTTTTCTTTGAGTACGCCGACAAGCCGCCGCGCGGGACTTCACAAACGAGCACCGCCAAACATCGAGCATTAATTTATGCATTATAATATCCAACAAAGAATCAAACGATGATACCGCCGAAAATGGTGTTGTCACATTTTAAAATTTTACCTTATTTTGAGTTAATTCACGGGAAAAAAAGATTAATTCAAAATTCATTAATATTGTTACTATGATGATTATGCAAAATTTCATATTTTATTTGGTCAAGTGTTTACCTAACCTTTATTATCCTTATGGGTCGGACAGGGTTTTCTTTACATATTGTATATTCAAAACTCTTCGTCACGTTGCTAAGCAATCTGTTATTCGCAGTGTATACTATGCATTATGCCAGTCAGTCATTACATATTGTATTAGCTGCTGGGGTGGCGTACCCAAAACTACTCTCAAACCTTTGGAAGTGGCTCACAGAGCCATACTAAAAATCGCAACATTTCGGCCCTTTCTGTACCCAACCAGGGAACTATACCAAAATTGTTACGTTCTTAATGTAAGACAACATTTCATTCTGCACACCATTCTTCGCCAACATTCACAAACACCTTTTACTAAAATCACGAAGCGTCGCAAAGATATCATTTGCTCTGTTCCGCCTCCTAAATTCACATTTACTAAAAGATTTTTTACTATCTCGGTCCACATTTATACAACAAAATTAGTTCAACTTTACCTATTTATGATTTACCTTACACCAAAAGCAAAACTGTCCTTCGTTCATTCCTCCTCGGTAAAACCTACGAGGAGACTGAAACGTATCTTTCGAGTTTTTAATTAATGTACTTACTCATACTTACTGGCATGCACACCACCTTTACTCACCTCATCGCAGTACACCACATTACATCACATCACATTACAATACACGACACCATACCACAGCACACTACAGCACAGCATACCATACACACTACACCACAACACACCACACTATACCTCAGCACGGCACAACGCAACACAGCACAATACATTACATCACAGCACAGCACACCACATCATATCATACCACATGACATAAAAATACCTCATACTCCAACACATTTTATTTACTACACATTTTAGAATGCCTTGTTTTTCTTACTTAATATTGATTTTCTTTCACTTATTTTTTGTACCCACTAGCTAGTGGCTAATTGATAGTCCCAATGGGTCCATATTATAAGCTCAAAAACATGCAATGTTATTGTTACTCTACTAGGGAGTGGAATCTGTTTCTCCTTAACACAGATCACTTGGTGATCTAGCTAGGAGATCAGCGCCTCGCCCAAGTATTTGTATGTACTACATGTTCTTTGTTATGTTCTATTTCTAGACTGTATTAGCCCTTCATGTACTGCAAATAACCATGTATCATTTTACTGTCAATAAATATATTATTATTATTATTATAATTCCTATTGCAACATATTTCAATAGAATCACTACAATAACATGCATAATAACTTGGTATTTCGAAAAACCATTAAAAAGTCGAGATTAATTTTACGTGATAGCCCTACAAAAAAAGAAAGATGGATGAAAGCCAGGTATTAAACACATTTTGTGGAATTCAACCAATGAATAAAGTTGAGGAATTTGTCAATACAATATTGCATATTTTAATTACATTCAAATCAACTGTATAGCATTGTAATAATTTCAGGTATGGTTTAATTATAATATATACGTATAAAAAAAACTCTTCCTTTCTTTAAAAATATATGTCAGATACGACACGCGCACGGCACTTTTTTACGAAACAGTAGTAAATCGAGTCTTTATTCATGAAGCAGTCAATAATAAAAAAACAACATTTCCCTAGACGAAGAAATGCTACTTTGTCCTTGCTTTGGTACGTCACAATGATGGCCTTTTTGAGCAAAAGACTGAAAAGTTAATTAAGTCTAAACAAAAAACAGCACCCTACCTAAACCAATCATTCTTACTTCTTAAACCTTCATTTCTGTTTTCAGCTTTTCACCTTGTTTTACCTGACATACTACATACTGTTCTTCCAGCGATAATGGGTTTGACTTACGAGACGGGGTCATGGGCCAAACCGGGCACTTTACTAAAAAAAAACAACAAAATGATTTGTTTAACATAGGTAGTGTACACAGTTCTTAAATTCAAGTTTATAGGTCGCTATGTCATGCCAAGAAGCGTACAAATGTACATTTGTGCATGCAAAACATAAAGAAACTTAGTCAATCAAGCTTAAGGTAAACACAAATTAATAATTATATTATTATGTCAAATTGAAATTAAAAGATGTTAGGTATATCAATAAAAACAAAGTTACAAATGTCATAATACGGAGTTATTTCACTAGTCAAATAAATAAAAAAGTCTACATTAATTTATCATTCAAAAATTCATCATTCGTAAAATAACATTTGTCAATTAATAACTATTTTAATTTTGTTTTATATTGTGTAAAATTCAACGCTGAAGGAAAGCATCAAACACAAAGTTAAAAGAAATAATTCGAAGAAATGCAACATCAACCAATACACTCTGAACCCACTTGGTAAAATATTGCTCATTCCCTCTCGAAAAGAGGAGAACTAAATTATATTTTACAGCCAAAAGATGGTAGACAAAGAAGGTTACAGACGCCTGCAAAGCGTATTGCAGAAAGAGGCAAACAAAAATACGTTACATATTCAGGTTTAGCTTACGAGGAAAAATTTCCCCCACAATTTGTGAAAGTGGACAACAACAGAAAGTCTGACCCTGATAAATCGATTATCATCGGTATAAAAGTTCCTAACATCAAATAAATTGCATTAAGAGCGCAAGACAGTGACGGTAATGATTATGTAATTCTAAATATCTACCACTTCTAAGACGATAGTGGTCTCTGGGTTTGTTAGTAAAATAATGTAATAATACACGTATTGCAAAAATCATCAGAATTATGTTCATTTTAAATAATTTTTAATTTTAATATGAAAAAAGCCAACGTTGGAGAGGACTTGGTTAATTGGGCTGAAAAATTTATTAGATAACACCCATTTTCCTCATTAATTTATTTTAACAAAACAAATGCCACAAGCATTACTGCCTTATATCATAATACTAATATTATAAATGCGAAAGTAACTCTGTCTGTCTGTCTGTCTGTCTGTCTGTCTGTCTGTCTGTCTGTCTGTCTGTTACGCTTTCCCGCCTAAACCTCTCAACCGATTTTGATGAAATTTGGCACAGACAATCTTTAGACCCCGAGAAAGAACATAGGCTACCTTTTATCCCGGAAAAATTTGATGTTCCCGAGGGAAACTTAAAAAGCGCGATATAACCGAACTCCACGCGGGCGAAGCCGCGGGCGGAAAGCTAGTATCATAATAAACAGCTCTAGCCAGTACACTCTGCCAACAAAGAAGGGTTTTATCAACTCGAACCATACGCTTCTGGTCGATATTTTATCAATTCCGGCACACAAAGAAATTCACCTTAAATCTTTCTTTATGGCCGTTATTTAGGGTAGCACCACCATATACTTTACCGTGTATGGTTTAGAGGATTTTTACTGACCAGTTTCGCACTTCCCAGCTTACGGTGTTAAGTTAATTCTATGTTATTTATGGCTGATTTTTTCATTGTTATAGAGGCCAATTTAAACTATATAGGTTTTCTGAATGGAAATTGTTTGGAGGTTTTGAATTGGACGGCTTGTGACAGCCTAGTAGTTAAGACCTTTCATGGACTAGACGGTTCAAATTATGAAGGATCTTCATAATTAGAAAGGTCACATTGGATGTGACTTTTGAATTTGTATGTATCTCCTGAATCTATCTTGGTTATTATTGACATCCGTCAAGGAAAGCATTGTGAGTAACACACTATGGCTATCAATTTCAATCATCTTAGGCATATTGCTATCAATTTCAATATCTTTAGGCATATTCTTTATACTCGGTGGTAGGCCATAACATCGGCTGCCGGCAGAAGTTACCACCCACCAGACAAAGTCTTGCCGCCCAGCGATTCAACGTGTTCCGGCATGATGTCTGGTGAAGCCGTACGGAGGACGGGTCTGAGCAGTTGTGTTGCGATGTGTGGCGGGTACGATGCGCCAAATGTTGTTGTGTCGGGAGTTTGGTCGTGGAGAGTCTCCAGATCAATCTCCCTCTAGCGCAGCTTCGTTTGGTCGTGTTGGTCTTGGGCTTAACATTGCATCACCTCGCTCAACTGCCGTCATCCTTCCTACTCCTAAGTTTTCTAAGTGAATAGGCTTAATAAACTAGTGCGCTTTACCATCAACTATTGCATCACTGCTTGCCATCAGGCGGGATTGCAGTCAAGCACTAGTTTATAATTATTGTTGCATAATCCATTGCTAATGACATGAGCAATGGATTAGCATTTTGATGCATTATCGTACATTGTACGATAAATACATCAGCTCAACAACGTGACTAACTCAATGAATGTTATTGAACTTTCAAAATTAAACCGTGTTACGTAATTACCATGTAGAACGCGGAGGTTTGAATTGACATTTAAAGGAATCTTCTTCTTCGTTTCGCTCTTGATAGAACGGTCGTGATCTACGACTGAATTTGAGACATTGCTCTCCATCTATCCCTGTAGGACGACAGTCTGGAGCATTTATTAACAGGACCCCCCACTGCCGACTTGATTTGGTCAGTCCACCTCATCGGTGACCTTCCACGAGGTCAGTTCCCTCTACTCTGCCCTGACGACCAAACGCTCAATGGAGTTATTATTGCGCCTAGACACGTGACCGAAAAATCCGAGTATACGGGACTGTACTATTCCTGAAAGACGCTGTTTGATGCAAAGTTCTTGGAGTATAGAAACGGTTGTTCTAAACTCGGTCCATGATACCGCTACTGTTTGAAAGCAGAACACCTAGGTAGACATACGAATCGACTACGTCACAATTCGCGTTCTGTGTTACCTTGGGCGAATTATTACCAGCACGGTCGACGATCATGATTTTCGTCTTACTCCGATTAATTTTCAATCCAAACGTAAGACTTACGCGCTCCAACTTGAGAAGCAGCTCTTCCACGTAGACCGCGCTGGTCGCAAATAAGGTCGTGTCATTGGCGTAGCGCAGGTTTGTAAGTTTGTAACCGCCGATCGCAACAAAGAAATAATGGATCTTATACATTTCTTTTATTATGAATTTTCTCTCTAAAAGAGGAAAGTAAATTTATAAAATGCTTGAGGCGGGCTTGTGACGACGGTCAAAGGCACAGTGACAAAGTTATGAATGGTATTGATGTATTTTTTATACATTGTAGAGTTATTGTTTAATTGAGCGACATAGTTATGTCTGACAGAGTCCTGCTGGCTTGTATGGGTCAGAATTAGGATTGTAACGGAGCTTCGCCTCCGCTTCCGTTACTGCGGAAGTTCCGCAAGAAATCGTATCTTCGCTTCCGCCTCCGCCTCCGCACAATTTTTGCGGAGTTATAACGGAGGTTTATTTACGTGTACGACAACCGTCCGGCCGCGTTTGAGCGCGAAATGGTCAAGAATCAACTAGTGCGAGACGGGAAGACGGCAAATACAATTTGTATCTCCTTAATTTTCATTACTAGAAGGTAATATTTTTTTACTAACAGTACTAATATTAATGTACGTAAGTATTTAAAATAAAATAAAAATGTTTTAGTTAACCATAAATTTCAATTTTTTCTATATCTACTTTCACCTCCGCCTCCGCCTCCGTTAACCTCCGCATCCGCGGAGGTGAGACTCGTCGCCTCCGCATCCGCCTCCGCCTCCGTTACAACCCTAGTCAGAATGTTGGGCAGCAAAGTGATGAATGAAAGGCAATTGCATGCAGCTGAGATGACAATGCTAAGAGATATGAGCGGTATTAGAATAATGAATAATGAGTTATGTCTGGCAAAGCTCTTTGAATAAAGAATTTAAAAACCGACTTCTTTTGAAGTCGGTATCAAAAGTAAAATTATTTTTTAGAAAAAATAATTTTACTTTTGTCATGGCTCTAGAAATAGGCGGCGAGCTAAACAGCAAAAACCTCGAGACACCAACTTCTAGAGCCATGACAAAAGTAAAATGATTTTTTTCCATATAAATGTTTTTTTTAAGTCGGTTTCTATATTTTTGTAAAAAGTTTTTATTTCATGCTTTTCAGTTTCTTAATCGAAATTTGAAAATGATTTTTTTCACCTCATAACAATAGTGGCAGCCATAACCCTTGTTAGAATAAGTTGTCATCAATACGAAAAAAATCTCTATCTCAATAACTACTGAACCGATTTTGGTTAAACTTATAGTATTCCCTAAGTTGAACAATAGATAGTACAACAAAAAAAGAATTACTTTAATCGAACTTGTAGTTCCGGAAATATGCGCGCACAAACATAAAAACATACATACATACCTATGTACACTTGAAATTTGATTTATTTACATACGGGTCGAATTGATAACCTCCTTTTTTTGAAGTCGGTTAAAAATAGAAATAGTATTCTTAGACAATATGCATTTGAAGGCAATTTACGTACTTTTTTTCAGTGATATAAAAAAAATATTTCTATCTTTTATCTTTACTAATATATAAAGCTGAACAGTTTGTTTGTTTATTTGAACGCGCTAATCTCAGGAACTACTGATCCGATTTCAAAAAATATTTCTGCGTTGGATAGCCCATTAATCCATGAAGGGTTTAGGCTTTATAACACAAATCAGGCTCCGACCAACAGGAGCGGAGCATTAAAAAAAACATATCAAAACTTACGCGGGTGAAACCGCAAGGCGCAGCTAGCCTTTTATAAAATTACAGGTGAACGGAAAACTAAAATAAAATCTTTGCAGTCATTCTAGAGATTTCCTAAACTTAATATACGAACTTACTTAGGAGTTTCTTATTATTTCACATAGCTTTCGGGTTAATACAATCAACTGTGCTAACACTTTCTTCCACTACGTAAATAACCCTTACTGCAACAATACAAACTTAATCAAACACATAACATAATCAACCTATAATGTTCCACTTCCGGGACACAGGCCTCCTCTCGCTGAGAGAAAAATAGGCTATAATCTACCACGGGGGCCCAGTTCGTGTTGGTAGATTGTAGCGGTACCTACATGGAATAACGCATCATACGAATTCTACATCGCAATCAGAGTTTACCGTGCAATTAGCATATATCATCATCATCATCAGCCTCTACTCGTCCACTACGGGACATAGGCCTCCTTCATGGCATGCCAACAAGCTCGATCCTGAGCAGTTCTCCGCCAGCCACTACCAGCCACCTTTTTGAGGTCGTCGCTCCATTCCGCCCAAGGGCGTCCTACGCTACGTTTGCCGAGACGCGGTCTCCACTCGAGGACTCGTTTACCCCAAATGTTGTCGGTCCTGCGGCATATGTGACCAGCCCATTGCCACTTCAGCTTGCTAATCCTCTCACCTATGTCGGTGACTCTGGTCCTCTGTCGGATTACCTCATTTCTGAAGCGGTCCTTCAGAGAGACCAACATATATACAACTTCCCAATTTCAAGCATTGGGCAAGTGCCCGCCAGATATAACACCCGTCTGATCGGAGGATTATCCCTCTTCTATGGAGGATGAGTGAACTTTACCCCCCGTTCCTCATGCCTCCACATAGATGTCACATGTCTTCGAATTTTTTGGCTTTAGGACATGCCGGTTTCCTCATTATTTCAAATCAAGGTCAATGTTGTTGAACAAAAAGGACATCAATGTCAACGTCAAATTGTTTACCATTGATCTGCGCTTGACTGTGCCTTGAACATTATGACGTGATCATTTTCGAGACTATAATAGTAAAATGCTCAAGAATATGGACAAAATTCAGTCAGACGTGTCATTTATTGCGAGTTTTCATTTTATCTGAAATTGAATCTTAAAAACTCATGGGTCTATGAAATTGGTCTGTAGAGGTAAAGGCTCGTCTGTTCTGTTAGTATCTTGACATTTTAACAGACTTAAAGAAAATGAGGAGATGCTACTTAGAAATTTCTGATGGAATAACCCTATCAACATCATCCACTCCCAGCGTTTATCCCAGTCGCATCCGAAGTTTTATCAGCTTTGGAGTCTGGGGTCCGCTTTACAAATTTAACTGGCGATTTCGGCTAAACTACGATAGTTTCCGTGAAGCGACTGTCGTCTGTCCTTCACAACCCGAAGGCGATAGCGAAGCATTAGACTAGAGTTACCAATTGTTGGACTTTTGAGCCCGAAAGTATAATAACCAGTCTTATCAAGGAGTATCCTATTACCCAGTAAATGGGCTGTGGAGGTCAGACAGACAGTCCCACCGTGTAAATGACTGGTATTCTGCTGAAACTGGTTGGATTGGCAGTCGACCCCAACAAAATTGGGAAAAAGCAACACCACCAGACAAAGTCCTGCCGCCAAGCGATTCGTCGTATTCCATCATGATGTCTAGTGAAGCCGTACGGAGAACGGGTCTGAGCAGTTGTGTTGCGATTTGTGTGTACGATGCGCCAAATGTTGTTGTGTCGGGAGTTTGGTCGTGGAGACTCTCCAAATCAATGTTGGGTTTAACATTGCATCACCTCGCTTAACTGCCGTCTTCCTTTCCATTCGCTAAGTTTTTGTTTTTTGAGTGAATAGGCTCTTAATAAACAAGCGCGCTTTACCATTAGCGATTGCATCACTGCTTACCATCAGGTGGGATTGCGGTCAAGCACTAGTTTATAATTATATAAAAAAAGGCTAGCCTTTTAAACTTTTATAACGTCATCATCGCCTTAAGACAGTTTTGATCATGGTGATCATCAATATTTACATTAAAATAGAATGTATTCTAGTTTACGAAGCTGTCGTATGGAGAATAATGTTATTTGCAAGAATACTTAATATTTTTAGTTTTGGTAGGCCTTCTTCGCCCCCTCCGGCGTAGACGGGCGGGGCGAAGAAGGGGGTTCGAACCCCCATCTCCTTTAGCCCCGGAGTGTGGCCCGCGTCTGTGGTAGCCCCCACACACGCATTACACTGGTCACCACGTCTGAGGTATACCTCGGTCTCCCCGGGCAATCTTCCCTTGGCGCGGAAACCGGCTTAGCCGGAAAGCCCTGGGAGTGCCACGAGGATAATGCCTTCGGGCAGATCCCATGGTACTCTCAACGCAAGGCCCGAGGGGAACCAAGTGGTTTTAGTGGGTATTCCCAGCCTCGGCAGGGCGAGTCCCACACACGCCTGCCGCCTAATAGCTAGCTAGCGGTGGGTACGGTGCGTAAAGGCATTTCCACTCGTAAAAAAAATATTACGTAATAATTTGTAGTTTATTTAGTTTTAGAAGTTTGTAATTTATATTTTCACTAATAAGTCTTTTTTATTCTAAAAGAAAGAAGATAGAGTCCGAGATATAATAAAAATCGCTTTGCAAGAAACTCTACCAAAATCAAAAGCTATTTATTTTAATTAGGGTGAGAATCAGCACTTTGAGAACATCACATGACTAAAGACAGTCCCCAAAAACGCCCACCCTTCAACACTTCCTAGTGCTTTCGCTGTGAAGAAGTGACGGAACAAACTCCCCAGCAGCACAGCTGTCTGTTCGTTTACACAAGAATACACAGATTTAATGATAACATAGAATTTACCAGAATATGCCAGCTAGCCACGCCAAAATACCAGCAAAGCAAAAAAAATAATTTGAAAAATCATTAATTAGTATTATAGTAAATAAGAAATATATAATAGAATTATAATGAATTAGGACCCGCGAATAAACAAAATAATACATCTATCGTTACAATTTTAAAATATTTTACAATATCTACAAGAAACTAAGTCCATGTGATTAAATCAATATAGAGCGAAGCAGCTCTAACATAGCTTTCAATCTACTTTGTAGTGAAATTGGAAATTTACGGAACTAAATGAAAATGTAGTCTCTTTGAATAACTATTTGTTATAGGACTTACCGCTTCGCTGAGTTCAGAAAAGATTCAAATTGCTACTCTTAAACCTACGGATGATTGAATTTGAATTAAACTATCGTTTTAGTTTTTCAATGTTGTAAAGACTTCATATATTATACAGAGTGGTGCTGACAAAACGACAATAAATTAAACATCGTGTACTTCAACACATTCTCAGTCTACCCATAAAAAAATGATATAAATATATCCATTAGTTTAGTTACAGGAAATTATTTTTCATTTTTCACATTTTCATGTTGATAAGGAAGCGCTTACAGGGTAATGACCGCATTCTGCGGTACCAAACTATAAATGACACAAAAAAAAGGAGGTCGATACAGGATCGCGCTGTTGCCGAATGGAGGTCAATGAACCAATATTTTTAAAGGATGTTCTATTCCGTTTGCCATTTTTTACGATTTAGTTTGTTTGAAATTTTATTATTTTTATTTTTGATGCTAGGTTTTTTCTATGGTTTAGGATTATTCCTATGAACCAGCAGTGTTCGTGTTTTCATTTATTGTCGTATTGTCAGCACTACTCTGTATATAGGTATATTCTGCCGAAAGGGAGGAGAATGTACGATTTAAAACCGTTCGTACGCATGTACAAACGTATTTTCTTTATTTCAAAAGAAAAAGGAAAATGAAAAAGTGTATTGAAAATGATTGAATAAAAATGTAACACAAACAGTCAATAACGTTCCCACTTTTGGGACACAGGCCTCGTCACAGAGACTGGGAGTGGGACATAATCTACCATACACTGTGATCTCACATCTTCTAAATTACTTGGGTTTCCTCATGACGTTTTCCTTGATTCATTATTATCATCATTTCAGTGTATAATCCCGGTTTCGCGGCTTTCGCGTTGGAGCCCGGGGTCCGCTTTCCTACATATTACGCCTCCATTTCGCACGATCTCTGACATCCCGTGGTGTGAGACTGTTGGCACGCATGTCATCTCTTACAACGCCAAGCCAGCACTTCTTTGGTCTATCTCGTTTGTTCCGGCCCGGCGGAGGCGCCTTGGCAAGACATACTACATACACATATTGGAGTTGGACATATTGGGTTTAAACCGATCCTCACATTATGCGATGTGGAAACGGATGTCATCTTTTCTGCAATAGTCAAAGTATTTTTAGCCCATTATCGGAAGGGTGAGAACCCACTTTGCCTAATGGACCGTGCTTTTTATAAGCACAACCATGACGCGAAGCAAATTCTTCAGAAAACCATTATTGTAAAAGAGTATCATTTATCATCAAATAGTTTTTACCAGAGTTTTCGGTCGCGTGTAGGTCGGAAAATCATTTAATAGGAATTTTTATTTATTATTTATACCTACAGGAATCTTTATTTATAAGAAAATTATAAAGAACCACAAAGTTATGACCTTGTTATCCTACTTGGCTGTCTAAACCAAAATATGGTCAACGGTTCGCTCGGGCGGGCGAGCAGTGCGTTGACCAGTGGCGTCTGCTATTGCGCGGGCGTGCGCAGTACTATCCACCGTAAACTGCATGGCGCGGAAAGGTCTTTTGATGAATTTCCATCCAAAACAAAAAAAAGGTACGAACCCCATTAGGCGCTTTACTTTGAGTAAATTATTTCATCACCAGAGCCAAAAACTTCGAAGACTTGTGACATCTACCTTGTGCTATCGCGCGTGGTAATTACGGCCCACTCCCTCTCACCGAGAGGAGGCCTGTGTCCCAGGAGTGATGAATATTACTAATTATATTATAATAATAATAATATTTATTCAAAATTCCTCAAATAACAAATTAATACAGTAAGCCTTAAACGTAAATTAAGTCTTTCGTGCCTGAACTAGGAAATCCTGTATTTCAAGCATTAAGAGCTGTAACAACAATCTAAAGAAATTAATAAATAAACAGTAGTAACAAACAAATTATATTAGGTACTAGCTGTTGCCCGCAACTCCGTCTGCGTTGACTTCGGTTTGAGCTCAGTTGATATAAAATAAGCGCTTGTTAAAAAATTGGAGCAATATGTACGTCCGCGTTCGCCCCCGTTTTCGCAACATTTTTTGTTACTGCTCTGCTCCTATTGGTTATAGCGGGATGTTATATAGCCTATGTCCTTTCTCAGACTCTAGACTATCTGTGTACCAAATTTCATTACGATCGGTTAAGTAGTTTTGGCGTGAAAGGCGGACAGACAGACAGAGATACTTTCGCATTTATAATATTAGTATGGATTAAATACAGTCACTTCAGCACAATTAGTAAACTCTCTGTACCTATCTTCGTAGGACAATTTCTGAAGAGTATCCCTCGGAATTTTTTACAGTATGTGTAATTTAAGGAGCAGAAGTTTGCTTTCGCATTTAGTCTATTTTAGAGGAGAGGACCGAATAGGTAAAATTTTGTTACAAAAGTATGCTTTGTTTGCTTTTGAGGACAGAATAGATCTCTAAGTCTTTTTTTATATAAATTATAAACTAGCGCTTGACCGCAATCCCGCCTGATGGTAAGCAGTGGCGCAATCGATGATGGTAAAGCGCAGTAGTTTATTAAGAGCCTATTCACTCTAGCCGTGAAGAAACTCAAGTTGTAGTCCTACGGAAACACCGCCGCTGGCAAATTGCTCCTTTGTTTATTGGTATGTTCAGGCATGTATGGTCAATCTGGGTGTACTATTGCAGAGATACCACCGGAAAACCATACTAAAGTCACTTTATTTAAAAAAAATCATAGTATAAGATTGTAGCCGCAGTATTTTACTACAAAATCCTCGAAGCCTCGGGTTAATAGAACCTCCTTTCTTATAATAATAGAGACGTATAAAGGACTCATTTCTATGGATTTTGTACAGAATATGAGTGGCGTGCGTATAATGGAACATGGGAAACAATAATGTGGGGACTTTTGTTCTCTCTCGTTTGTTTCTTCGGGTTTACCATGATACAGTTTGTTTGTCTATGTAAAGAAAACCTTGGATCTTCCTGTTATTGGGCTAATTAAGTTCTATTTTTAATGTTTGGTTGCATTAAGGTAAATATAATAACCATTTAATGTGAAAGAAAAATAAATATTATGAAGGAATATTATTATTATTAGTAAAAAAAATAACAGGTTGAAGCAAAATGTGTGTCATCACTAAACGGCAAATATACTTATTTATTCAAATTTTTGGCACTTAGAAGTACAAAGGCAGACATTATGCGTTAGACATTCTATACCAGTCAAGTTATAATATGCAATATGTAAAGAAAACGCTGTCCGATCCATGAAGGTATTGTTAGGTATCGATAACTGTTTCTTCTAATGCCTAAAAAGCCGGGTTAAACTAAAAAAAAAACCCTATAAAATAAATATTATTTCACAAAAGGAGGTAAATTTATACATGTGCGGTAGGCAATACATGCGCGGTCGAAAGGGGGCAGGGCACTTGTCATGTGGTCTCATCGCTATTCGTTCATAGATCGCTATTCGTTTATACTAGCTTTCCGCCTGCGCCTTCGCCCGCGTGGAGTTCGGTTATATCGCGCTTTTAGATTTCCCTCGGGAACATCAAATTTTCCGAGATAAAGGTAGCCTATGTTCTCTCAGGGTCTAAATATATCTGTGCCAAATTTCATGAAAATCGGTTGAGAGGTTTAAGCGGGAAAGCGTACAGACAGACAGACAAAGTAATTTCGCATTTTTAATATTAGTATAGATGGGTCGGACGGGGTTTTCTTTACTATTGTATACTTTTCCGGCCGCGGCTTCGCCCGCATGGAGTTCGGTTATATCGCGCTTTTTAGATTTCTCTCCGGAACATCAAATTTTTCTGGGATAAAAGGTAGCCTATGTCCTTTCTCAGGGTCTAAAGATTGTCTGTGCCAAATTTCATCAATATCGGTCGAGAGGTTTAATCGGGAAAGCGTAACAGACAGACAGACAAAGTAATTTCGCATTTATAATATTAGTATGGATGGGTCGGACGGGGTTTTCTTTACATATTGTATATACAACACTAAACCAAGGGAGAGTGGTCTTGATGACTCTACGGTATTTGTTTCGTTAATAATTCCAATTCAATAACAATTTCCGCTTAATTGCATACCGACTTATGGTCGTGCATATCACGAGGAAACGCATTCCAAAGAAAATTAAAAAAATCCAAAGGTGGCGAGAGAGAAATGATGACAATTTTGAAGTAGGTACTTAGTTATTTTTCTCGGTAAAGCTTTTACTATTATCACTAACTTTGTTCTGTATTAGTCAGTTAATTAATTAGTTTATTGAGAAATTTTATTTTTGTTATCTTATCCCTATTGCATCTTACTAATGGGCGAAGACCTCCTAATTTTATTTCCCATAACCTCTATGTTGCTTTCATAATTAGATCGTCATATCAACATTGCCGCTGTGTCAATTTAGCAAAAAAAAAAAAAAAGTAAACAATTTCTTGTGCGGGTCAAGACGCTGCCATGACATGCATTTTGTATTCCATACTTGTCGCTACCAGGATTATAATTGGATAATTCCTTAGCAGAGACAATGAACAATAAGCCTTAGTACATTATGTATATGATAAGAACTTGGCTACATAAGTACCTACCATGTGTTACACATGACATGGATGTAGATCCAGTCTTTTGTTTTGAACACGTTTCACACCTGCTAAGACATTGTAAGCTTTACCTGGAGTAATGACCGCAAAGCCTTGAGCCGATCCCTTTTAGTGGTTGGCACAGTTGCGTTTATAGGAAACGGTTCCCATATTACCCTAAGGCTATGGGAAAATTCATCAAAGAAAATGCGTTGGAAGCAATAAAATTCCTGCCTTACAGAGTTGTAATAACATGGAATAGGCTCCTGGAAAATGTAGTGACGGCGCGGCGGCAACACTGAACTGCGAATAGATATATTGAGTTTTTGGCGGGAAATTCAAGCTGAGTGTTACGCTCATTTTTCATTGGACTTTAAAAATTATTTATAGTGTTGTTTACTAAATAAAAGTGCGTGATTTATGTAGTAAAAGTGCATTCAGTAAATAATTCATAAAGAACAGTGAAATATTGCAGCATAGTGACCACATCATGACTTTGCCTCAAACCTCCCTCGTAAGACGGTTCACGCGGTCGGTTTTTTTTTTGCGACATGAATAATTCATGACGTGACATTGGCTAAATGCACAAACCGTGCGAAGCCAAAAAAAAGAAAGAAAAGATGGATATATTACACATAAAGAAATGAAAAAATAAAAGATTGCTCTTAGCGATAAGATCGCCCATTATGTCACCCTTTTGTAAAATCTTCTTCATATTAATGTTCTGTTAAATATATGGCACATAGTATAACTACTACGCCAAGCGGTTTCACCCGCGTAGGTTTCGATATGCTGCGCTCCTATTGGTTGCAGCGTGATGTTATATAGCCTAAAGCCTTTTTTTGGATTAAGGCTATCCAACGCACAATGATTTTTTAAATCGGACCAGTAGTTACTGAAATTTGCGTGTTCAAACAAACAAACTCTTTAGCTTTATATAATACTAGCTTTCCGCCCGCGGCTTCGCCCGCGTGGAGTTCGGTTTTCGCGCTTTTAGATTTCTCAGTGTTTCTCTACTATATTATGCATTTATTATACATACAAACCTTCCTTATGAATCACTCTATCTATTAAAAAAAAACCGCGTCAAAATCCGTTGCGTAGTTTTAAAGATCTAAGCATA
This sequence comes from Sesamia nonagrioides, assembly GCA_017933935.1. Classification (NCBI taxonomy): domain Eukaryota; kingdom Metazoa; phylum Arthropoda; class Insecta; order Lepidoptera; family Noctuidae; genus Sesamia; species Sesamia nonagrioides. The sequence continues at coordinate 437,267 of JADWQK010000495.1, forward strand.
CATACGGACATACAGCGAAAGCGACTTTGTTTTTATACTATGTATTGATTAGTATAGAGTATAGATAAAGAGTATTCTGTCTCTACTACTACCTATTTAAATTAGTCCAAGTTACTTGAACATATATTCATCCGCCAATTAGCTGCTAGAACTCACTTTGGAATGAGCATTCATAATAATTCAGCCTAAATGTTCACACAGTTGTGACACAAGCCTCCTCCGAGTGAGAGGAGTGGGCCGTAATCCACGAGAGAGAGAGAGAATGAGAGAGAGAGAAAGAAAGAGAGAGAGAGAGTCCAGTGTGGTTTGATAGAGGTCAGCATGTATTCAGAAGTTTTTGGCTGTAGGACATGCCGATTTTCTTCATCATGTTTTCTTCATCGCTGAGAGCAGTGGTAATGAAATAATTCAAATAAGTAAATCGTCTATCTGGCTTTGAAGTCATAAGTAGGGGTCATTACCATCAACTTCGTTGGCAATGTGTCATTTAAAATAAGCATTTATTAATAACTCATTAAACACGTGGGTGTTGTTAGAGGTATTTAGGTTTAGCAAAAGGCACTTTCCTAAAATCGTCGTCAAAGGGGATTTAACCCACGTATAACCGACATAGCCCGAAGAATTGCAACACTAAAGTGGCAGTGGGCTGGACACATTGCCCGTAGGACCGATGCCCGATGGGGCCGACGGGTTTTCGAGCGGCGACCACGGACCGGAAGACGTAGCGTGGGTAGGCCCCCGACAAGGTGGACCGACGACCTGGTGAAGGTCGCGGGCAACCGCTGGATGCGGGAGGCGCAGGACCGGTCGTCGTGGAGAAGCTTGGGGGAGGCCTATGTCCAGCAGTGGACGTCTTTCGGCTGAAATGATGATGATGATGATGATGTAAGTACATAAAAAATATACGTACATATTTGAGTTTCTGTAACAAACGGGCGTATCGCCATGCTGCCGCGCCGAAGGGAACCATTATTTTATCCAACATTTTAAATAAAAGCCAGCATTGGACAAATGGAAGCCCCAAGGGTCCTCGTTAAAATACTAAAATACTTGCAAATCGTCTGTCTTGTAGAAACGTCCGCACATCAAGCTACAATAATCTGTCAAATTTCTTTATAAGATTTTCAACTCTATCGCTAAAGCATTGAGGTTCAAGGTTGATTGGGAATATTTGACAGAAATGGGCAGCTTGACCTGCTGTCGTCCGTATCTATGGAGTGGGTCCTAATCAAAGAGATTTAAGATGAATAGAGTGGGCATGTGTCAAAATGGCGTAGAAAAACTGTGATCCCATGTCTCAGTTGCGCCATCTAGTACAATATAGCAAAATTAGATCGACACTTGGAGACAAAATATATTCAGCTATTGCCCGGTAGGTGGCCAGTGTGGTCTATGTTGCCAGATCCGATTTAATACCCTAGTATAATTCAAATCGGGTAAATAAATATTGAAAAGTAAACAAATTATGTAAAACTTGTTTTGTACAAACATCAAAAACTGTTTTAGTATTTTATTCGCTACTATTCATTTTCCGTGACACCGTCTATTGGTATTTTAGATATGTTTTGCTTACGAATTATTATAATACTCAATTTATTGCGATTTTTGAGTATAATAAACCTTTTAGGCCATAAAGCGCATTTTGTTTTACAATTTTTGTTTGCATTTTGTTTTTAGCAAAATTATTCTTTTTACATGTTTGTTTGCAAATGTTTTTAAATGGCAATACTAAAAACTTTTGTAGGGTTTGCATCATTTCGATATAAAGTTATCGATAATATTTAAAGAAGTTTTCGAATTTTGATAGTTTGAAACAAAAAAATTAGGAAGCAGAAAGTTTATAGGTAATTTCATATTTTTTGTTTACAGTTTTTTATTTATATAATTCTTTTAATATAATAGGCGCTAAAGTTTAAAGTTGCCGATTTGTACTGAAAATCTGAATTGTTTATTTTTTAATTATCAACTAATTTCAAAATAGCTAATGTATACATAATAATTACCATTATTATGTATACATTGCTGCCTTCTAATAGGAAGGTCATTTATGCCTTTGCGATAGAACTCTGAGGTTCTAGACTGCACAAACTGTGTGAAAACAGAACTGCCTCCTGGGAAGAAAATTTCTTGTCACGTAGATAATTGTCCAAATCAGGACAAAAATAGTAGTCCAAAAATAACAAAAACCTAGGTGAATGTAATAGTACTTCTTCATTAAATTTTGTTCATCAATATGACATGATTATGTTCAAATAGAGTTAAAAACAAATAAACTTGAAATATAGAAATATTTACTTAAGTTTATTTAGCTTTATTTTAAATGTCAATAAAATATAGCAATAAGTTTTCAACTTATTAAATATTATCGATAACTACATCGATAAACAACATTACTACATCTCTACAAGTAAATAGTAAAACTACTCAACAATAGAGGGCGCTTATTACAATAATAGAAAACTTTCTAGATTTCTACGAATTTTTTTAAATTTTAATTACAGAGAAAATATAAACAATTCATACGAAAATAATCCGAAGTTAGGTCCAGTCGTTTTACCATAACGAGATGTACAGTAACGCAAAGCGCAACCGGGCATATTTCCTTAGAAAATGTTTATTCTTAGTGGACACAAATTACGTCTTGATGCGCAGGGGTACCACACTAGACTAAGTGACATTTAACCAGTTTCAGAAGTATTGGATTACGATTTTGTTCTTGATGTCCTGTCTATTGTAAATATAATTTTAATGTCTTTGGTCCTAATGATGTAAATATTTTGAATTGGCCTTATCTACTTTTTATTATTTACTTTAGTATACTAAACTACTATAGTAAAAAAATTCTGGCTAAATTTATGTACTCCGAAGCCGAACTCCATTAGTTTTCTTATTTGGTAATTATATTACATTTTAAGGCCAAAACTAATTACTAACTACTTAACTAATTAGTTCGGCGCAATTAGGGTCAGTTTTATTTCCATTTAGTTTGAGAACAAGGCATACATAAAAATAATATCTAAGTACGTAAGAGTTTATCGTCCGCGGATCCCTTCGAAACGCAAGTATTCTCGGCTAGCCAGTGAGTCGAGCACGCGTATCGACCGTGCATACAAACATGTTGGCGTACAAAATGTACATTGTTTAGTCAAACAGGCTGGTCACAGCGGGGTGACGAGACGCAGGCGGGGTGCGGGGGGCAAACCTGCGCAGTTACCCCACCCAACACGCTCAGTGACCTGCGCGCCGCGCCGCTCGTCGAACGCGTCAAGCGCCAACAAAATGGCTGATGCTGTAAACGTTGTCTTCCCGCGAAAACTTGTCAAGGAATTTGTTACCCTGTACCAGAATCTACCATGCCTGTGGGATAAGCACTGCATTTCATACAAAATGAAACACAAACGACACGAAGCAATCACGAAGTTGACGCAGCTTGTACAAGAATACGATCCGAGCGCTACAAGAGTGCATGTTTTGAGGAAAATAGAGAGTCTCAGAGCTTGCGTGAGGAGGGAACATAAGAGAGTGCAACATAGTAAGAAGATTGCGGAGAATGAGGCAGATATCTATACCCCACATCTGTGGTATTACGATCTGTTTACGTTCATGTTCCAGACTGACGCGATGAATGAGGACTATGATAAAAAGAAAGGAAATGTTTCTTCGCCCCAGCCAGCTACAGAGGTAAGTAAACTGGCACATGGTCGGCAGATTTATCTACCAGTATGTTACAACCATGAACGCGCATGTGCGGTAACAAGTTGTCTCAGATAAGAGGCATTGCAATGTTTCTCTTATTTTTTAGGAAAACACAGTTATATATATTCGGAAATCCACTGTATTTCTCTATGTCAGTCTTATTTTTGTCGGTTTTTCGCCCTTGTTTAACGCCGTTCAAAAGGAAGGATTTTCACCCAGAGCTCTGCAATACGGATTTATTCAGTGTACATAGGTATATAACCCTATATTTCTGAAGGACAGGTAACATTGCAAAAACATTCCTGATATTATTACCATAAAGTAAATAATTACTATGTGGTATGATTTATAATTATAGGATTAATTAAATCTAGTATAATCAATAAAACAAAGCCGGATTAGTTACACAATTTATGTCTCAAGAACGGCTGGACCCAACTCAATAGCTGTATTAAAGCACTAAAAAATAGAAACCAGAAAAAAAAGAAGATAAGTCTCATACATTTTGTACGGAACGACTTCTTTCATTATATCTGAAGAACGGAATGACTGACTTCGGTGGCGGTTCCAAGTTTGTTGGATCAACTAATTGACTAATCATCATCCCAGCGTTAATCCCAGTCGCATCCGAAGCCTTTTCAGCGTTGGAGTCTGGGGTCGGCTTTACCAGTCCTACTGCTGATATGGCTAAACTTCAACATTTTTCGTGAAGCGACTGCCGTCTGACCTCCACAACCCGGAGGCGACATCGAAGCATTGCAGTTAGACCAACTAATTGACTATAATTAGTTTATTGTGTACCTACCTATAAAGAGATCGTAAAACAGGTCATTCGTATTAATTTATTTATTTATTCTTTCGCACATGAATTGTACAGAGCCGGACTTAATGCCTTAGGCATTCTCTGCCAGTCAACCAAAGGTGGTGAAGAGATTAAATGGTAGGCGCTATAGTTGAAAAAATTATAAAGAAAAAAAAGCTCTTAACATTGTTTAAATAATAATTGATGGTATTTACTGTACTCCCATGGCACAGCATCATGCTGAGTGGAAGCATTATTTTCACAGTTATGACGTGCAGCTTTCGAATATTCTGTTTTGCATTAATGTTTAAAGTTATATTTTGCTTTTACTTTTCCTTATTGTTTGAATTAATTATCTTTTTGTATACTCGTACTACTGTGCCCAATATACCTAATTTTATTACTTTCTTTTCACATTCAGTACTTACGGTATCAGTATCAAGAACTCTACAAAAGTCAAATTATCGAGAACAATCCGTAAAAGGATAGAAAAAATGTCGTAAATCCAGTTTAAAGCCTATCAAACTAGATCGACAGACCAAGACTTAAGAACCTTGGACGATGCGTTGTTTAGTACTTGTATAAACATTTAAACTGAAGATGTTTCGTAAAAAATAGTACATATTAAAGCCCACATGGACAAGGAAAAGGGTGCAACAACGAAGACCGCCCAGACGGAAACCGAAAAGAAATTAATCTAAATACATTGACCAAGTTTAGAGAATATTGAAGACATAATATCAATTAATTTGTTTCTAGTGAAGACAATAATGCTTCTATATAAATCTCGTACTGATGTATATCACTTGTAAGAAAATGCAAAATATAGTAAGAAGTTATAATTTACTACGATCAAGTAAAAGGGAAGGATAGGAAAGGTAAAACACAGTGAATTGAAATTATACAAAGCTCTATCCAAGTAATAAACTGTAGCTATTAAGCATCGAAGAATAATGGCGTCAATCAATGCAGTACCTTTAATTTTTTAACCATGATTTGCTACGATCAATTCCTTTAAGTTTAAAAGGAGCTAGTGATAAAATAAGTCACGTAAAATAACTTACCCAAGTTCTGTAGAAGATATTTAACTTCATAATAACTTTTTCGTTTCATTAATACCAGCAACCATCATTCTAGCTAATACATTAAAGTAAGAAGATTAGAAGTCTTGATTTAAGACTAGACTTTAAAAATAAATATGTAGATTCAACAAAGGATTACCTTTTGGACTGAAATGCCAGTTTCAGTATTTATTATAGTAAAGGGTATTGTGGGACACATTCAACAATAAAATTTCAGACATTTTAGATCCTCATTTATGAAGTTTCTTTTCCTCCATATCTATCCATTCTACCTATTCTAACTATGGCTATGTAGGAAGTCGGTGATTGTGGAGGTGATGGCACCTCCACAATCACCGACTTCCTACATAGCCATAGTTACCATCATCATCATCATCTCAGCGTTAATCCCAGTCGCATCCGAAGCTTTTTCAGCTTTGGGGTCTGGGGTCCGCTTTTACCAGTCTAACTGCAGATTTGGCTAAACTTCGATATTTTCCGTGAAGCGACTGCCGTCTGACCTCCACAACCCGAAGGCGATATCTAAGTATTGCAGTTAGACCAATTTTGTTGTACTTTTGAGAGCGCCAACAACTCGTAACGACTGCCATTAGATGTTCGTATGGCAACCGGGACCAACGGCTTAACGTGCTTTCCGAGGCACGACCAGACCAGTGCAAATATTCATATTCATCATAGTTACCATTTCTAACAAAACCCTTTCATCGTTCCTTTTCTTTCGAATCGAAAATCGAATACTAAACCAACCAATAACGAAAGCGATTGACCACGTGACGCGATAAATCACGTGGTCAATCGTTCCCGCTATTGGTTGGTTTGGTATTCGATTTCGCTTAGCTACAAAACGATGTTACATTAGCTACAGGCCCGGAACATATTATCTATTCTAAAGTGTAATTTAAAGCTTCAAATGTGAGTAGCTTACACCAGCGAGCTAGTCATAAATCAGTAGCTAGTCAGTCCTTGTGCTTAAACCGTAATCACGTAGATTGTCCAGTACTTCAAAGGTATTTTGCTTAGACTCTGATTAGACTGAAAACAGATAACAGAGAAGTAAAAACCGTTTATGGCGACGTCGTTTACAACAACATACTGGTTAAAATGGTCAAAATCAAAGGTCCCTGGCTGAATGCTATATGACCGCCTTATCAAAAACATTGGCTTTTACTACATTGTTTACTACGACATACCGTACTAAGCGACCACATTTGGTTAATTTTTCGGAGAATTATATATGTAGAACGACCCGCTCAGCTGTATTTTAAGCAATTTGAATAGGTAACAGCATCCACTTCTAGTACATTATAATGGTCAATGGCTATTATCGTAAATGTACAAAGTTTAGGGTCTTTTGCAATTCTTAGAAACAAAGCACATGCATGCCGTAGCCTCAAGGCCCGGTTCGTCATAACGAACCGGGCCTTGAAAAAACACTGTACAAACTGTCTTATGAGATATGTCTCATAAGACAGTTTGTTACTTATCTTTACACAAGAAGCACCAAAATATATTGTTGAGGTAACTGTGAAAATTGTAACAAGTCGCAAACAAAAAGAAAACAAATCAATATCGAAGAAAAATCGCGTATTATTTCAAAGCTAGAGAAAGGAACTCCAAACAAAGACCTGGCAAAAGAATAAGGTGTATCACACTCGACAATTTCAACCATTTGCAAAGAAAAGGAGAAAATTCAAATCTTTTAACAAAATTTTTTTGATAATGAAACGAGTCAGAGTAGACGATAGCTGTCACTGGTTATTACAACTATCGGTTTTTAAGACTAAATATCAGCGGTCCCTTCAATGTCGTTATAACAGATTTTGACTGTATTGTGTTGCAGCAAAGTGTATGTTGGTTACGACATACGAAACACGGCCCTTTTTGAGATGCGACATAGTGTAAAGGGGAAATAAAGTACAACTCGCGCAAATTAACTGTGCACCTCGCTCTGTGACGTCATTCGGACGGTACCGTTTGTAAAAAATGAGAATTATGTTAAAAAAATATAAATTGCAATTTTCTTTTCTATGTTAATCAAAGTTCGTTTTGATGATAAAACGTCATAATACTAGATCATTATACTCATGACATTTTGCAATTAAATTGATAAATATGGACTGAAATATAATGTTGGTGCAACCAACAGGCTTTACTAACGCATCAAAAATGTAGGAAACAAAAACAAACTTATAAAAAAAAAATACTTAAGAACGTAAATACTCCACAGAAACAGTAATAACAAATGATGTTCCCGAGGGAAATCTAAAAAGCGCGATATAACCGAATTCCACGCGGGCGAAGCCGCGGGCGGAAAGCTAGTATTTTTAGGGTTCCGTACCTCGAAAGGAAAAAACGGAACCCTTATAGGATCACTTTGTTGTCCGTCTGTCTGTCTGTCTGTCTGTCTGTCTGTCTGTCTGTCTGTCTGTCTGTCACCACCCTTTATCTCAAGAACGCGTGGATGTATCAAGCTGAAATTCACATGAAATACTCGGGTCTATTGTCCCTTTAAGCTGTGAAAATATCAAACTTCTAAGCCAAGCCAATCAAAAGATACAGTCGATTATGTCGATATTTTCAACAAATTTTCGACACTCGCAAAGGAATCAAAACCTACACGATACTTCCCGTAAACTCAGAATCTTGAAAATTGGCATGAAGCATTGTCATATAATGCAAATATAGGAAAAATTGCGAAAATCACATTTTTTTAGTTATACAACGTGTAACAAAAAGGGTATATACATACCAAGGGCATGGCATCTTTAGATGATATCAAACGATATCGGAAGGGTTTCAATTCAAAATAAAATACCCAAAAAATTGGTACCAAATTTTCGGTTTGTGTGTTTCTTAAAATCAAATCATAACAAACGTGGCAGCACACTACACACGTTAATAACTACTCGTTACCCGTCACATTACTTGCCAAAATCCGATAAATGTCTTCCATATCCCTGTGCGACTAGTATGATATTTTTTTTTTTTTTTAAAGAAATAAATATTTTACATCAGAATATAAATGGTCTTAACAACAAATCTGACTTATTATTATTATCGTTAGACCTACTAGAAAAGGAGGGAAAATCTGTGGATATTCTTTGTGTTACTGAGCATAATATGATGCGTACTGACACTCAATTTATTGATATACCCAACTTCACAATAGGATCATGTTTTTCTCGTAAATGCCGTCGAGGCGGTGCATGTATTCTTATCCGTAATATTTATAAATACAAACAAATAATCGGATTAAGTAGTTTTTTTTTTTTTTTCATAATTGAAGTGTCAGGAATAGAGCTGGTAGATCAAAAGTTATTTGTGTTCTGTATATATAGGCCACCTAGAGTAATACAGGAAGACATTAACATATTTTTTATGAAATTCACATCGTTGCTCACTAGGTATTGTCTTTGTAAATGCAAAGTTGTACTGTGTGGTGACTTTAATATTAACATTATGACTAAAACGAAACTATCAAAGGACTTCTTAAACATATTATGTAGCCATAATTTAAAATATGCATTTAATGAACCCACACGTATAATTAGCGGTACATGCCTTGACAACTTTATATACAATATTTCAAAATGCAAATCCAAAATTCTTGAGTTAGCATTATCCGACCATACAGCACAAATACTAACATGCCCAGTTAAGGCTAGTGTTGCTCACAGGTACTGGTATATTAAAAAACGGGATCTTCAGGAAGAAAATATTAAAAAGTTTCAAGATTGCATAAACTCATTAAATTTCACGGAATGTTTTATGAGTAACGATCCCGATGAATCATTTACCTACTTCTATGACACATTTTATTTGTTCTACCGTTTATGCTTTCCTATAATTAAATTTAGAATAAGTATACAAAAGAGACAAAAATGGATCTCAAATGGTGTTAGGTTATGTTGCCGACGCAAAAGACGTCTGTTATGGCAATATCGGAAAAATCGTACAGCGAAAAATAGGGATAATTTTAATGCATTATCCGCAAGACTCAAACGCATAATTAGGCTTACAAAAAAAGCTCAAAATGAGCATTACATACGGACTGCTAGCAATACGTCTAAAGCCACTTGGACCCTAATAAATAATGCAAAACACGCTGTTCCTAAGGAGGAAATACATAGTATTAAAATCAGCGATGCAATCTCTGTTAAAGATCCGTTGTTGATAGCCAAAGCTTTTAATAACTTTTTTATTGATCAGGTTAAAAATAATAACCAAGGCAACAATTTAGCTATGCCAGCGCATGTGTCCAATTCAATATTTATGAATCCTACCACGCCTACAGAAATATGCTCAATAATAACAAATTTGAAAAATACCAAGAGTACTGGATATGATGATATATCTACAATAATACTAAAACGAGTCTCTACAAAAATAGGTAATATTTTAAGTCACGTTATTAATTTATGTATCAGCGGTGGCATATTTCCTGACAAACTCAAATTAACAATAATCAACCCACTATTTAAAAAAGGTGATCCATGTTGCATGACTTGTTATCGACCTATCGCTTTGATACCCACAATTTCGAAAATCTTCGAAAAGGTCATACACGATAGGATCTACCAATTTTTAGAAAAACACAATCTTTTTTCTAAAGAACAAGTTGGTTTTAGGCAAGGCAAAGGTATAAACATGGCCATTTAAAACTTCTTAAAAGTCGTTATAGACAGTGTAGATAAGAAGGTTCCCGTTTGTGCACTTTACATGGATCTCACAAAAGCATTCGACTGTGTAGATCATGAATTATTGTTAAAAAAATTAAACGCTAATGGCATAAGAGGTAAGGCCTTAGATCTAATTAGATCTTATCTTACAAGAAGAAAACAGTGTACCCAAATAACGCGCTTATGTCCTAAACTTAAAATAGAGACACATTTTAGGTCAGATTATAGGGAAATTAATCTTGGTATACCACAAGGAAGTGTAATAGGGCCCCTTTTATTTAATATATACATTAACGACCTTCCGAAAATAACAAAACATCCGACTATTATGTTCGCGGACGATAGCACAGTTATATTTACAGGTAAAAATAAGACGCTTATTGAATCTGACATTTTTGACACCCTTAATAATATTATACAATGGCTGACATTAAATAATCTAAAAATTAATTTATGTAAAACTCACCTAATGACATTTAAAAATCGAACTCCCCTAATGACGAATATCAATATCAACTATAATGACGAAACTATTACTGAGGTAGATACAACAAAATTTTTAGGACTTAATTTAGATGGTAGCTTAAATTGAAAAGTGCACGCAGAGATCCTCTGTACAAAATTGAGTACTCAATCGTATGCATTGTATATGCTCACAAAAAAACTTAGCGAGGTCGCAGTTCTGACAGCATATTATGGGAACGTTGAGAGTATTTTAAGATACGGAATCATATTTTGGGGAAACTGTACCGAAAAAGAGCAAATATTCAGAGCACAAAAAAGTGCATAAGGGCAATGTGCAAGCTCGATCAAATGGATAGTTGTAGGCCATTCTTCAAAAAACTAAATGTATTAACAGTACCGTGTCTGTACATGTATGAGTTGGCGGTGTTTGTCAGATGTAATTTAGCGATGTACGAAAATTATAACAGTAAACGTCACAATTTAAAAGTTAACTGTCCTCAACACAAAAGTGCTTTGATGAATAACAGTGTACTGTGTATGGCGCCACGTGTTTATAATCACCTACCAAAACCATTATTAGAAAGCCTAAGCTGTAATATATTTAAACACAAAGTAAAAAAATTTCTCGCAGAAAAAGCCTATTACAGTGTAAATGAATTTATAAATGACATGCAATATAATAATGAGAGATGACATTACTGTATTTGGTACTTACTTATTGACTTGACTTGTTTTAATTATTAATTATTATCTGACATCTTTATAAATTCGTAATTGACCAGTCCATAATAAATTTTTGACATTTATTAATTTTATGACCTTTTTATATCTTTTTTATTTTTTTATTTTTTGTTTTGAATGAATTTATACTTAAGTGATTATTAGTTGTGTATATTCAATTGTAAGTAGAGACAAACGCCAAGTAAAATTGCATGCCTTCAGGCGGATTATGGAGATGCCAAACTATTTTACCTATCGATGTGAATTATATCAATTACCCATTATCGCAATAAATGAGTTTGAGTTTGAGTTTGATGATAGTAGCCTATCACAGGCGGTGTTTTTCCTCATAACTTCCTAACATGAAGATATAGGATTAAAAAACTCTTCCAATATCGTTTGATATCATGTAAAGATGCCATGCCTTTGTTATGTATATACCCTTTATGTTACACGTTGTATAATATAATAAACATATTTTAATAAAATGGAACTTACTACCTTATTTCTCACGAACGAATAAAGCTATCAAATTGAAATTTATACCAAATACCTAGGTCTATTGTCCCTTTAATCTGTGAAAATATCAAACTTCTAAGCCAAGCCAATCTTAAGATACAGCCGATATGTCGATATTTTCAACAAATTTTCGACACTCGCAAAGGAATCAAAACCTACAGGATAGTTCCCGTAAACTCAGAATCTTGAAATTTGGCATGAAGGATTGTCATATAATGCAAATATAGGAAAAATTGCGAAAATCACATTTTTTTAGTTATATATTATAATAAACATATTTTAATAAAATGGAACTTACAACTTTATTTCTCACGAACGAATAAAGTTATCAAATTGAAATTTATACCAAATACCTAGGTCTATTGTCCCTTTAAGCTGTGAAAATATCAAACTTCTAAGCCAAGCTAATCAAAAGATACAGCCGATATGTCGATATTTTCAACAAATTTTCGACACTCGCAAAGGAATCAAAACCTACAGGATACTTCCTGTAAACTCAGAATCTTGAAATTTGGCATGAAGGATTGTCATATAATGCAAATATAGGAAAAATTGCGAAAATCACATTTTTTAGTTATATAATATAATAAACATATTTTAATAAAACGAAACTTACTACCTTATTTCTCACGAACTAATAAAGGTATCAAATTGAAATTTATACCAAATACCTAGGTCTATTGTCCCTTTAAGCAGTGAAAAATTCAAACTTCTAAGTTAAAGCGATCAAAAGATACAGCAGTTTATACCGACACCTTAGACGAATTTCCGTCACATGCTAGGGAATCAAAACCTACAAGCAAAGACATTAAAATTATATTTACAATAGACAGGACATCACGAACAAAATCCTAAGCCAATACTTTTATCGACTTGGTTTAAAGTCGCTCAGTCTAGTCTGCGCGTCAGGACGTAATTTGTGTTCACCAAGAATAAACATTTTCTAAGGAAATATGCCATGTTGCGCTTTGTGTTACTGTACATCTCGTTATAGTAAAACGACTGGACCTAACTTCGGAATGTTTTTTTATGAATTATTTATATTTCGTCTGCAATTCAAATTTTAAAAAAATCTTAGTTCTAGAAAATTTTCCATTATTGTAATAAGCGCCCTCTATTGTTGAGTAGTTTTACTATTTTCTTGTAGGGATGTAGTAATGTTGTTTATCGATTTAGTTATCGATAATACTTATTAAGATGAATACATTTTTACCCGACTACGGCAAAGCAAAAGGAGGGTTATGATTTTGACAGGCTATGTATGTATGTATGTATGTATGTATGTATGTATGTATGTATGTATGTATGTATGTATGTATGTATGTATGTATGTATGTATGTATGTTCATCTGTTCCCTCGTAACTTCTAAACTACTTATTCGAATTCGATAAATGACATATCATTAGAAGCGTCTAAATTGTCTGCTGGTTATAGGCTATATGGAGTTTCACAAAATCTAACGTGGCGCCCTCTAGCGGACAAAATATACAGAGTAAAAAAAAAGTTAAGATAAATATGCCGTGTTTGGTATCATTTGAAAGGGCTTAACTTGTACATTTTGAATATATATATATTACTAGCATTTGCTTGTGACTTTACCTGTATTCATCGGCTGATTGCATATAATTCACATCTTTTCGTTCATAGATAGCTTCTTTACTACTTATCAGAATAAGACCACTGCAGAACCATTAGAAGGGCCTTGATATTCTGTTGGTTATGAGCTATAAAGCTTGTCACCAAATTTAGTATTACGCCCTCTAGCGGACAAAAGTTCTATGTTAATACAAAATTAAAATAAATATACCGTATTTGGTATCATCTAAAAGAGCTTCACGAGTACTTTATGTTTGGACATAATCCCTAGTAATGCTTCGTAGAAATTTGAATGTAAACCAGGGTTTGGTAAACGGAGCGATGGGAGTGGTGCAGGCCTTCGAATGGCCTGCTCTTCGGCGCGATCAGTTGGAACAGGAGAACAGCCAAGCGCTGTTCTCATACAATTTGACGACGCATCCATAAAAGCAGATACCAACGGACTTATCAAAATCGAGCCTTGCCTCACTGAATTTGACGGCTTGAGGGGTTCTGGGCAAATTCAGCGTAAAATGCTCCCGCTGATTCTTTCTTGGGGTTGTACTGTACATAAATTAGAAGGTTGTACTCTAGATAAAAAAGTTACAGATCTAGGAAAGTCATTGTTTGCTAAAGGACAGGCCTATGTTGCTCTCAGTAGAGTTAAAACCATAGAGGGATTATTTATAAGTGCCTTGGATCATAATAAATTACTTAAAAATCCACATGACAGTCGATCGTTAGCAGAATTAGATAGATTAAGAAATCTTCTGGTCAATTTAACTTTTGTTAATATTATGCGCCACAAATACACTTTAACACCAAAATAGTACAAATAATAAAAAGTAAAAAAACTAAAACCCAACTACGACAAAAAACGACGCTGAAAAAGTATAAAACAAGATTTTCAGAATACTGCACTAAACAAAGTTGCTAGTTTTCAAGTTTGGAAAGGCGTAGTCACACGTTACATATACCTACCGTAGCACTTTCATAACGTGTGACTGCGGTTTGCCAAACATGAAAATTTATCTCTAAATAGTGAATATTGCATACTTCAGAATAGTATCGTAAGACATTATTGTCAATTTACAACGAAGGCATCTTGGTAGAGTCTACTGTGTCCGTTTACTTGCAACTATATTAGCAACTTTGTTCAGTTCAGTATTCTGAAAATCTTGTTTTATACTTTTTCAGCGTCGTTTTTTGTCGTAGTTGGGTTTTAGTTTTTTAACTTTTTTGTTATATTTTATTGACATTTAAAATATAGCTAAATAAACTTAAAATATTACTATATTTCAAGTTTATTTATTATTAACTCTACTTAAACATAATCATGTCATATTAATAAACAAAATTGAATGAACAATTACTATTCATTTATCTAGGTTTTTGTTATTTTTGGTTTCCGAATAAAATAATGTCGTAGGGAAAAAGTGGATACGATTTGTCCAGATAGACCGTAGAGAAGAAAATTGGCTTCCGTCTCATTCGTCGAAATTATGCTCAATGAATTTTAGAAGAGAAGTTATCTACTTTGGAAAGACTTGTCGATCAAATTTAAAAAAGAAAGAATCGGTACCTTGTATTAGAAATGAAATAGTAAGTTAGGTACTAATTTCATTACTTTTTTACTTAACCGTAAAAATTGGAATAAAATTTACGGTTAAGTGGATAAGTACATAGATTACATAACTTATTTATAATGAAATATATTCATAAAATATGTAGGTACGTGTATGTAGTACAATGATTGCGAGCTACTTTGCGATTTTGAGGATTCCGTACCTAAAAGGTAAAACGAACCCTATTCATGAGACTTCTCTGTTCGTCTGTCCGTCTGTCACCAGGCTGTATCTCATAAACCGTAATAGCGAGACAGTTGTAATTTCCAGAGATTGTGTTAGTATTTCTGTTGCCGCTATAACAACAAGTACTAAGAATAAAAATAATAAAATATTTAAGGGGGCTCCCATACAACAAACGTGAATTTTTTGCCGTTTTTTGCTCCATATTAATAACGGAAACAGATAGACGCTTAAAATGTTCACAGAATATTTGGTTATATATTCAAATTACAAATAAATAATTAAAATAAAATAAATACTGAAGGCGGGCTCCCATACAATAACCGTGATTTTTTTTTGCCGTTTTTAAAGATAATGGCGTACGAATCTTGTAAACGTCTTGCTCCAGCAGACTACCATTTTTGTCCTGATTTGGACAATTATCTACGTGACAAGAAGTTTTCTTCCCAGGAGGCAGTTCTGCTTTCACACAGTTTGTGCAGTCTAGATCCTCAGAGTTCTATCACAAAGGCATAAACGACATTCCTATATATTGATTTTATATGAATTATTTAAAAATTAAAAAATAAGTAATTATTTAATTATATTTTCAGTACTAATCGGCAATTTTAAACTTTAACGCCTATTATATTAAAAGAATTATATAAATAAGAAACTTGTAAACTTGAAATTACCTATAATTATTCTGCTTCCTAATTTTTTGTTTCAAGCTATCATAATGCGAAAAAACATCGTCGTAGTAACTTCTTTGAATATTATCGATAACTTTATATCGAAATGATACAAACCCTACCACAGTTTTTTTGCATTGCCATTTAAAAATATTTGCAAACAAACGTGTAAAAAGAATAATTTTGCTAAAAACGAAATGCAAACGAAAATTGCAAAACAAAATGCGCTTTATGGCCTAAAAGGTCTATTACACTCAAAATCGCAATAAACTGAGCGTTAAAATAATTCGTAAGCATAAAACATCTAAAATGCCAATAGACGGTGTCACGGTAAATGAATAGTAGCGAATAAAATTCTAAAACAGTTTTTGTTTGTACAAGACAAGTTTCACTTAATTTATTTACTTTTCAATATTTATTTATCCGATTTGAACTATACTAGGGTATTAAATCGGATCTGGCAACATAGATCACACTGGCCACCTACCGGGCAATAGCTGAATATATTTTATATAAACTTATTTCATTTTTACTATTTGATGTCTCCAATTGTCGATCTAATTTTGCTATATTGTACTAGATGGCGGAACTGAACCATGGGATCACAGTTTTTCTATGCCATTTTGACACATGCCTTCTCTATATATCTTAAATCTCTTTGCCTACATGGTACTTCCCGTGAACTCAGAATCTTGAAATTCGGCACGAAGCAACGTTATATTATAGTACAGACAGATAAAGGAAAAATTGTGAAAATGATAAATTTGAAGTTACATAAAATATTAAAACATTATTTTTGCTTACATGACATAAAATATTTTTTTAATAATTATAAACTTACTACCTACCCTTTTTCACATGAACGCGTAGAGATATTAAAGTTGAAATTCATATCAAATACTTCTTAAATCTAATTGCCTCTAAACTGTGAAAAATTCTAAATCAATGCTAGTATTATAAATGCGAAAATAACTCTGTCTGTCTGTTACGCTTTCCCGCCTAAACTTCTCAACCGATTTTGATGAAGTTTGGCACAGACATTCTTTAGACCCTGAGAAAGAACATAGGCTACCTTTTATCCCGGAAAAATTTGATGTTCCCGAGGGTAATTTAAACAGCGCGATATAACCGAACTCGCGGGCGAAGCCGCTGGCGGAAAGCTAGTACGTCATAAATTGTAAACCGCTACGTTTGTACGGCGGAACCCTCGGTGTGCGAGTCCGACTCGCATTTGGCCGGTTTTTTTATAAATCTATCAGATATTACATTATTTTTTAGGATACAACCCAATTGCGAACGCGTCATACCGACGTCACGCAAATTTGCATCTCGCAAACTCGAGATGCCTAGAACCGTAATGTTTATGATGCCAAAAATCTTCTAGGTTTACAGCCAGGTGTGCAGCCATTAATTTTGAAAGGACCTTCGCAACTTTAAGGCTTGAGAAAGTTGAAATTTATTTATAGTCTAAATGAATTTCAAGATGTAAATGGGAAGCTGCTTCACCACGAAAAAGACGAAGTTTTAGATAAAGAGTTGGTCCGTATTTTTGGACATTTTTATTTATGGCTCCGGAAGAAAAATTGGTTTAACTTTGAAAGTGGATGATTTTTAGGGGTCCGTAGTACTAACCAACTACAAATTTTATTTTATATAAATCAATATGGGTACTATGGAACATCAGACCAATTAATCGTTTCCTATACAGAAGAGACCGCACGAAACTACGGTTACTCCGTTAAGTGTACTTAATTGGCTTTTACCATAATTTCAAATGACCCAGAGGATACTAACGGAATTCTATTACTTAGCCTCCGGTGTCCATCTGTCTGTATGTCTGTCTGTCTGTAATAGGCAGACAGTTGAATTTTGAAAAATACACAGAATGTGTTTAACAACTACTATCAAAAAACTTAAGTTAAAAAACAAGAACACACAAAATATTTGTTAGTGAGAATGAGAATGAGAATCTTTATTTGTAAACATAGGGTAAAGTGTGAGGTGTTACAAATAAATATTATACATCTGCTATGTTTTGCCCAAAGGCGTACAAATATACATACTAATTGACATGTAAATACTATGTTAACTTGTCACAAATAAGTAACAATATAAAAGACAATATCAGGCACATGCATAAATATAACCCACTTGCAATAAAATGCCCAATGGATGGAATGGCCTTGAATTTTATCTGTAGTTTGGAATTATTATTCAAATACTAATTTGCCAGACAGAAATTCATGCACATTGTAATATGGCCTGTCAACTAAATAGTCATTTAGCTTTTTCTTAAAAGCTAAATGACCATTTAGCTTATTTAGTTTGTCAACTAAATAGTCATTTAGCTTTTTCTTAAAAGCTAAATGACCATTTAGCTTATTTAGTTTGTCAACTAAATAGTCATTTAGCTTTTTCTTAACAGCTAAATGACTATTTAGCTTATTTAGTTTGTCAACTAAATAGTCATTTAGCTTTTTCTTAAAAGCTAAATGACCATTTAGCTTATTTAGTTTGTCAACTAAATAGTCATTTAGCTTTTTCTTAAAAGCTAAATGACCATTTAGCTTATTTAGTTTGTCAACTAAATAGTCATTTAGCTTTTTCTTAACAGCTAAATGACTATTTAGCTTATTTAGTTTGTCAACTAAATAGTCATTTAGCTTTTTCTTAAAAGCTAAATGACTATTTAGCTTATTTAGTTTGTCAACTAAATAGTCATTTAGCTTTTTCATAAAAGCTAAATGACTATTTAGTTGACAGGTTGGGTAGTGGTAATAAATATTGTACGGTAGCAGGGGGAACCTTTCGCGTGCGAATACGACTCGCAACTGACCGGTTTTTTCATAAATACTTTTTATCGCTGATTGGTAATTTGCCTGACCTAGTCTTAAACTGGCCGTATTTGCAACGATGTTAATCATACTTCAAGGAGTTACTGTAAAAACTTTCTTGTTTGATTAATGTTGTATTTACATAAAGTACTGAGGAGTTTGACGTTGCAAAATACCGAGCATTTTGAAGTTAGTGAAGGACTAAGCATGAAAGCTCACGTTTCGCATTGCTGAAAAATCAGGTTTTTTTTTGAGTTATTTTAGTTTTACAATGACCTCGATTCTCTTGTTAACAAACTAAATTAAATTTAAGTTCAGTGCATCTCTTTCTTTCTTCTTCAATAAGAAAAGGACAGAAGATAAAATGTCAGTTTATACCTGTCAAATTAGTGCGCTCCGTTCGTAGCCTTCTCTGCGACCCCGAGTTGGGGGCGCGAGGAGACGGTTTGGGGGCTCCTTTGTGGCCCCATTACCGTGGAGTTGGTCTCTCGGTCCCCAAAATTGGGGACCCGTCGTTGGGTTGCACCCGGTGCTGTCCTCAATTTTCGCACACCTAAGTCGACGCCGCGAGGGTGTGTCTTCCCTCCGGCGGTGGACGGTGTGTCTTTGTTGTGTGTGACTGTAGGAGCGCCCGAAGTGTTTTCACGACGCCCGTGCGACCAGACCCCTACCAGGTTGGATCTCAGGTTGCCCCTGAGAAGGCCCAGCAAGAGTCGATCAAGCAACAGGGCGTCGGCTTTGGTTGGCGCTCCGCTACAGTGGGTGATTACCCCGACCCCCTAACAGCACAACCAGCTATGTACAGTAGGCTGCGAGGGTGCGGGGGGTGGTCTGTGTGACGAGCGGTTTGTAGTGCGCTCCTGACGTAAACTGACGTATTTATAGTCGCCATGTTTATAATCACGTCTAAACTGTCTAGGGAGTATCTTAATTTGACAGGATTATACTAATATGTTATCTGCTATCCTTTTCTTAACGAAATGGAAAGAAAAAGATGTGCTTAACTTAAAATTAGTTTAGTGTGTGAAGAAGGGAATCTTCGCCAATACCCAACAATGGGGATTTCTCTCGGTGGTAGGCCATAACATCGGCTGCCGGCAGAAGTTACCACCTGACAAAGTCTTGCCGCCAAGCGATTCGTCGTGTTCCGGCATGATGTTTGGTGAAGCCTGTACGGGTCTGAGCAGTTGTGTTGCGATGTGTGCCGGGTACGATCCGCCAAATGTTGTTGTGTCGGGAGTTTGGTCGTGGAGAGTGTCCA
Organism: Sesamia nonagrioides; assembly: GCA_017933935.1. Taxonomy (NCBI): domain Eukaryota; kingdom Metazoa; phylum Arthropoda; class Insecta; order Lepidoptera; family Noctuidae; genus Sesamia; species Sesamia nonagrioides. The sequence goes on from JADWQK010000495.1 coordinate 457,380, forward strand.
GATCAATCTCCCTCTAGCGCAGCATCGTTTGGTAGTGTTGGTCTTGGGTTTTACATTGCATCACCTCGCTCAACTGCTGTCATCCTTCCTATTCCTAAGTTTTTTAAGTAAATAGCCTTAATAAACTAGTGCGCTTTACCTACAACGATTGCATCACTGCTTACCATCAGGCGGGATTGCAGTCAAGCACTAGTTTATAATTATATAAAAAAATAAAATCTTGTAGTTTAGGCACTCCATTTTAGACTACTAAACGAATTTATGTCCTGCTATAAAAACAAACGATCCAAAAAAATCACCTCCTGTACATGGCCGCGTAGATACGACAGTGCTGACGTAGGTGTACCAAGTTCGCGCTTTTTAGGCGCTCCATTTCACAATGCCAGACGAGTTTATGTCCTGGCATAAAAGCAAACGATACAAAAATACCACCCCCTATCTATTGCCGCTTACATTCGACATTACTGACATAGATGTTCCAATACAACGCTTCTTTACAAATTTCTTAGTTTCGCGATACTAAAAAGAAAAACAGCTTAATTTAATTTTTCTATCAGCAGAAAATAAGTCGACCATAAAAAATCGCTCGCTATCCATTGGCGCTTACATACAGCAGTACTCACATGGATGTAGTTTCTGCGCCGCGATGTATTTCTCGAGCTTCCGCCTCAGTACGATCTCCGCGCCATACCGACCGACTGAACCGTTGTCTACGAGAAGGAAGTAAGCGTGCCTGTTGTTTAGGACTGCTAGTTTTGATCTGAAACAAATTAAAAAAAAACCATATTATAAATATGATAATAATAGCCTGACAGGAGTTTTGGCGGGAAAGTTAAGCTGAGTGTCATGCCAATTTTTCATTGGACTTTCTAAATTATTTAGTGTTGTTTAATAAATAAAAGTGCGTGATTTATGTAGTAAAACGTGCATTCAGTAAATAATTCATAAAGAACATTGAGATATCGCAGCACAGCGGCCTCATCATGACTTTGCCTCAAACCTCCCTCGTAGACGGTTCACGTGGCCGTCTTTTTCGACATGAATAATTCATAACGTAACATTGGCTAAATGCACAAACCGTGCGATGCCAAAAAATAAAGAAAGAAACTCTTGATTACTTCAGAAAAAAATCTTTACCTTTTACTTGAAATTGGCACAAAGTCATAACTAGTGCCACACTACAAAAAAAAAAAAATTGCCTGAAACAGTGGCAGCATCTGCAATGCCATATGCCGTCTACGCCTTAACTACGCATAATTCTGCATCGCGCAAGCAGAGTTTACAAAGCAACTCTAACGTCCACAACGTTCCGACATCAATCATAGGGCAGTTTTCCACTAGACACGATACCCGTAAGGTTTCCTATAGAGGAGGAATGAACGTAACAATTCGACCCGTATGTATGTAATATTTCCAGAACTGCCCAGTTTTCGTATAATTATGTTAGTCTATATCAGCGTCTCAACAAATGTGCCAAATTTCAAATGTGCATGTATGTATGTTTGTGCGCGCATATTTCCGGAAGTAGTTACAAGTCCGACTTAGGTAGTTCTTTTTTTGTTGTACTGGGTATTGTTGAACTTAAGGAATATTGCAAGTTCCATCAAAATCTGTCCAGTAGTTTTTGAGATAGGCATTTTTTGGTATTGATGAGAACTTATTCTAACACGGGTTATGGCTGCCACTGTTGTTATGAGGTGAAAACGTAATTTTCGAATTTCGAATAAGACACTGAATAGTATGGAATAAAACTTTAAAAAATACAAACCGACTTATACCGAGGTTGCTGTTGTTTAGCTCGCCACCGATTTCTAGAGCCATGACAAAAGTAAAATTATTTTTTCCTTGTTTTTTTGAAGTCGGTTCCTATTTTTTTGTTAAATGTTTTTATCCTCATACCGTTTACATTTGAATGGAAAAAATCACGTATAAGAAGCTCAATATATTTCAGACTGAACTATTCACTTGGGCATGATTTTAATCCATACTAATATTATAATCCATACTAATATTATAAATGCGAAAGTAACTCTGTCTGTCTGTCTGTCTATCTGTCTGTCTGTCTGTTACGCTTTCCCGCCTAAACCCCTCAACCGATTTTGATGAAATTTGGCACAGATAATCTTTAGACCCTGAGAAAGAACATAGGCAACCTTTTATCCCGAAAAATTTGATGTTCCCGAGGGAAATTTAAAAAGCACGATATAACCGAACTCCACGCGGGCGAAGCCGCGGGCGGAAAGCTAGTTTTAATATAAAGAGCCTTATTATGATACCATAAATCTATTTCTCCTTGCTAAAGTTTTGGAATGCGTTCTGAAACTCTCAAAGTTTTGCGATTAGCCCGAACATATTGGCAAACAAGTTTCCGAAGATCCGGAACCACATACTTAGGAAGTTTGTCCTGATATGGAGCAATTAGGGTAACTCTTGAAATTATGGTACCTCAACATTTTAAATTATTGCCTAATCACCATAATTGGGTTGTATCCTAAAAAATAATAATTTAATGCCCATCAGATAGATTTATAAAAAACTAGCAGCCGCCAGCGACTTCGTTCGCGTGGAATTAATTATGCTCCGCTCCTATTGGTCACAGCGTGATGTTATATAGCCTAAAGCCTTCCTGGATTAATGGGCTATCCAACGCAAAAATAATTTTTAAAATCGGACCAGTAGTTTCCGAGATTAGCGCGAACAAACAAACAAACTCTTCAGCTTTATATATTAGTATAGATATTGAACACGTATTTTTTATTTCTTCTTTCATTCAAATACTTAGGAAGATATATTGATTTGAAATGTCGCATGACGTCACGTAGTACAAAATATACACGGCTATTATACACACTCCGTAACTTTAATACGCTATATCTCAGTGGTTTTTGGTAATTTCGAAAAACACGGGTCTTATTTTTTTTTTTTACTATCTATAAGACGGACTAATTATTTTTTTGATTTTCATACTTTTGATGCATCCCTGAGAGCAGTGGTAGCCTCCTAGTGGTATCGACCGCGACTTACAATTTACAAGTTGTAGATCGTAGGTTCGAATCCCATGAGGCACTTTACTTTGTGTATTTCATCATCACTGCTCTCAAAACGGTGAAGGAAAACATCCTGAGGAAACCAGCATGTCCTACAGCTAAACACTTCGAAGACATGTGACGTCTACCAACCCGCACTGGGCCAGCGTGGTAGATTACGGCCCACTCCCTCTCGTCGAGAGGAGGCCTGTGTCCCAATAGTGGGAAGAATATAGGCTGACTATTACCATAATTAGTTTGACTTTATTGAATTTTGACTTAAACAATTATAGGTATACACAACTCTTTGATTTTTTTTTTTATTCCTCTCTTACGTATTTGTGCATCGGAAACTGCAGAATTTTATCCCGCCTATGTTAAGCAGTGATGCAATCGTTGGTGGGCATTAGTTCATTATGCGCCTATCAGGCTAGGTCGGGAAGGGCGTGTCAGACTTTTACTGACTAAAACCCACCCGTGTTACTTCACTTGCCTGTGCGCCAGGGCCACGGTTTCTTTTTTCACCAACCCGCAACCCTGACCCAGGAGGCATCGATCTACCTGACGCTGCCGGCAGTTGTGCGGAGGATGGTCGGCAGCGCAGAGACGTGGGACGCAGTGATCTCCATCTGCGTGGACGTGATGTCGCTGAAAGAAGCTACGGAACGGGAGAGGGAGATCTCAACTCCCTTCCCAGGCCGCAGAAGACGCACCGGGCGCCGAAAAAGGGCGGATAACGCCCTCTTCCTTGGGGAAGTCCCCGCCCCCTATTCGATGGACCACGAGGCGGAGGCGCGCGCGAATGTCGGCGCGCGCCTCTTGGGCGATGCACGGGGTAGTTTGACACCCCACTACCCCGTGCAGGAGACGAGGCCCGGACAGACCGGGCCAGCACGAGGGTGTGGGGCCGTGGAAGAATTTAGACTTCCGCGGCCCCACGCGCTTTCGTGATAGAAGAGACACCGGGGTGGTTTTAGTTAGTAAAAGTCTGACAGACCCCGTCGCCCACCCCAGGGCGGCGGATATCCTATGAGGATTTCCACCGCGAAAATAAAAAGGAGGCATCGGTCTTCGTGGACCCCGTCATGATGTGCTGACATCTTTTTGAGGCGCGCCTAAAACGCAAGGCGCCGTCGACCCTAGCCTGGTCCGTACCGGATAGCGAGCAGTGGGCAGCTCGCCACGGCACCCGCAAGCTTGCGCCTTCGGTGGCCGAGGGTTCGATGTTGTCTTCCGAACAAGGAATAGGCTATACTATGCCTTGAAGGCACTTAAAATGCACTTACTATTTATATAAATGAAAGTGCATGACTGGGTTCGAATTCACAGCCTTCCACTCGTAACACGAGCATATACTACTGGACCACCACTGCTGTTATTCTCTAGAACAATTTCTTTTAAATCGATAAAAACAAAAACAAGACATAAACACTAGTACACTGTGTGCAAACATGATCCACTCCCGCAGTGAACCAATCAGCAAAGCGAATTGCCATCTGCTGCACAAATACGTACTGTACCTCCTTTTTTACAAATAAAACGGGCATTGCCCTGACGTAGAATGTTTCAAAATAAGTAGACTTATCGATTGAGTAAACAGTATGTGTAATCAACACCCCTATTGCGTAACAGACTAAAATTACGCTCAATTTGGAAGCATATTGTTAATCCATCCATACTTACTAATATTATAAACTAGCTTTCCGCCCGCGGCTTCGTCCGCGTGGAGTTCGGTTATATCGCGCTTTTCAGATTTCCCTCGGGAACATCAATTTTTTCCGGGATAAAAGGTAGCCTATGTTCTTTCTCAGGGTCTAAAGATTGTCTGTGCCAAATTTCATCAAAATCGGTTGAGAGGTTTAAGCGGGAAAGCGTAACAGACAGACAGACAGACAGAGTTACTTTCGCATTTATAATATTAGTATGGATGCGAAAGTAACTCTGTCTGTCTGTCTATCTATCTATCTGTCTGTCTGTCTGTCTGTTACGCTTTCCCGTTTAAACCTCTTAACCGATTTTGATGAAATTTGGCATAGACAATTTTTAGACCCTGAGAAAGAACATAGGCTACCTTTTATCCCGGAAAAGTTTGATATTCCCGAGGGAAATCTAAAAAGCGCGATATAACCTAACTCCACGCGGGCGAAGCCGCGGGCGGAAAGCTAGTTGCTCTATAAGTTCGAAACATTTGTCTGCTTAGTAACTCAATTAATGTTGTTGAACTGTCAAAATGAAATCTATTGCTATTAGATACAATTGGGCTAAAATTCAGCAAAATGTTTGCTAAAAACTTAGCTTAGTTAGTTATGTTTAAATGGAATCAGCTAAGAGTAGGCCGCGTAATTAAAATTTTTACTTCATTTCCCTCGGTGGTACGCCATAACATCGTCTGCCGGCAGAAGTTACCACCCACCAGACAGTCTTGCCGCCAAGCGATTCGTCGTGTTCCGGCATGATGTCTGGTGAAGCCGTACGGAGGACGGGTCTGAGCAGTTGTGTTGCGATCTGGCGGGTACGATGCGCCAAATGTTGTTGTGTCGGGAGTTTGGTCGTGGAGAGTCTCCAGATCAATCTGCGCAGCTTCGTTTGGTCGTGTTGGTCTTGGGTTTAACATTGCATCACCTCGCTCAACTGCCGTCATCCTTCCTATTCCTTAGTTTTTTAAGTGAATAGGCTTAATAAACTAGTGCGCTTTACCATCAACGATTGCATCACTGCTTACCATCAGGCGGGATTGCAGTCAAGCACTAGTTTATAATTATTAAAAAAAAAAAAACAATTTGCTGGTCAATCCCTCTTAATTTTTATAAAATTTGAACACAATATAACAATTTCATATACAAATTTTCTCAATTGTCAAACCATAATAATGTTGAAGCATAAATTTCTAAAGCATAAATAAATATATGTATTTATTTTTTAAATTTACTTTTAATGAAAACAAAAAACTTATTTTTAGGCACAATAGTAATGTCCTAAAATATTCTTCTTAACACTAAACACATTTTTACAAAATGTTGCTCTAATGAAATTTATAGGCACTTTATGTAGGTAGGTCAAAATTTATTTTTTAATTTTTCAAGTTGGACGGTGGATGGTATCATAAAGCAATTCTATCACTAAGCGTACTATTGCAGGTTGTAGTTTACATAGAGTGAAATTGTGAAATTTCGTTAGAAATGGAAAATCTAGTGGCCTATAAAAATAAAATAGGCACACTCAAATTAAATGTGAAAGGTTTTATATATGAGCAAAATGGAGACAATGAGTTGGATTTATACTATTGGGTTTGTGAATTGCAACGGAATATCGGCTACAAATGTGGTGCTCGACTTATTACCAAACTCAATGACGACGAACGACATGAAATATTGTCAAAACATATGCGTAATCACAATCACGAACCATATGCATTTAAAAGAACGGTGAGTTTTGTAAATTTATTTAATATATCTAGAACTTAACCTCTTATTACCTCTTATTATCTTATTTACCTCGGTCAGACTAGTCCATAAGTTTAAAGTCGCTCAGCGAGCTATGGAGCGGGCTATGTTGGGCGTCTCTCTGAAGGACCGCATCAGAAATGAGGTGATCCGACAGAGGACCAGAGTTACCGACAAAGCTGAGATTAGCAAGCTGAAGTGGCAATGGGTTGGTCACATATGCCGCAGGACCGATAACCGTTGGGGTAAACGAGTCCTCGAGTGGAGACCGCGTCTCGGCAAACGTAGCGTGGGACGCCCTTGGGCGAGATGGAGCGACGACATCAAAAAGGTGGCTGGTAGTGGCTGGCGGAGAACTGCTCAGGATCGAGCTTGTTGGCGTACCATGAAGGAGGCCTATGTCCAGCAGTGGACGAGTAGGGGCTGATGATGATGATGATGATGATGAACCTCTTATTCATGAACGATGCTTAAAATTAACTAGTGATTGTTTAAATATACATACTATAACTTTGCACATCATTTAACCCTAAGCATCGTTTATGAATAAACCTCTTAAACTCTGTGATATCTATTCATAAAGGATGATTAAAGTGAAGTTACATTAAAAGGTCAAAAATTTATAGTTAAAGAATCGCTAATCACTAATTGACTTTAAGCAGTGTTTATGAATAAGGGGGATATTGGCTAGGTCGGGGCTATTACAAAGTGAAAGTGTTTTATTTGTTAAACATAGGTAATATGTGCTATCTATGTAAAACTTCGGGCTGGCACGGCAATGCGCGTATTTAGACGTAATAAAGAATAAAAAAAAAAAAAATAGGCTTCCAAAAAAATACACACAGTGTAAAATAACTTTAATTTCGGATGTCGGTGACGTTGGTCTCGCATTTTTATAGTGCCGACTTCCGAAATTAATTTATCACTTTGTAGTGCCTTTTTGTAGACTTCATTTTTACTTTTTCATTGAGCCTACCCCACACAAATTCCTATAAAACTACTGGGTTTATAATAATATCAGTGACAGAAAGTTAAAAGTTAATAAAACTTCAAACATTTATTTGCACCTTAAAGTAAAGAAAAAGATAAAACAATTGTTTTACAAAAAAAAAAAAAAAATAGGCCTAAGGCAAGTAAAGTTGTATTTTAGAGTTGCAATCAATGCCTTTTTTTTTCGGTGTGGAAATCCTCATAGGATGTTCGCCGTCCTGGGGTGGGCGACGGGGTCTGTCAGACTTTTACTGACTAAAACCACCCCGGTGTCTCCTCTATCACGAGCACGCGTGGAGCCGCGGGAGTCTAAATTCTTCCACAGTCCCACACTCTCGTGCTGGCCCGGTCTGTCCGGGCCTCCAATGCCTAAGCTAACTTATTATCTTGTAATTATAGGTATCAGCGCCCCCCTTCGAAAAAAATGCATATTAGAGTCCCACCGTATTGAGAAACTTCCTTTTTTTTTTTAAACGTCACCCCACATTAAGTAACATTCCTGTATCGTGGGTGCGTTTATAAACATATAAATACTATTACATACACATCCAGCCAGACACGGAACAACTACCTGTAGGCCATACAAATATTTAATTCGTACGGGAATCGAACTCAAAAGTTTTGAAAGCGGTTAATAAGTTAGCGTACGGAGGACGGGTCTGAGCAGTTGTGTTGCGATGTGTGCCGGGTACGATGCGCCAGATGTTGTTGTGTCGGGAGTTTGGTATTAAGAGAATTAGCTTTATGGTCTCTGTCTCAATCTGTCAAAAATACCTCAAATATCCCTACATTTTGACCTGTTTTGCTCCCTCTGGCGCAGCATCGTTGGTCGAGTTGTTGGGTTTAATTTATTGTATCACCTCGCCCAACTGCCGTCTTCCTTCCTGTTCACTCAGTTTTTTTTAGTGAATAGGCTCTTAATAAACTAGCTCGCTTTACCATCAACGATTGCATCACTTCTTACCATCAGGCGGGATGACTTGACGCCGTCGAGCACTATTTTATAACTATAAAAAAAAGTTTTAGACATTTGTTTGTCACTGACTTGAAACAGCGACATTACGAGAATTGGTTTTCTGTTACAATTAATTTATTTCTATTCAACTTTAAATTACATCCATACTAATATTATAAATGCGAAAGTAACTCTGTCTGTCTGTCTGTCGGTCTGTCTGTCTGTCTGTCTGTCTGTCTGTCTGTCTGTCTGTCTGTCTGTTACGCTTTCCCGCTTAAACCTCTCAACCGATTTTGATGAAATATGGCACAGGCAATCTTTAGACCCTGAGAAAGAACATAGGCTACCTTTTATCCCGGAAAATTTGATATTCCCGAGGGAAATCTAAAAAGCGCGATATAACCGAACTCCACGCGGGCGAAGCCGCGGGCGGAAAGCTAGTAAATTATAAATGAACTCCGCAGACGTGATTCTAGATTAAGATGTTTCAAGATGTTTTCCTTCACCTTCAGTCACTGGTGTCCAAGATATACTTAGAAAGTACATACATATAACTTTAGAAAAGTTACATTGGTACTTGCCTGACCCGGAATCGAACCCGCACACTCATACTTGAGAGGCTGGTGTTTTAACCACTAGGCCACCACGACATACGTCGAACCACGACGAACGGTATTAAAATTAGTAGAATTACTACAATTAGCCCTTTGGTAACTGAAAACATGTAAGTTCATAGTTATGTACCGTGATATGCCCGAGGGATACAAACTCAGGTAGTAGTTAATATAATATGGCAAACAACCGCTGAAATTGTATGCTAATGTAAACATTGTATTGTGACGATATTAACGGTCTGATGGATTTGCGTGTTTAATTAATCGTTTGTTGCATCTGTTATTTGGTTTCAATTAATTTAGGCATATGAGTGAAACGAGACCAGGGGTATCATTTTACCCAATAATTATGTTGTGGACGTCAGATACGCTTTACCATCGACGATTGCATCACTGCTTACCATTAGGCGGGATTGCAGTCAAGCACTAGTTTAAAATTATACAAAAGAAGTTTTAGACATTTGTTTGTCACTGACTTGAAACAGCGACATTACGAGAATAGGCATGGTTACTAAAAAAAGTAATTAGTCCGTCTTTTAGAATGGCCAAAAATATTGGACGCGTATTTTTTCTTTTCTAAAACAAATAACAACGAAGATACGGCTCGTCAAAATTTTGTGTGACGTCACTTCTGGGTACAAATTTTACTCAAACGTGACGTCATAAGCTCCCGCTCCTAAACTTTAATGCGTTATATCTCATTCAATTCTTATTATTTTGTTAAAACAAAAAATACGTGTCCAATATTTTATGCTTATTTAAAAGACTGACTAATTAGAATCAATATTTTTTTACCCTGTCATCATGCCTATTAGTTTTCTCCAAGTAAAATAGTTACATTCAGCTGTATTTGGTTAACATAGCTGGGTAAAAGTCGACGCAGATGATTACGTGAAACGAGATTTGCCATGCATGCATGCATGATTGTTTTGATCATAAGAATTAATAACGATCTTTTAAATTGAAACATGAAATTGAGCATAAAACTAATCCCAGAATAACACGCACTCCCCATTACCAGATACTTTCCTGTGTTTGTTATTTCGTGCCCTCGTGGGTTTCAGCTGAAAATCACTCCGTCTGAGTTTCTGGAACCTAAATGGGCGACTACCAGATTATCTCAGAAATCGGAGGACGGGTCTGAGCAGTTGTGTTGTGATGTGTGCCGGGTACGATGTGCCTAATGTTGTTGTGTCGGGAGTTTGGTCGTGGAGGGTCTCCAGATCATCCTCTGGCGCAGCATCGTTGGTCGTGTTGTTGGGTTAAGCATTGCATCACCTTGCTCAACTGCCGTCTTCCTTCCTATTCACTCAGTTTTTTTGAGTGAATAGGCTTAATAAGCTAGTGCGCTTTACCATCAACGATTGCATCACTGCTTACCATCAGGCGGGATTGCAGTCAAGCACTAGTTTAAAACTAATTTAAAAAAAATCGTATAGCGTAGCGCTCAAGTCTCTTGGGTAGGTAGACCAGTCCTGTAGGGTAATTGAGTAATTATCAGTATCAATGGACTTCATTTTAATAGTTAAATAAATAACATTGATTGGGGTATTTACGCTGTTGAACAGACGCATGTTTCAAACATATGGAGAAATGGATTAGCAATATGCTTCAAAACGTTTCCAAATATTCCAATTGATAGTAATACGTTACGCAATTAGAGTGCTGATCTAGATCACTCGACAGTGATACGGATGAATCTGTCGACGGCATATAATTATAATTTACTAGCTAGCCCGCGTGGAGTTCGGTTATATCGCGCTTTTTAGATTTCCCTCGGGAACATCAAATTTTTTCGGGATAAAAGGTAGCCTATGTTCTTTCTCAGGGTCTAAAGATTATCTGTGCCAAATTTCATCAAAATCAGTTGAGAGGTTTAAGCGGGAAAGCGTAACAGACAGACAGACAGAGTTACTTTCGCATTTATTATATTCGTATGGATTATTTAACTAGCGACCCGTCCCGGCTTTGCAGAATACTGTGAACGTTGTATAAAAAGCCGCCGCTAACGCCGCGCCGTGTACCGCCGCAAACGCGACACCCCGCAATTTTTAAATCTGTAATATCTTCGAAAATATTCATTTAAATCATATGCTGTAAAGGGCGATATAGATCTAAATTAAATTAACAACGTATTTAACGTATTAAATTGGATAAGGATGAAATCTGTTTTGGTTAAAATCGCTTCGAAAATTAGTATAAAGTAAATGACACAAAATATTATTGTGGGATATCCATAAGAGATAAATATATACCATCACGGACTTTTTTGTAGGCCTTTTCAATGTGTACAATAACGCGGGAAAAATGTAATTTTTTATGACATCACGTTAGAAATCTCAAAAATAATAGTATTTCTTTACAGTTTAATAGATCTATAAAAAAACCGCATAAGAATCCGTTCCGTAGTTTCTAAGATTTCATCATAAAAAGGGACATAGGGAAAGAGAAAGTAACTTTGATTTATAATATGTAGTGATTAATTAGTTTGTTTTTTTTATAGTATTAATAAATCACCATATTTTTTTATAATTATAAACTAGTGCTTGGCCGCAATCCCGCCTGATGGTAAGCAGTGATGATATCCACTCTAGCCTTGAAGACACTTGTAGTGAAATACCACTATAAAAAATAAACTTTGAATAGATAGAAAAAGAAATCATTACTTTCACTCGTTACTAAATAGTCCACATAGGTAATTTTCCTAAGTTTTTAATTAAATAACATTAAACAAAAATCCAAAGTTTACATTATGAAACTTAACAGAATTAAATTAATTCAATACCCTCTCACATACGAATACACTATTCGAACTGATTCCGTTTACGAGTAGATCCTGTTAGTCACGTCACCTCTGACCCAATTTCTTCCTCCACAGAACTAGCTGACTAGCCATGACACTTTTTATGACGTTAGATTGGCGACTTTGACAGTTCTATTTTCCCGTTGTGTTCGTGTCGAGTGTTGATTTGAGTTATGCTAGCGCGATACCGTACGAATTAACTGTAATCGATTTTACGTAACCTCTTTAATTTATTTTATTTTATGTGAAAGGAATGAGACGGCTTCAACTTTCAACTCATAGTGTAAAGCCGATCAATTCTGTAAAATCATATCGTGGAAAGTAAGGTGAAGTCGTTGCCTTGGTGGGTCATAACACCGGCTGCCGGCAGAAGGTATCACCCACCGGACAAAGTCTTGCCGCCAAGCGATTCGTCGTGTTCCGGCATGTCGTCTGGTGAAGCCGTACGGAGGACGGGTCTGAGCAGTTGTGTAACGATGTGTGCCGGGTACGATGCGCCAAATGTTGTTGTGTTGGAAGTTTGGTCGTGGAGGGTCTCCAGATCAATCTCCCTCTGGCGCAGCATCGTAGGTCGTGTTGTTGAGTTTAACATTGCATCACCTCGCTCAACTGCCGTCTGCATCTGACCTGTTTTGCTATCTGGCGCAGCATCGTTGGTCGAGTTGTTGGGTTTAATTTATTGTATCACCTCGCCCAACTGCCGTCTTCCTTCCTGTTCACTCAGTTTTTTTTTAGTGAATAGGCTCTTAATAAACTAGCTCGCTTTACCATCAACGATTGCATCACTACTACCATCAGGCGGGATTGCGGATTGCACTAGTTCATAATGGTAAAAAAGTGAGTTAAGAAGCTTCCCTAACATGACTTGGAATGACCGAATCGCATTGCTGAACCTATTTTACATTTGTTGCATTACAAATTACAAAACTGTGATGTCATTAGTTAGGATTATTTTGAGTGAAATCATTGATATAATATTAAACAGATATGATATACTCTAACAAATTAACCAAAATAAATGTGCCGATCGGAGCAACAGCACACACATGTAATTTTTTTATTCTGCGTACATTTCACACGTTGGTACAGTGTGAGTGAGATGGGGCGCAATCTAAAGCATAGAGAAGAAAAAGATGGCTAGTGTTTGTCATGTTTGTCGTTTGTTTTTACGAGTGTATCGAGAGTGACTAAAGCGAGATACTGGACTTACCTCCTTTTGTACGCTTCATTTTCAGTGCGCTAGTGACATATCTACCTTAGTTTAATATTTTATCAATGAGTGAAATGAAATGAAATGAATATCCAAGACATCACAATTTTATCACGCGTTCAACCCTTTTACTCTTTCTTTAGTTCTGTAATACTCCTTCTTCAGCCTTTAGAGGTCCATTGCTGGATAAAAGCCTACCCCAAGGTTTTCCACAATCACCGGTCTTGTGCTGCCGGCATCCATCGGCTTTCCAGCTCGGCTGGGCAGCGTTCGGGAAGCTACGCTACATCTTCTCGTCGTCCAATATACCACAGTGTCTCAAGACTAAAGTCATTGACCAGTGTGTGTTGCCAGTGATGACTTACGGAACTGAAACGTGGTCGCTCACAATGGGCCTCATACTAAGGTTCAAGGTCACACAAAAGGCGTTGGAAACAGCTATGCTCGCTGTTTCTCTGCGCGATCGAATCACAAATGTGGAGATCCGCAGAAGAATCAAAGTCACCGACATAGCTCTTCGAGTCGCTAAAATTAAGTGGCAGTGTATAGGGCACATTGCTCGTAAAATCGATGGCCGAGTAAGGTTCTGGGAGTGACGACCACGTACCGAAAGAGGCAGCGTAGGGAGGCCCCCAACAAGGTGGACCGATGACCTGTATTACTTAGTAATAAAAATTTCTCTCTCTCTCACTCAGGACTCAGAACCCGAAGATCAGGAAGAAGATGGAATGGCAGATGACGATGATGCATCAGTCGTGACAATACATGACAACTACGCGTCAACCACCTTCAGTACCATGGTCGAGGTGCCCGAGAGCATGAACAATGCTCCTCATACCTCTAGCAAGAGATTCATGGATGAGGACAAGAGCAAACGACATTGCACCGAAGTTGACGATGAATATGACGCTATCGGTACGTATCCTACTAATATTATAAATGCGAAAGTTTGCGAGTAGATATGGATTGACGTTTGTAACTCCTTCACGCAGGAACTAATCAACGGATTTTGATGAAATTTGGCACACATATCCATACTAATATTATAAATGAGAAAGTAACTCTGTCTGTCTGTATATCTGTCTGTCTGTTACGCTTTCCCGCCTAAACCTCTCAACCGATTTTGATAAAATTTGGCACCAACAATCTTTAGACCCTGAGAAAGAACATAGGCTACCTTTTATCCCGGAAAAATTTGATGTTCCCGAGGGAAATCTAAAAAGCGCGATATAACCGAACTCCACGCGGGCGAAGCCGCGGGCGGAAAGCTAGTAGCCTATATACCCTGGAATGACACAAAGGATTTTCAATCCAATATTTAAACGGGATCGATACTGTCGAGGGTGAAACCGCAGGACGCAGCTAGTTTACGATGTGCTTTTCACATAATATCTAAATTAGGTTTATCATACTATACTTCATCGGTTTGAATAGTTAACTAAGGATAAACAACATAACTAGTTATATGTACTTTCTAAGTATATCTTGGACACCAATGACTGATTACAAGGTGAAGGAAAACATCTTGAGGAGACCTGGACTTTTAGTCTGAAATCGCCAACCCGCATTGAGTAAATGTGGTGATAACGCTAAATTCTTCTTTGTAAGAGAGGAGGCCTGTGCCCAGCAGTGGGACGATAAAAAGTTTGATGATGAAACAACATAACCACGTGACTTAACCGACTACATTAAATAAAAGTTCAATTCAGTTGCCATGATATGTCATTCTACTCTTCAATTTAACAAAGTTATAATTGGGTTGTATCCTAAAAAATAATTTAATGTCCATCCAGATTTATAAAAAATATTGAACACGTATTTTTTTATTTTTTTTTCTTGCTTTTAAATACTTAGTGGCGTCATGCGACAATTCAAATCAATATACCTTTATATTGATTTGAATTGTCACATGACGTCACGCTGTGGTACAAAATATACCACGGCGTGACGTAATTAGCCCCCACTCCGTAACTTTAATAAGCTATGTCTTAGTAGTTTTTGTAATTGGGATAAAATAAAAAATACGGGTCTTATTTTTTTTTTATTTTTTTCTTAATTTGCTGATCTGCTAACTAAACTAAATAGTATACTATACTATTATAACTATACTATTTTATAGAATTTTTGTGTGCAGGCTAGGAATGTCATTTAATAGATAAGTAAAGGAAAATTAATATATTGTCTTATTATATACTCGGTTTAAATTAATGTTTGAAAGAGAACTAGTATTGAAGTGTACAAAATTGAGCTAAAAAAAAAGGGAAAATATTTGACCATGCAGTCATCGAAGTTGATGTTACTTATTCATATTGACACTCGGAAGGTATTTGTACTGAGACAACTCGGTTCAATGAACATGAAGACATTGGACCCAGACCCGGGCCTAAGATAACAGTGACCCAGGAACATAATCAACTAAACGTATCTATACAACGAGTAACAGAAAGGGTATGATGTACGAGCATGTATGTGCCCTTTCAGTTACAAGTTGTATACACAGAAATGAGTTCTACATAAGTGAATGAAGAATGTGAAATAAAGGAAATGATTTTATGTTTTTAAATAAAGGACAATAGACCCGATCATTGTTATAATAGTTTAAAAGTTGTAATCCATACTGTAGGCCTAGTATGAGTTTTCATTACGAGAATCGATCGTCGATATCGACCGCGTTTGTCGCTCTCATTGGTTGAGGATTCTTACAACCTTGAAGCAGGTCAATCGATGAGTCAAACGCGGTCGATATCGACGATCGAGTCTCGTAATGAAAACTCATACAAGGCCGACAGAAAAACTGTGTACAAATCGGTTGTCATAGTATGCGTAAGGTAGGTAGGTACAATCAGCTGTAGAAGTCCATTCCCACCTTAAAGACTACTGTCGCCTGCGCTAAACCGGCCACGCACACTAACGCATTATTTTTATTATCGCAGTCTTCATCTTTCTTTAAAGTAATGCAAAATTTCGTCACTTCATTTGAAGTTAAGTTAGCGGCCGCACTTAACAATGGTCTATCTATCATAAGCGAGCGATTGTGGGTTCGATCCTTAATAACGGCAAATCTTTTTGTTGTTTCATATAATTTAAAATTATGATAACTGATTTGTATTTAAAAATAAAAATGTTTGCAAATAATATTTAAACGAATAGGAAAATTTACTGAATATTTATACCAAAATAGGTTTTTATTATATGTTTTAGTTTACTATAGATGTAATATAATAAATAATATAATGCAATATATTATAAAGTTATATATTATTCGGTATAGATATACTTATACTAATAAATGAAACAAACGTTGAAATGGCAGCATTGTAATATTTTATATAAAAGTAATCCTTGACAAACTTATGATATTATTATGGTAAAAAATATAAAAAACATTTTTGGTTTTTAGATATGAAAGTTATAGTATTACATGTTATCATTAAAGAGGTTATAGCTTAATTATTCATTTTCTTAAAGAAAAGAGGATTGAAGCTTAACCTGAATATTATTACAATCATAAAATAATCTATACTTAGAACACAAAACAGTGCTTATTACATTTACAATTTTTTTGCGTGTATAGCATGCCATCCTGCAGTGCCTTTTTTCGGAGTTTGAAGGCATGAGATTATAATCTTCAAGCGCTTTCTTAGTTCAAAAGTAAACGAACTTATTTCTTATCGAATTCCGAAATTATTGTTTTTATAATTTACCAAAAGTAATTTGTATTGAAATTGCAAAAGGCGACATCTGTTAGCCATTAAGCCAACCGAACATATTACTGTCACTTAGCTAAATTACTTTACGAGTTGGTTTAGAGTCCGTTATTACGATATATAATGACATATATTTAAAACACTTTGTAGGACACTTCTGCACTGTGATTGTTATAAATTGTTTTTTTTTTGTTTAGCTCGATAAGTCTCCACCAGTATCGCCAGTTTATTTTTAAACCACAAATGCAACCTCTCTTCTTCGCAAGATTCAAAGGTTTATTCAACGGTAAATATTGTTGTTTCGTTCCACTTGTCTCGACACATAAGCCATTTTCGTCCTCCAACCTCTTGACTTTGGCTTACAGTATTTCTCTAAAACAATAACAAATTTATTACACACTTTCAACAAGAGATTGGTTTGCACTTTACCCAAATAATAATAAAAACAACTTACACAAAAGCCGGTTTCATATTATGATATTTGAGATATATTGCTGCAAATGCCTGCATATTGATTAAAAAAGTAAAACTAATAACACGGACTCGTAACTATATGTTCACCAACCAACAACAGCTAAGTAATATTATTTGAGTTATTGTAGTTAATAATAGTTATTGTAGGTAGTGGAATATTTTTTGTTCAGTTTGTTTCAAATCTACCGTCATCTTTTTATAATGACTCTAATATAGAAAAAATCTTAAAATAAAGTATCATCGTTAAGTTGCGGATCGGTATTTTTACATATTTTTGTTGTCAGCATTCATAACTCACCAATAAACATTTCAAAAATATTTTGTAAGTTATTAGATTTGAACTCGAACCACCTTGAACGCCTATCAAGACGAGAACCGCTAGGCTATTTAAACACTTACTGTGAGCGTTGAAATTAGTAAGTAGTACCTAACAATCATAAGCGGGCAGCAAGTTGTCAAAGTGTATTAGTGTGTATCAAACTTTATTATAGAAGAAGGTCGTAACTACAACTAGTATTGCTTGGGCATAGTTTTGTGAGATTGTAACTCGACTTTTGGTCTTGACTGTAAGTATGTGATGATGAGGAATAAAAAGTTTTTAGTTCAATATTCTTTTTTTAAAAAAAGACGATCGGACGAACGTATTGAAAACGGACATTTTACAGTAATGAGCCGCTCACTCGTAGGTAACAAAGAGTTAGAGGCGGACAAACAAACAAGCAAACAAGCACACATACAAGTGAAGCTAATAAAAAGCATGTAAAAATATCGTGAGAAAATTTTTGAATATGAATGTAGATGGTTATTAGAGTAGGGAAGTACTAAAGAAACGATGGGTGGGCTGTGTTAATGACGATATGTATTTTTTAATTGCCGTCTTTTTTTCTTCCTTGCAAGGCAAGAATTTTATTTTTCCTTTTGTTTTTTTCTGCCAATTCTGTTTTTCCGCTAGTCGTTTTTTGCGGTATTGGCTTTTTCTCTGGGTCATTCTTTTCCCTTTGTTACGTCTTTTTATTGTTACATTTCCTTATTCTAATTATATTTAATTCTAATTAATTTTAGTCCCTATTCTTGCCGACTGCAATCAATTGCTAGTTTGCACTAAATGATGATCCCCATTATTCATAAACGATGTTTAAAGTTAACTAGTGATTAGCGATTCTTTAGCCATACATTGTAGACGTTTGCACGTCAAGTAACTTTAATCATTGTTTATAAATAAACCCCTTAAACACTGGTGTGTTTATTCATAAACGATAATTAAAGTGAAGTGACATTAAAAGATCAAAAATGTATGGTTTTTATTATAAAGGGGAGTATACCTGCGAATGAAAGTTATATACCTACATAATATGAATACAAATAAATACAATAAGTTACCTACAGGGAGACTACAGAAAAGCCGAATAAAAAAGAACATGGAAGAAAAAGGCTTACTGCACTGAATTAAAATAAATTAGGATAAGCGAAGAATGATAACGATCCTTTAGAATTACGGGGTTTCATAATATTTTACAGCAGAAATATAGATACCTAGCTGAAAAGCATCCCAAACACTACCAAACAATAAAATTAGAATAATGGCATCGTATTCAAGCAGAAAAATTCTCGCCCGCTTTGTGGCGAGAACGTGAATAAGCAATACTTAGCCGTCAGGTCCAAATAGCACTCATGGGGTTTATCTACAGGATTCGAGCGAACCCGAGCATTACCTAGTATGTAATTTTATCCGTAGTTATTAGAATATTTCAAATAGAATAGCAAGTAAGGTTCCTGATTTTCTAAAGAGCTTTCTGGTCATTAAAATCAGGAAAGAAGAAAAGAGGAATAAATAAAAAAATATTCGGGATACGCACATTAAGACTGACAATAAAGATTTGAAGTACTTAAAACTAATAAATAAGCATTAAAAGCCACAAAAAAGATACCGATGATTATGTCAAATTCTAATTTTATTTGTTCCAGGTGTGAACGTGGCCGCAAAACTGCGAAATCTTCCCGGAAACATGCGGATACTGGCCGAGAAGCTGATCAACGATGTGCTGTACCAAGCACAAACAAACGGATTGACAAATGCTACTTTTATTAGTACACCCGATCCCTTTAAATAGAATCAACGGGTAAAAATACTGACAGATAAAATCATACAATATATAAAACGAAAACAGTCGAGAGTTGTGAACAACCCGGTTTCTATGTGTACAAGAAAAAGAATAACCAATGCGCAAAACTATACCCACAGTATAAAAATCATACAGTAGGTCGACGCCTTTGATCTCGTGTAAAATGCCGACATCGTCTAGACAGTAACGCACCGGCCAGGGTTGTCACAAATAAACAATATTTATGAAATTATTTATTTATTGCAGATCAACATCGATAGCTGTACTATATTTAATTAATTTGCTATTTTTACTAAGGGAAAAACTCGAGACAGATTTAAGTTATTTAGATGGCATTTTCGTAACCTGCACCCCAATCCACTTCACACCCATATCATATTGTAAATATGTACTTACATTTAAATTGGCGTCCGCCATCTTGGATTTCAAAAAGGATAGCTTTTTCATAACAAGCACTCCAATTATACTATGACACTCATATCGAATTATAAAACAAACAAAAAAACAAACACGCGTCAGCCCTTAATGATAGATACCGAGCTACGAACATCGTTTTGTTCGCAGCTCGGGTGCCGCTTACCCGCGTCTCGTCCCTCACACCCCGCACGATTGCTCTGTCAAGACGTCTTCGTCGGACGACTGTATGATTTTTAGACTGTGCTATACCTATGAACAAAGCATATGATCCTAGAGCCCCGTTGGGTATCGATACAACGCTGTCAAAATGCATGAAACAACAATAAAAAAAATACCTGCGAATAATTTTTATGCTACGATAATTGTTTGTTTGTACAGTGGTTATTTTTCTTTTCCTATATTATTTAGGAAATATGACGAATTAATACATTAATAATGTTTGAGAGGGAAATGAAAAAAAGTGTCTTAACGGTCATTATATTTCACTTTTTCGGTGTACCGCTCTAGCGCTGTGTGCTGCAGATTGTGAAGTGTGATAAAAGCGCTGAGAGGAAACCATTTAAGTTTTTAAAAGGTCTCGTATATACAATATCATGAACCTAGCATAGGTTCATGATATTGTTCTTTTTTTTTGATATTGTTGTTTATTATAATCTATCTACATACATTGTCGTGCTTTAGCGAGTATTTTGTATCAATAATCTTGATTTGTATAATATCAATGGTTTAAGCGCTTGTCATCTCAATCTCACTTGAAGCTATACCGAAAATGATCTAATCTGATTTAAAAAAATCAAGTGAACGTTGTAAGCGTTGTGTAACGTTGTTCTATTAAACAGTTGTAAGTTTATCTGTCTAATAAAAAATAATAATAATAACAATCTTATTCTTAAAAACCTTATTTACATCGCATTTACTCAAGACTGCGAAATTTAAAAAAAAACATTAGGCCATTCCCAACTCGTGCTGCCATAAATCGAGAGGATCAAGGGAGGCCTCCCTGACCCCTGCTGATGGTGTTCCTTTGAAGTGATTTTCGTAGGGAAAAAATCCCACACTCCCCGACGTCCCTCCATAAGTCGGGTACCTTTCAGGGTTCCCCGCGAAAACAGCATAATCCCCCCCCCCCCTCTCTCTTCCGACGGGGAATACCGGCGTGTGATGTTTATATTAGACTAGCGGCCGCCCGCGACTTCACTCGCATGGATACAAGACAAAATATATAGCATACATTTTAAAATTTTTGTTATGCTCTACTTCCTATTGATCGCAGCGTGATGTTATATAGATTCAAGCCTTCCGGGATTAATGGGCCAACGCAAAAAGATTTTTTCAAATCGGACCAGTAAGTTCCTGAGATTAGCGCGTTCAAACTCTTCAACTTTTTACAACGTTATTTTTTTTCTTTTTGTTTATGCGAAACCTGAATACAGTTTGTTCAGAATAAGCAACTGAATCGATTCCAATCAGTTTTACAACATATTATATTTTTTCCCAAATATATTTTGTTGCAGAGTGGTTACCGAGCGGTTACGATAGATCACAGCTGACACCAGAGGTCAACGCCCGCACTCGCCCGCCCGTACAGTCCTTTGACCATAGTATTGTTGGAACAACCAAGTAGAATAGCAAGCTCATAACTTGATGGTTTTTCATGATATCTTTTTGAAATTTTTTACATAGATTCTTTACTTAAAAATACTGGACACGTGTTTTGGGTTTCGCATAAACAAAAAATAATAAAAAAAAAAATATATAAATAAATATATACGGACAAATCACACAGATAATGTTGTATATTAGCATAGATAATGAATGTTTCAATATTTCCGTCTTCAAAAAAATAAAATAACGAAACTATTTATATTCCATACCTTTCACTTACTAACAAATACATATATATAAAATCCGAACGCCGCCCGAAATAGGAACACAGCGAAAAAATAAAGAGGAAACGTGGATAAAATTGGTCCATCACAGCTCCCCTACCATCGCCATACTATCGCCATGTGTAAATTCTTTTGCAGAAATTGCTAACGTGACACTATTTCCGAATGTTCCAGGATTTTTGCGAATATTTCCCGGTAAAGACCCCCTTTTTTGTCAATGGGTTTGATTTATCATAAATCAAATTTTATCGAGCTGTCTGGTGCTAGCAATATCGTCTAGTCCGTTACATGCAAAGTCAGGACATGTGACATCTACCAACCCGTACGAAGCGTGGTCGTGGTCGATTATGGCCCACTCATTCTGTCGAGTCTTTATGCGCAAAGTCCTATCATGTGACATCTACCAACCCGTACCAAGTGTGGTCGTGGTATTAATGTAACTTTTCTAAGTATATCTTGGACATCAATGACTGATTACAAGGTGAAGGAAAACATCTGGAGGAAACCTAGACTTTGAGTCTGAAATCGCCAACCCGCATTGAGCAAGCATGGTGATGACGCTCAATCCTTCTCTGTATGAGAGGAGACCTGTGCCCAGTAGTGGGACGATAAAAAGGTTGATGATGATGTTGATTATCAAAAACAGTTCAACATACTGCTTCATATAAAAATGTATGCTATTCTCAATTACCAATGCAGTATTTAGAGATTAGAACTTTTCACAAAATTACTCATACAACTAAACTAAATCTTAATGCAGTCTTGTAACAAATCAAATAGAAAAGGGAACAAGAAGTAAATACAAAGTAACCGCTCTGTAAACAGTATAAAGACCTATGTAAACATCAGCCGGTGGGGCGACCACGGATAGGGTTACCAGGTGAGTCGCGAAAAAATACCGGACAATCCTAGACCCCAAGAAAGCGGGGGTGCATTTAACAACTTTGATTCTTTCAATCAGTAGGTACTTAGGTCAACTTCGTAAACACTGCCGACGGGTATACAGTGAAGAAGTGAGAGCCCACAGACGCAGATACAGGCAGCCAGCGAGGAGCCCGCGTGAGGTTTGCATCTGAAGGATTTCATACGCCTACTTTAGGAGGCGCTTGACAGTCTCCGTGGCGTAGCGATAGCGACGTTGCCGCTGCGCAAGGAGGCGAAGGTTCGATCCCCGCGCAGTTCAAATATATGTATGCATGAATATGAATATTTGCACTGGTCTGATCGTGCCTCGGAAAGCCTTTGGTCCCGTGTGTTGCCATACGAACATCTAATGGCAGTCGTTACGGGTTGTTGGAGCCCTCAAAAGTGTAGCAATTGGGCTAAGTACAATGCTTCGATATCGCCTTCGATTAGGCAAAATCAGCAGTTAGACCGGTAAAGCGGACCCCATTATCCAAAGCTGAAAAAGCTTCGGATACGACTAGAATTAACGCTGAGATGATGATGATGACTTTTTTAGGCGTTTGTGTGATTTTCCCCAAAATACAGGACATTGTTCATTCCGGTATGACCATTTATTTTTTACTGGATAGGTCTTGAAAATACAGGATTGTACGCCTAAATACCGGATATCTGGTAACCCTAACCACGGACCGTGCGGTTGGGACAGGCCGAATGTATACATTCCTAGCGCTGTTTGTTTCTAGTCTAGATGTCTGTGTTAGATTTTATTGCCAGTTTTAACTAAGCTCCTTCCTGGGTTTAACTGGCGTTGGAACTTTGCTTTTATTGTTGTGCTAGCTACGTCCTGCGGTATCACCCACATACGATTCGATCCAGTAGTATTACCGGAATAGAAATTATCCTTTAAAATCGTGGAGTAAAATATACGCGACAGTTTAACTTTACATTTTTGAAGTTAGAATGACACTTAAATTTAACAATCGTTTATAAACAAACCGTAAAAGGGACATTGTATTATGCCTCAACGAGATTAATTAGGGTCATTAACTGGGTAACACTGGTAAAAGTTCTCAGTGGTAGGCCATATCATCGGTTGCCGGCAGAGCTACCACCCACCAGAACAAGCAAGACTTGTTCTGGTGGGTGGTTGCTCAAACTTCATCAGCATCAAACTCGCTGGTGGTGGCACATAGAGTTTTATAAACATATATCTCTCGGTGGTAGGCAACAACATCAGCCCCCGGCATAAGTTACCACCCACCAGCCAAAGTCTTGCCGCCAAGCGATTCGTCGTGTTCCGGCATGATGTCTGGTGAAGCGGTACGGCGGAAGGGGTCTGAGCAGTTGTGTTGCGATGTGTTCCGGGCACAATTCGCCAAATGTTGTTGGGTCGCGAGTTTGGCATCGATGATCGTGTTGTTGGATTTAACATTGCATCACCTCGCTCTACTGCAGTCTTCCTGTCTATTCAGTTTCAGTTTTCTTGACTTAATGAACTAGCGCGCTTTACCATCAACGATGCCATCACTGCTAACCAAGTCAAGCGTCTAGTATATACATTACTAGCTTTGCCCCGCGGTTTCACCCGCGTAAGGTTCGGACTGAAAGAGCTCAGTTGATATAAAATAAGCGCCTAATAAAATAATGGGAGCAATATGTACGTCCGTGTTTGCTCCCGTTTTCGCAACATTTTTTGTTACTGCTCTGCTCTTATTGGTCATAACGGAATTATTTACAGCCTATGTCCTTTCTCAAGCTCTAGACTATCTGTGTACCAAATTTCATTACAATCGGTTCAGTAGTTTTGGCGTGAAAGCCGGACAGACAGACAGAGATACTTTCGCATTTATAATATTAGTATGGATTATAAAAAAAAATGTTACCCAGTAGCACTTGGAGATAAACAGTTCCGCGTAATTAAGCGGCAACTTGTTCTTACCTTGGTGAAGCTATCGCATGGTACGGGACATCCCTCCCTCTGCCTATAAGTTCGTTGGCACCCTCGACGATGCCCCACGGTGCTATACCGATGCTGACCACTCTGCCTGCTCGCTGTGACCGCTCCAGCTGCAATGCGTCACCTACTTGACGGGTGACACCTGTGGATGGAGAAAGGATTAGTATTTTAGTAAAGAAAGAAAAAGTATTAGTTGTCAACACAGTTAAAAAAACAAAATTAAATAAAAAACATAACAAAAAATAATCATAATCCTAAAAGTCCTATACGAGGCCAAAAGGCAATTAACGCAGCATGATGCTTCTTCATTAAAAAAAAAAAGTCGCAGCGTTGGTGGTTTGTACTTAGACTTTCGAAATTCAAATATTTTTTTTTTTATTTTTTAATGTTTTCTTTGGTAGACGGTTGCTTTTTGTGGAAATTCTAAATTCAATTTAAAAAGCAACGTACAAATACTTATAGCGTTTTATACTACTACGCCCAAATAATTCAACAAAGACAAATATTGTTTTCATACAATTGCACTGGAAACGTGCCACTGCAAGTAAAAGTTCTGAACCAATTATAAAGTAGTTTCATCTGTTGACTCTAACAATGCGAGTAAAACGCTACGAGCTTCGACTCAGTTTTGTTCAGGTGGAATGTTATAACATTAAACAGGACTTTTGAACAAAACATCATTGTTACCGGTGAGAAACGGCTCAGCAGGATGTTTCTAGCATAATAAAATTAATGTATATGACGGGGTAGACCGTCAGGAAGGCGGGGCCAAAGGTTCCGGATACTTGAGGTGTCTTCTCATCCGCATGAGCATCCAACGTGGGCGGTATTTCGAGAAAACGTTGACCAATAACTATAGTGTGATGTTCGATTCTTATTATTTTAACTGTACAGACACTTAGATCACTTTAATATTAAGGGATTACAATGATAATCTCAGATTAAAACAGATAAGAGCCACTGGGTTTGAGTATGACCAACATAATCGACCGAAACTTGGGCACAGACTGCCCGCGCTAACGGTCGATGGCTATGTCAAACGCAACTCCAGTCGGTGATACCATTCACCCCATGATGTTACCCGCTCATAATAAAAAAAACATAATTTATCCGAATACCGATCGTAATCGATCGGTATTCGGATAAATTATGTTTTTTCGACTTCAAAAAATAGTAGAGTAATTTACGGACAATTGATACTGACACAAAACAGGTGATGACAGAGAACAGCGCCGTTAAATTTATATGGTACTAGCTTTCCGCCCGCGGCTTCGCCCGCGTGGAGTTCGGTTATATCGCGCTTTTTAGATTTCCCTCGGGAACATCAATTTTTTCCGGGATAAAAGGTAGCCTATGTTCTTTCTCAGGGTCTAAAGATTGTCTGTGCCAAATTTCATCAAAATGTGTTGAGAGGTTTAAGCGGGAAAGCGTAACAGACAGACAGACAGGCAGACAGACAGAGTTACTTTCGCACTTATAATATTAGTATGGATAATGTGTAGAATTGTACTCTGCATCATTACTGTCTAGTCGAAGACGGATGTCTGTACCAAGTCAGGGCTAAGAAAAACTGGTATGACGGGGTTACGGGTTTGGTTTCCGCAAAAGCTGGTAGAATTGTGCTCTTGCAAGCTAGTATGACTATTTAGACCAAGACTGGCCAACCTCAGGCCCGCGAGCCATTATGTGGCCCGCGAAAGAATTTTCAGTGGTCCGCGCTAGTACCTACTTATGCTTTGAAAATTAGATTTTGACTTTGAATCAAAACGTTGATTTAGATTTGAGAAGACATACGAGGTAAGGTAGGTACTTACCTAATTCAAAATTAGTTCCTATAATTAGGTAATAATAATATTCCTACATAAATAATTCATCAGCAACTTGCTCTCAAATACAACCTTGTGGAATCGAAGGTGCCGTGCTACAGGTATATGCCCGACCCAGTTCTCGAAAATGGCCATATCACATTGTACTGAGTTCAATCCATTATTACTGGCAGTACTATTGTTGCCAATAAGCCTGATATAGTGATGGTGGATCGATCAGAGCGACGTGAAATAATTGTTGACATAACCATCCCGCATGATGAGAGCCTCATGAAAGCTGAGAAAGATAAACAAATCAAATATCTTGACTTGGCTTACGAGGTTGTCGACATGTGGGTAGCGGATTCAGCAATAATTGTACCGATAGTCGTGACAGCCAATGGCTTAATAGCCAAGAACCTCGACCAACACTCAGGAGGCTCTCGTTAGGCAGCTGGATTAAGGACTTGGTTCAGAAAGCAGTACTTCTAGACACGGCTCGCATTGTCAGGAGGTTCCTCTCTCTTGAGCCCTGACCGCTGGTAGCTTGGACCCTGTTCCCGATACCGATGGGCCACTATTTTTTTATATTTTTAAATCTACCTTTTGGCCCGACTCTTAAAAAGGTTGAGCAGCCTTGATTTAGACTAACTCCTTACCGATTGGACGGTACAACTGAAGGAAAGACAACGGAAGGAATTGAGGGAGGCCTATGCAGCAATATCCTCCAAATGATTTAAACTGTAATTGAAAGTTTATTAGGACGTACAAAGATTTTTCTCTTGGTCTTGCTATATTTTTTACATTTTATTAGAACAGCAGATTATAATTTTCTACTAATGGAACGCCCGACCCCCAAACGTCATTATGGACCCCCAAAAAGTCGTTATAGCATATTAATTCAACTTTTAACATAAAAATGTATATTCCAGCACACATTAAATGAAAGTTATAATTGAATAACATCCTAAATTCACGTCCGTATTTCCAAACGTGTGTGTTTTTTAACGTTACATACTAGTGCTTGACTGCGGTCCCGCCTGATGGTAAGCAGTGATGCAATCGTTAATGGTAAAGCGTGTTAGTTTATTGAGAGCCTATTCACTCAAGTCTTGAAGACACTTAAGTTGTAATTAGACTGGAAGATCGCCGCAGGCAAATTGTTCCAGTCCTTAGATGTACGCGATATAAAAGACGAAGCGAAGCGCTTCGCTACTATTATAGTATAATCGTAGTAGTAACGAAACCGTAAGGGTAGATTCTCGCCGTCCGACAGGTCGTCCGATGATGGAACGGAGATTAAGTCATGCAATTCCCGCGGACACTCTCCAAAATGCATCCTATAAAATACCGATAGGCTAACTACTCTACGCCTGTACTCCAGGCTTTGGAGACTGTTTATAACCAAATCTGGGTCGCCAATTAGCCTCTTCGCTCGCCTCGCCAACGAATCCAAAGTTGCCAGATGGCATTTTGCAGCACCAGCCCAAACGTAGCTGCAGTACTTCACTCATAATTACCCACGTAGCTTTTCTAAGCTATATAATTATACTTTCTAAGTATATCTTGGACACCAATGACTGATTAAAAAGGTGAAGGAAAACATCTTGAGGAAACCTGGACCTTAAGTCTGAAATCGCCAACCCGCATTGAGTAAGCGTGGTGATTCCGCCCAATCCTTCTCTGTATGAGAGGAGACCTGTACCCAGCAATGGGACGATAAAAAGGTTGATGATGATAACGATAATGAAGTAAATATCACATTAATACAGACTACCTGTATGCCATTTTATCACTCTAATTCTATCTATTTTTCTTTATGGTCATGTTGCCGATGTCGACAATAGGCATGTATCCAAGGTATGAAAATGGTATCAAAAAAATAATTAGTCCGTCTTATAGATAACTAGCTTTCCGCCCGCGGCTTCGCCCGCGTGGAGTTCGGTTATATCGCGCTTTTTAGATTCCCTCGGGAACATCAAATTTTTCCGGGATAAAAGGTAGCCTATGTTCTTTCTCAGGGTCTAAAGATTGTCTGTGCCAAATTTCATCAAAATCGGTTGAGAGGTTTAAGCGGGAAAGCGTAACAGACAGACAGACAGTAGACAGACAGACAGACACAGACAGACAGACAGAGTTACTTTCGCATTTATAATATTAGTATGGATAAAAAATTAAGACTCGTATTTTTTATATTGTCGAAATTACCAAAAACTATTAAGATACAGCGTATACGGCGTGACGTCATGCGACATTTCAAATCAATATTATCTTCCTAAGTATTTGAATGAAAGAAAAAATCTATCTGATGGTCATTAAATTATTTTAATTTAATTATTCTGCTAATGTCAGATGTGCTCGTGATGTCCCAGCGGGCCCTTTCAGAATAACAGAGCCCCGACATTTTTTTTTTTGTGTCGAAGCATCATGCTGAGATAGGAGCCTTTAGGTCTCGTGCGAAATTTTTTTTTTCCGGTAGTTTTAAGGCGTTCGGATTAATTTTTTTTGTTCTTTTGTTACTTTTTTTTATACAATTTGTTTTTGATGGTGTTTAGTTTTATTATCTTCCTGTACCAGTCACAATTTTTTTTTAATACGTTTTTATCCGTTATCTGACATCAGTGAAAACATAACAAATCCCTTAATCATTATTTATATCTCAAACGTGAATCTACGGGGTTTGATCCTATTACATTTTCCGTTTGCATTTTTGTCAGCTATCAATTTATGTTATGTACGAACATATTATTTCATGCTTGGGCGCCATTTTGGAAAAGATCAAAATGGCGCGATAGTAAGTTTCTAATCGAAATCTTTCCCGATCTGAGAATCCCATCCCAGGATCTTCATACAAAGAACTCACATTATGTGTGCTAAGTACACATCTATACATTGAGGAAGATAGACGTAAAGTCATATTCTTCCTTAGAAAATTAGTTACCTGTGTTAGTGCCCCCTGTGAATATCCACGCTCCAGTAGTCTTTGCAGCTTTCAACAGTCCTTTTCTTAACACCTTCTTAAGCTTCGGCTGGAGGTCGAAGTTGGCCTTGCCACCCTGGATGGTAATGAGCAGCTTCGGTCGGTCGAGGGCCCATTCTCTTGTCAGCAGCTGGACGATTAATTCGGGTCGCGTGTCGTGGGAGAGACGAACATACTGAGAAAAGAAATAGTAGACTTAAAGCTAGGAATCTAAAGTCTTTTGGAATATTTTTAGATGTTATGCGTGAGTGGAAAACGTTAAGTATATTAATGAGTTAAAGAGATTTTGTGGTGCTTGAATAATATGGACGCTGTTGGTAAACTGAAATAAATGTATTGAAAAAAAAAAAATACTTTTGTCATGGCTCTAGAAGTCAGTGGCGAGCTAAACAATGGAAACCTAGAGACACCGATTTCTAGACTCATGACAAAAGTAAAATTACTTTTTCCTTTTAAGAGTTTTTTTGAAGTCAGTTTCAATTTTTTTTTTTTTTGTAAAAAGCTTTTATTTCATACTTTTCAGTGTCTAAGTCGAAATTCCAAATTTACTTTTTCACCTCATAACAATAGTGGTCGCAACCCATGTTAGAATAAGTTCACACCAATACGAAAAAATCCCTATCTCATAAACTACTGAACCGATTTTGATGAAACTTATAATATTCCCTAAAAAATATAATAATAAATATATACGGACATCTGGACGGGATCTGTGTGATTTGACCATCGAGCACATATTCATACATATATTGGATATGTGCTCGATGGACAAATCACACAGATTGAGCTAGCCCCAAAGTAAGTTCGAGACTTGTGTTAGGGGATACTAACTCAACGATACTATATTTATAATAGATACATATATAGATAAACATCCAAGACCCAGGCCAACCAGGAAAAGATCGTTTTTTAGTTTCGTTTTTTATAGTTTTTATTAAGTAAAGAATCTATGTACAAAATTTCAAAAAGATAATCATCTTGACAAAGTACAAAGTTATGAGCTTGTTATCTCACTTGGTTGTCCCACAAGTATATTGAATTGTAAAACTGAGTGTACAAGTCTACTTAAACAAAATAAATCATTGCCATCTATCAAGTCACTCAACTTGATGCTGCGTCATTGTGTGTCTGAGATGTCAAATAAAACAGATACGCACATCTTTTGACGCGGTAGATCGAATCTATTGATTTAAATCTTTGCCGCTGTCAACATTTCTTACTAATAATACTATCGGCCACTATCGAATACTAGCGGCCGCCAGCGACTTCGTTCGCGTGGTTTAGTTATGCTCCGCTCCTATTGGTGGCAGCGTGATGTTATACAACCTAAAGCCTTCCTGGATTATTGGGTTATCCAACGCAAAAAGAATTTTTCAAATAGGTCCAGTAGTTCCTGAGATTAGCGCGTTCAAACAATCAATCAAACAAACAAACTCTTCAGCTTTATATATTAAGTATAGATTATCACATGGTTCGACGATGGAGCCCTCTAACATGCGCAATTTATACAAAGTTTACACGAGTAACATTCACAACCTTTCGACAGGCTATCATATCGGTAATGAAACATTGCCTTGCCTTCGTCAAATTTGAATGAAATTCAGTTGTCGAGAATTGCGGTAGGGCATTTTTATTAACGTAGTTGTTGCATTTATAAAATAACTAGCTGTGCCCCGTGGTTTCACCCGCGTAAGTATCGAACCGAAAGAGCTCAGTTGATATAAAATAAGCGCCTGTTAGAATAATTGGAGCAATATGTACGTCCGCGTTTGCTCCCGTTTTCGCAACATTTTTTGTTCTTGCTCTGCTCCTATTGGTAATAGCGGGATGTTTTATAGCCTATGTCTTTTCTCAGGCTCTAGACTATCTGTGTACCAAATTTCATTACAATCGGTTCAGAGTTTTGGCGTGAAAGCCGGACAGACAGACAGACAGAGATACTTTCGCATTTATAATATTTTTTTGGATTAAATAAATATACACGGACAAATCACACAGATTCAGCGAGCCCCAAAGTAAGTTCGAGACTTGTGTTATGGTATACTAACTCAACGATACTATATTTATAATAGATACATATATAGATAAACATCCAATACCCAGGCCAATCAGGAAAAGATCGTTTACCATCATGACCTGGCCAGGGATCGAACCCGGGGCCTTCACGTCGCAGGCAGGCGTGTTGACCGCTGCGCCACGGAAAACGACATATATATTCACTAGCTCAAACAGCTGGACCCAGAACAAATGCTTCAAGGTCGTGAATCGAACGATACGTAAGCAGTAATCAATCGCATAATCAGTGCGAATATCGTATTGTACAATTTTAATCTCAATAAAAGTTTCGAATTTACAATTTGTAGACATCGATTAGGAGCCTCTTACGATAACACAAATCGATGTTAGATTCGGGACGAAAGCATATCGAATGGTTGTGAATAGGTCAATATCATTTTGACACGAAATATCTGTCTTTTCTTTGTTACAGTTAATAAAATGGTGATGGTTTTGGTATTCCATAAATTTTCTATTAAACTCCTAAAGAGTGGGACTCACTATCTCATATTTTCTGACCCTGGGAACTTTTAAGTCAATACGGTCCAAGTTGTTTCCGTCAATTAGCAGTCACGATACAGCCCTCCCAATGCTGGCCATAAGCGTTTACCAATTTGAGCCACAATACCCGAATTGGTGTTTATTTCTCTGGTAGCCAGGGAAATGGCTAGATGGTTTCATCAGCACGCGCGCCTCTCATAGACGTCACGGGGGGAGTCATATACCTCACTCTCATCATATACCCCCATATACCCCATGGTAGTCATACACAACCGCTAACCAGATGAGGCTCACGGTGGCGGGCCAGCACCAATCGGGGGTTGCGGAAGCAGTATTTGTTCTCGCAACCCCCGGTGTAGGTGTGAGTTGGAACACCGGGATGAATTTTAGTCAGTAAGAGTCAGACAAACCCCAACGCCCACCCCAGGGCGGCGGACATATCCGTGGGGATTTTCCACCCCGGAAACAAAAAAAACATGCCTCTCAAAGTGCCAATCGGCAACTCTCACCCTGTGAGCAACTATGTTCACCTTAGACCTCATCAGGAACACGTCTACCCCAACAAACTGTAACCCTATGTGGAGGCTTGAAGAACAGGGAGTAAAGTTCACTTATCCTCCATAGAAAAGGGAGGATCCTCCGACCAGACGGGTGTTATGTCTGGCGGGCACTTGCCCAATGCTTGAAATTGGGAAGTTGTACGTATGCTAGTTGCACGGTAACCTCTGATTGCGAGATTTAGAATTCAGGTGACGTCAGTATGATGCGCTGCTCGCATGCGGCAGTTGTAGCTACCGCTACGCCCTACTACTCTTGCTCACCTGAGCTTTAGTTGGATGCGGTCCACCCTGGAACTCCACAGTTCCGTAGGCGTCGGTCGGAGCTGACTGCGTATGCCTTGCTGGTACCCATGCTTCGCCAGCGTTGGCAGTCTGAGTGTTTGAGCCGTGAGCTGTCTTGCTAAGCCCGCACCAACATCTGTAAAAAAGAAATTATACGTTGAAATTGCTAGTTGCATTAAAATTCATGTACTTAATGATTAATCACTGTTACCATAGTCGATTCCAGATTATTACTATAAAGAGCCAGGGTTGCGGGTTGGTTAAAAAAGAAACCGTGGCCCTGGCGCACAGGCAAGTGAAGGAACACGGCTGGCTTTTAGTCAGGAAAAGTCTGACACGCCCTTCCGCTTTACCCAGAGTTGATGATTTAGCATCCAAAAAAAAAAAGTGTGTGTGTCAGCTCCGACGCACGACTGGAGTTTACTCGAGTTTGTACGAGAAAAAAAAATAAATATTATTATTATTATTTTAAAAATTATTTATAAAATAAATCATAAAAAATTAAAAAAATTATAAGTGCATATTTATGAAAATTTTAACCAATTTTAAGAAAGTTGATAATATTTTTTTTTTATAAACGTTTTTCTTAAATTATTATAATTAATTTTTTTTTAATATAACATTATCTTAATAACTAACAAAATATAGTTGTAAAAAGATAATTATATCACTTTTTTAGATTAGAAAGTTGCGCACCAAAGGTGCGCACTAAAATAGTAACGCTTAAAATTCGTTACTCGTTAGTAGGTTTTACCCCTCGGATTTTTCTCATACCGGGCGCCTTATATACCTATGAAAATCGATTCTTAAGGAGTAAACTCCAACAATGGTTTGCTACTATAATTATTAATTAAATCGAGGGTTTTCTTAGCTTTTTCATATTCTTAAAAACTTTGACACCGTAAAAAGTAACATCCTTATAAATATTCAGCTCAAGCTGTCTTTTAATTGTTTCATTCATTTGCGTAATTGGAGGCCATCTTCACAATCTGCCTATAAAAGTAGCTTAAAAACTTTTTTGACGCCGGCGATGTGGTTTCGCAATGACAGTCAGTTATAAAGCGCCATTATAACTAACCGACATTACGAAACATGACAGTGGCGGAATATTAATTTGTACGGTCAGCAATATAAGTCGTTTAAAATGATATGATTATCATTAAGAGTAAGAGTTAAAGAGAGAGAGAGATAATCAGAGTGTTGTTTTCTAACTAAATGCCACTTTGATTTGGTGTTTAATAAAATATTTTGCTCAATAACTAAGATTTCGAAAGCAAAAGTGTTAGTGGGCTTTTGTTGCGGACTGTACCGTTAAATGAAACTACAGCTGGTATGACAATTAAATGGTTTATTTGTATGACTATAACGCTAACACGACACTTACGCTTAACGACCCATTCTATATTTAAATGAAGAATTTGATACAATTGGGTTGTATCCTAAAAAATAATTTAATGTCCATCAGATATATTTATAAAAAATATTGAACACGTATTTTTTATTTTTTCTTTCATTCAAATACTTAGGAAGATATATTGATTTGAAATGTCGCATGACGTCACGTCATGGTACAAAATGTGCCACGGTGTGCCGTAATTAGCCCCCACTCCGTAACTTTAATACGCTATATCTCAGTAGTTTTTGGTAATTTCGACAAAATAAAAAAATACGGGTCTTAATTTTTTTTATTATCTATACGACGGACTAATTATTTTTTTGATTTTCATACCTTGGATACATCCCCAAGTTATGGAACAACAAACTGAATGTCATACCTTTTTTTCTTTTTTTTTTATATATATTATAAACTAGCGCTTGACCGCAATCCTGCCTGATGGTAAGCAGTGACGCAATCGTTGATGGTAAAGCGCGCTAGTTTATTAAGAGCCTATTCACTCTAGCCTTGAAGACACTCAAATTGTAGTCCGACGGAAACACCGCCGCTGGCAAATTGTTCCAACAATGTTGTTAACAATGTTCAAATTCCATTGCAACCAAATATTTGAAACAATAGCTTGAATATTTAAAAGAGTGTCCATGGAGTTTCTTGCCCGTTCTTCTCCATAGGTACCCAGGTACCTACTCTTTGGAATGGGCGACTAGCTTCATCTTATTGACTGACCGACCTTCTGACAATTCAAAAGTGCCTGTAACTGGTTTATTTGAAATAAATGCCTTGATTTTGATTTTTAACCGACTTCAAAAAGGAGGAGGTTACTCAATTCGACCGTATATATGCTTTTTTTTTTCTATGTTTCTTCGCGCATAACTTCGTCGTTTATGAACCGATTTTGATAATTCTTTATCTGTTGGAAAGAAGACGTTCCCAAGGTGGTCCCATGATAAGGATATCAGGGTTTGATGGTGGAAGACCAGAGAAAACAAGGGGAACTTTCAAAAATTGCAGGGGCGACTAGTGCATTTCTTAGCATTTTCATTAAGTATTTTTAAGCACTACAATTTAATAAAGGTCTGGAGTAGATCTGATGATGGAGCCGGGAGGCAGTCGAAGTTACTCCTCAACAATTCACAGCAGCTACCTTGTGTTTGGGCTCAATTGATTTGTATTGATAAGAACTATACACCTAGATGGGTTGTGACTGTCATAAGAGCTCTGATGATGAAGACAAAGGCCAGTTCCGGGAACTCCTCAACGGTTTACAGTAGCTACTTTGTGGTTGGACTTAATTCATTTATATTGATGAGACCTTTGCACCCATTGGGTTAAAATAATGGTCTGCAGTAAAAAGACCATAGGCAGTTGAGGGAATACTTAGGTACGGGTAAA
Source organism: Sesamia nonagrioides (assembly GCA_017933935.1). NCBI lineage: Eukaryota > Metazoa > Arthropoda > Insecta > Lepidoptera > Noctuidae > Sesamia > Sesamia nonagrioides. Next base: position 492,865 of record JADWQK010000495.1, read on the forward strand.
AATTAAAGTAAACAAAATTACGTCGTTTCCCAATTATATTTGCGTCAGCTTCCAGTCTGACCGGATGCAATTGAATACATAGTACTTTTAACAACTAAAAAGTGTAAAATAAAAACAACCGACTTCCAAAAACCACTACAAAGTGGAAAATAACTAATTTCGGAAGTCGGTGTCAAAAAACCAATATATAAAACCAAAGACACCGACTTCCGAAATTAGTTATTTTCCACTTTGTAGTGGTTTTTTGGAAGTCGATTGTTTTTTTGTAAAAAAGTTTTTTTTAACCAAAATTTTGGACCTTTTGTTACAAATGGTGATTCAAAAATGAATTTAGAATATACATTTCACTAAAATAAATAACGGATTATAGGGCTATTATATGTAGTGTAGGTTATGTAAAGACAAGACATAAGTGTAAATCCGTGTGTGCGTACTTATCACTTATCTCAATGTACTTACTTTAAGTCAAGGAATTTCTATCTAAATTGGAATGTGAACTTGCATAAGCCTCATATTTAAAAGAAGACTCTATCGCAAGAGCAATAAGGTCGATCGGAAATAAAACTTTATTTGAAGAGAACACGGTCCGAGGGAGAAAGCGTCTCAGTAGCCCTCTGTCTCTTTTTATGTGTATTATTTATTATATGTCATATAATAAATAATACACTTAGAAATATTTATTTCTAAGTGTATTATTTTTTGTAATTTTGTTTGAAACCGACAATTTCGATTAGAAAAAAGAGGGTGAAAAAGGGTGCCATCAATGTCTGCAATAGTGAGTCATACTCTGGATGCTACAAAATGCTCGCGGGAGAAAAACATAGGTGCGGCCGCTTGCATTAGTCTTCTAGGGGCACAAATTCACGCGATTAAAAACCGCCGCGGTTTAGCCGTAGTGCGGCCTCAGCCTTAGGTGATATGAATGCTATGTGTGCGTGGCCTTACATTCAATGTATTGTCTTGACCATAAAAATCGAAAAATATTTGTAATTCAAACTTCTTTCTGTGATACCATAATTCTTCATTCTGACACGACTTAAAAATAAAAATATTAGAAAACAAATGCATGATTAGGCTGTGACTTTTTGACAGATAAAGTTCTTAATATTTTTCTATGTGAGGTTTTTATTTTAAACTACAAAATTACCAGTTATTTCTGGAAACTATTGGCAATGGAAGATGAAACTACGAAGGAAGAGAACCAACCTTCCACAAGTAAAAAAGAGAGTCAGAGGACGAATTCTGGAAATGACTTATATGATGAAAGGGAACGTGATGAGGCTGTGTCGAACAGCGAGACGTCGGTGTCTGCGACATACTCCGCGAGGAGTCGAGTGGACATGGTAGACGCTCGACCAGAACCACCCAAACCCGCACTCGGTAAAAGAGAACCTAAAGCTCCTGAGAGGAAAAAGAAGGGTAGAAAAAGCGGAAGAGTAGAAAAAAGACGTCGTTCATATAATCGACGTCAGGTAAGAAGAGCTCCCATGCGGAGAAAGCAAACAGGGCGTCATGCCAGAGGGGAGGAGAGACGGGTCCGCGACCAAAACTCAATATCTACAATATTCACCAGGCTGTCTTCTCGAAGCGGCTCCAGAAGTCCTACCTGCTTTCATTGTGGACACCGCTATTGCCGCAGAAGGTAGTCAATATTTTTGATTTGAAATATATTAAATTTTTGAATAACTAAATAAACTTTTCATTTTTAAATGCTTGGTTTAATTTAAACGTCCTGAGTTAGAGCGAAGCGATTTGTCATCAGATATGAATATGAAGTGGTCAGATACGAGTATACCAGGAGGAGATACACGCGCAGAAGATATAGAAATAGAAGAGTGCCTAAAAATAAGGTTGCGAGGACTAGAAAGTTGAAGAAAAAACCGGGTATTAAAGTTTTCGCGCCCCGGTTTCCAGGTTATGTCCCGTCTACACGCTCCGTCTTGCCTGCGCAGTCCAGGCCTGTGCAGTCATGACTGCACAAAAAGACGGAACATTCGGGACTGCACGCGCTCCCGTCTTGCCCTCCACACACAAGCGCTTACCTGCGCAAACTGGTTTGCACAGGTATGCTCGCAGGTAAGACGGCGCGTGTAGACGGGGCTTTAGGATACTCAGCGGATAAGTGCGAGTCGGACACGCGCACGAAGGGTTCCATATTTCCAGTATTTGTTGTTATAGCGGCAACAAAAATACACCATCTGTTTTTACACTTTTGATGGTACGGAACCCTAAATATAATATTATTGTAAGTGACCTGTAGAGTTTTAAACATCCAGAAGAAGCCAACACAAGCCCGATACAGAGAAAGTCTTTGACCGCCCATCGAAATATTGTGTTTCAGGTTGTTTGAGTTAGTACCTATTTAGCGTCGTGTTTGATGGCTCTTTGTTCTTGTGTTTATACCTCTGGCGCCAAAAGATATCAGTTAGCGAAAATGGAAGCTGAAACAAATTTAATGATGTTGATCTCATGTTATGGCTAAGAAAATTCAAAATATATAGTGACTTAGTGGCTCATTGCGCCTCAAAAGACCCATCTTCGAGGCGTCAGCACTTCACGACGGGGTCCACGAAGACCGATGCATAAATCAGGGTTACGGCTTGGTCAAAAGGGAGACTGTGGGCCTGGCGCACAGGCAAGTGAAGGAGCACGGCTGGGTTTTAGTCAGTAAAAGTCTGACACGGCATTTCGCTCCGCCCAGAGTGGGAGAGAAGGTCATTTGATGGTATCCTATAAGGTCTCCAAGAATTATTTGTCATTTTTTCATTACAGCTGTTATACCTACACCACTTTATGGTTTTTAAAATTCTAGTCCTAAATGTTTGAACAGCAGTGTGGTTTTGTAAACATTTCTTCGTAAAAACTTATGTTCAAAGTCTTTCCAACTTATGCTAGGGATTGACACTATTAAGAGATCACTTTAAGAGTTTAAGCTCCCTTAACTCAACCATTCACGGCGAGATTGTTATTGAATCGATTCGCTGTACATTATAAAGTTTTTATTGACGCAACGTATAAGTTATCATCATATGATTTCTCAGGATAACCTGATATTATTATTGCGTTTATTTTCCTACATAAACATACTTATTCATTTAAATTTTAAATATTTATAAAAAAACATAAAACATTTAAAAATAGTGTTCCGCCGATGACGGGAGCAGAGTCCAAGCTACCGGTGGTTAGGGCTCCAGAGATAGGAACCTCCTCACGATGTGGGCCGTATCGCGGAGTACTGCCTTTTGAATCAGGCCCTTGATCCAACTGCCCAACGAGAGCCTCAATAGATGTTGGTCGAGGCTCTTGGCAATCAAACAATTGGCCGATACGACAATCGGTACAATGGCAACGGAGTTCACATTCCACATGTCAACAATCTTATGCGCCAAGTCAAGATACTTAATTTGTTTCTCTTTCTCAGCTTTTACGAAATTCCCGTCATGTGGAATGGTAACATCGACAACCATTGAGAAGCGCGCTAATCGCTAGTAATAATATTATTATTTAAACTTCATCACTTTTTAGGGTTCCGTAGTAAAGTAAGAATCCTTATAGTTTAGCCAAGTCTGTCTGTCTGTTTGGATATAGTAACTGATCCGCAGACAATGCGTACATGCGACATTTATTTAGCCGTAGAAACTTGGAGTTGCCCTGCTTGGTTATCACTCCATGTTACAGCCCCTTCCCGCTACTCGTGGTGGGAATGACAACATTCAACCATTCCATGTCTAGTTGAAATCTATAAATCTTTCTTTAGTGTTCAGCGTCCTTCGTGGACCAATTTTATTAACTCTTAGTGGGAACACCTATTGTACCGTTAGGAATTAAAAAGCATTATATTAGGCATCCAAACAACTATGTAGTTGATTTCATTGGAACAAAAACCATAGTTGAGCTACATTCGGACCAACTAGTTGATCGGTTCGGAGTGGAAATAGGGATTGTGAAGGACGGGGAACTACGGAATCCTACGCTGAGCGTAGCCCGACACCCTTTCGGCCGGTTTTTTTAAGCAATGGACTTATAACTAAGATTCCATTTTCTGTCTGTTACTATAATCTTTTAGGCAAAGAAGTCTCAAAAACGGATGGGTTCTTGCATGGTTGCATGGGTTTCCAATTGCAAACCATCCCACAAATTATGCCCAACAAAGTACGCACGTAAGGGATGCTCACATATTAAATGTAATTTTGATAATATTACAGCTTTTTCAAAGCAGATCCAGACTGGCTCCCGCAGCCAAATGTTGTCGCCTCTGTTCATAAATACGAACTCAACTCCTGAAGCAGAGACCATCCTGCCAGCGCAAACCTATTGTGAGGTAAGCATTATTCAAATCAACAGAAGCTTTAACCTAGTAAGACAATTTGTCCTATTGACCATTCTTAAAAGAATTCTAATCATATATTCAGTCATACTCCCGTCCTTTTCCCAATTTATTTGGGTTTTGCGCAACAATTTCTTCTCAATTAGTCGAAATAGTAAGGGCCACACTCTTGGGGTTGCGAGCGACGAGCAATGGGCAACTCGGTTGCGGAATGGGCAACTCGGTTGCGGGTTGTTCAAAATAGAAACCCTGGCTCTGGCCCACAGGCAAGTGTAGGTACACGGGTGGGGTTTAGTCAGTAAAAGTCTGACATGCCCTTCCGATCGGCCCAAAGCGGCAGAGGTAAGTTGATGATTTCCCAACCACACCAAAGGGGAAGGGGAGGGCTGGCGAAGGTTCACCCTCTTTTAAACTACATCATAATTCACAAAGTTGATCGATAGTTTCTTTTTTCCCTTACATTTACCCATAGCTATAACCTTCAAACTCAAACTTTTCACATAACATTTTTTAAGGTCGCGTATATAAAGCTGGTTGCAAAGCCTTGGCCGCAGACCTGCGGGGTAATTGCGTAAGACACTATCTGTAGCAATGGATTAAATTTTGGCAGTTAAACAGTTAACGAAGAACAGGAGGTTAACAGTTCAGTCAGTTTTTTGTCAGTTTTATCAGTTAAGTTCTGGTGAAGCCGTACGGAGGACCGCTCAGAGCAGTTGTGTTGCGATGTGTGCCGGGTACGATGCGCCAAATGTTGTTGTGTCGGGAGTTTGGTTGTGGAGAGTCTCCAGATCAATCTCCCTCTAGCGCAGCATCGTTTGGTCGTGTTGGTCTTGGGTTTAACATTGCATCACCTCGCTCAACTGCCGTCATCCTTCCTATTCCTAAGTTTTTTAAGTGAATAGGTTTAATAAACTAGTGCGCTTTACCATCAACGATTGCATCACTGCTTACCATCAGGCGGGATTGCAGTCAAGCACTAGTTCATAATTATTAAAAAAAAATAATTAAACAACATTTGTTGCATTCTTTACGTTGCAGAGCAAACAAAATCCGCCTGATAGTAAGCAGTGATGCAACCGTTAATGGTAAAGCGCACTAGTTTATTAGCAGCCTATTCACTCTAGCCTTAAAGACACTTAAATTGTAGTCTGACGGAAACACCGCCGCTGCACATTGTTCCAATGCCTCTATATAAGCGGTACAAAAGACGAAACGCTTCGTCCGGGTTGTAGTGATGTCAACAACGTAAGGCCACCCTTACGTTGTTGACATCACTACAATCCGGACGAAGCGTTTCGTCTTTTGTTTCGTGTTTTCGGCGAGTATCCACATACTCGCCGTACGACGGATAGTCCGATGTAAAACGGTGATGGGGGAATTAAGTCATTCAATTTCGGCACACACTCTCCAAAATGAAAAGTCTCTTTTTAGTCTAGTCGCCAGCGCGTCTGCCTCAATTTAATATTATTATTTGGTCAGGCCGTCATATTGTTATTATAAGTAGACAACTCGAATCCCCTGCCAGGAAATTCCTGATGGAAAACCTACAAAATCATTGGATTTTATAGGTTGTTTCTGGCACGGGAGTCGAGTTGTCTACTTAAGACTGGGTAAAATGTTGACCACCACCATCACCAGACAAAGTCTTACCGCCAAGCGATTCGTCGTGTTGCCATGAACCAATGCAATTGCTGTTGTGGCATGATGTCTGGTGAAGCCGTACGGCGGACGGGTCTGAGCAGTTGTGTTGCGATGTACGTGCCGGGTAGGATGCGCGAAATGTTGTTGTGTCGGGAGTTTAGTTGTGGAGGGCCTCCAGATCAATCTCCCTCTGGCGCAGCATCGTTGGTCGTGTTGTTGGGTTTAACATTGTATCACCGTGCTCAACTGCCGCCTTCCTTCCTATTTACTCACTTCCTTTGAGTGAGTAGGTTTAATAAACTAGCGCGCCTTACCATCAACGATTGCATCACTGCTTACCATCAGGCGGGATTGCAGTCAAGCGCTAGTTTGTAATTTATAAAATAAATAAACAAATATTAATATTTTATAATTTCAACATATGTAAGTATCCTTCTTCTAGGTGTCTCCGGAAATGATCTACGAGTCCCTGTGTGTCCTCAACTTATGGAAGCAAGATGTACATACTGGTCTTATCTTGGAATATATAAGGGTTAGTTCAATTTAATTATATTGTATTATGAAAATTCAGTATATATACATCGCATCTATACTTCTTATTAGAGTACCGATGGCAATTTAAATGGACTTAGCCCAGAATTCGTTTGTTGTTGACGCTACTTACTTGACGTCCATCATTTTCTCAAACGTGCAGTTAGATTTGGATCTGAAATATAGAACAAACATTCTTCTTTTTCCTATCGCTGGCACGACTATATATCAAATCTGACCCAAAAGTTCTTTCTTTTATGGCTTCGCACGGTTTGTGCATTTAGCCAATGTCACGTAATGAATTATTCATGTCGAAAAAGACGGCCACGTAAACCGTCTTACGAGGGAGGTTTGAGACAAAGTAATGATATGGCCACTATGCTGCGATATTTCACTGTCCTTTATGAATTATTTACTGAATGCACTTTTTACTACATAAATCACGCACTTTTATTTAGTAAACAACATTATAAATAATTTTATAAGTCCAATGAAAAATGAGCGTAACACTCAGCTTGAATTTCCCGCCAAAACTCCCCCAAAAGTTCTTCACTTCCATGTCGTAGTTAGTGTCAGCGCAGAGGTCACTTTGACAATTAGAGTTATAAGAACTGACTGTTTAAGACTGATGAAGATATTACTTTGCTAGAAGTGTAACAACCATTCTGCACAATTTTATGAAACACCACAATGCCATATTAGCAACTAGCTTTCCGCCCGCGGCTTCGCCCGCGTGGAATTCGGTTATATCGCGCTTTTTAGATTTCCCTCAGGAACATCAATTTTTTTCCGGGATAAAAGGTACCTAGCCTATGTTCTTTCTCAGGGTCTAAAGATTGTCTGTGCAAATTTCATCAAAATCGGTTGAGAGGTTTAAGCGGGAAAGCGTAAGAGACAGACAGACAGACAGACAGACAAACAGACAGACAGACCGACAGACAGACAGACAGACAGAGTTACTTTCGCATTTATAATATTAGTATGGATTGGCTACTGTAGATATTTCACGGAACCAAGAAGCTATTAATTTCTGACTCCCACCCATGCTTCTAAGCATTAAAATTCGGCCTTTAATTACGCAAGCAAGGTAATAATTTAGTTAAGTTTAAAGCTATGTCTAGAATGTTGATTAAAATAACTTCTAAAGCAGCAATGTTTTGACTGGTCAACGTTATGCAAACATGCACCTAGCAAGAAAATAACGGTAAACAACGTGTGTAGGCATGAGAAACAGCCTGTAAAGTACACTCATCCTCCATAGAAAAAAGATCCTCCGCCCAGACAGGTGTTGAGTCTGGAAGGCACTTTCCCAACGGTTGATGTTGGGAAGTTGTATGTACCTACGCTAGTTGCACGGTAAACTCTGCTTGCGAGATGTAGAATTCGTGTGACGTCAGTATGATGCGGTGTACGCATGTGGCGTTTGTAGATAACGCTACACAACGTTATCCATACTAATATTATAAATGCGAAAGTAACTCTGTCTGTCTGTCTGCCTGTTACGGTTTCGCGCTTAAACCTCTCAACCGATTCTGATGAAATTTGGCACAGACAATCTTTAGACTCTGAGAAAGGACATAGGCTACCTTTACCTTATTGAAAATTTTGATATTCCCGAAGGAAATCTAAAAAGCGAGATATAACCGAATGGGCGCAAAGCTAGTGTACTATAAAACAAAGTCACAAACTTTGTTGGAGGATTGTAGACGTTTCAAATTAAGCGTCTTCCTCCACAAGTAAAGATAACTCCATCTCCTGACGCTGCACTCTCAATCACTCGCTAATTGTCTGGGGACCTAGAGCAAAGGTAACAAATGAAACTGAACACTACAAACAAAACAAAGTTCTCAAAGAAAACTGCACTTTGTTGAAAAGCGGAGAGAGTTGAAATTTTAATACTTATTTGGAGTATCAATTAGGTTTGAGAGAGTCTTTTGCGCAATGGAAGGTATTTGTAGCAAGTACTTGTGGAGCTAAAGGCGGCTCTTTGCTATAATTGGCTGAGGACTGAAAATTGGTTCAAAGGAAGGATCATTTACTTTTCTAGCATTTATTAGTAGAAATAGTAAATGAGCTTAGTTAGGGAGCAAACAAGCTCGTAAATGGGGAATTACGATTGTGTAGTTACGCAGTTGGAGGCTACTTACATATATTTTCTTTTATTTTATTTAAGAAACAATTAACTACACTAGGAATTACGAATAATTTGTGTATATGAGTTTAAATTCAGGATATCTGTATCTTATATTTAAAGACGCGACTTCGTTCTCGTGGAGTTAGTTATGCTCCGCTCCTATTGGTCGCAGTGTAATGTTATATAGCCTAAAGCCTTCATGGATTAATGGGACACCCAACGCATAAAGAATTTATCAAATCGGACCAGTAGTTCCTGAGATTAGCGCGTTCAAATAAACCAACAAACAAACTCTTCAGCTTTATATGTATATTAGAATAGATTGGCGCTGATTTGCTTATTCACAAAGTAATCCATACTTCCAAACTTATAAATGCGAAAGTAACTCTGTCTGTTACGCTTTCCCGCTTAAACCTCTCAACCGATTTTGATGAAATTTTATATAGATCCTGAGAAAGGACATAGGCTAACTTTTATTGAAAAAAAAAATGATATTCCCGAGGGAAATCTAAAAAGCGCGATATAACCGAATTTCACGCTGTTGGCGCCGAATACGCGGGCGGAAAGCTAGTTTACGATAAAAAAACCGGCCAAAGGCGAGTCGGACTCGCACACCGAGGGTTCCGCCGTACAAACGTAGCGGTTTACAATTTATGACGTACTAGCTTTCCGCCAGCGGCTTCGCCCGCGTGGAGTTCGGTTATATCGCGCTGTTTAAATTCCCCTCGGGAACATCAAATTTTTCCGGGATAAAAGGTAGCCTATGTTCTTTCTCAGGGTCTAAAGATTGTCTGTGCCAAACTTCATCAAAATCGGTTGAGAGGTTTAGGCGGGAAAGCGTAACAGACAGACAGAGTTATTTTCGCATTTATAATGCTAGCATTGATTTAGAATTTTTCACAGTTTAGAGGCAATTAGATTTAAGAAGTGTTTGATATGAATTTCAACTTTAATATCTCTACGCGTTCATGTGAAAAAGGGTAGGTAGTAAGTTTATAATTATTAAAAAATATTTTATGTCATGTAAGCAAAAATAATATTTTAATATTTTATGTAACTTCAAATTTATCATTTTCACAATTTTTCCTTTATCTGTCTGTACTATAATATAACGTTGCTTCGTGCCGAATTTCAAGATTCTGAGTTCACGGGAAGTACCTTGTAGGCAAAGAGATTTAAGATATATAGAGAGGGCATGTGTCAAAATGGCATAGAAAAACTGTGATCCCATGGTTCAGTTCCGCCATCTAGTACAATATAGCAAAATTAGATCGACAATTGGAGACATCAAATAGTAAAAATGAAATAAGTTTATATAAAATATATTCAGCTATTGCCCGGTAGGTGGCCAGTGTGATCTATGTTGCCAGATCCGATTTAATACCCTAGTATAGTTCAAATCGGATAAATAAATATTGAAAAGTAAATAAATTAAGTGAAACTTGTCTTGTACAAACAAAAACTGTTTTAGAATTTTATTCGCTACTATTCATTTACCGTGACACCGTCTATTGGCATTTTAGATGTTTTATGCTTACGAATTATTTTAACGCTCAGTTTATTGCGATTTTTGAGTGTAATAGACCTTTTAGGCCATAAAGCGCATTTTGTTTTGCAATTTTCGTTTGTATTTCGTTTTTAGCAAAATTATTCTTTTTACACGTTTGTTTGCAAATATTTTTAAATGGCAATGCAAAAAACTGTGGTAGGGTTTGTATCATTTCGATATAAAGTTATCGATAATATTCAAAGAAGTTACTACGACGATGTTTTTTCGCATTATGATAGCTTGAAACAAAAAATTAGGAAGCAGAATAATTATGGGTAATTTCAAGTTTACAAGTTTCTTATTTATATAATTCTTTTAATATAATAGGCGTTAAAGTTTAAAATTGCCGATTAGTACTGAAAATATAATTAAATAATTGCTTATTTTTTAATTTTTAAATAATTCATATAAAATCAATATATAGGAATGTCGTTTATGCCTTTGTGATAGAACTCTGAGGATCTAGACTGCACAAACTGTGTGAAAGCAGAACTGCCTCCTGGGAAGAAAACTTCTTGTCACGTAGATAATTGTCCAAATCACGACAAAAATGGTAGTCTGCTGGAGCAAGACGTTTACAAGATTCGTACGCCATTATCTTTAAAAACGGCAAAAAAATCACGGTTATTGTATGGGAGCCCGCCTTCAGGATTTATTTTATTTTAATTATTTATTTGTAATTTGAATATATAACTAAATATTCTGTGAACATTTTAAGCGTCTATCTGTTTCCGTTATTAATATGGAGCAAAAAACGGCAAAAATTCACGTTTGTTGTATGGGAGCCCCCTTAAATATTTTATTATTTTTATTCTTAGTACTTGTTGTTATAGCGGCAACAGAAATACTAACACAATCTCTGGAAATTACAACTGTCTCGCTATTACGGTTTATGAGATACAGCCTGGTGACAGACGGACAGACGAACAGAGAAGTCTCATGAATAGGGTTCGTTTTACCTTTTAGGTACGGAATCCTCAAAATCGCAAAGTAGCTCGCAATCATTGTACTACATACACGTACCTACATATTTTATGAATATATTTCATTATAAATAAGTTATGTAATCTATGTACTTATCCACTTAACCGTAAATTTTATTCCAATTTTTACGGTTAAGTAAAAAAGTAATGAAATTAGTACCTAACTTACTATTTCATTTCTAATACAAGGTACCGATTCTTTCTTTTTTAAATTTGATCGACAAGTCTTTCCAAAGTAGATAACTTCTCTTCTAAAATTCATTGAGCATAATTTCGACGAATGAGACGGAAGCCAATTTTCTTCTCTACGGTCTATCTGGACAAATCGTATCCACTTTTTCCCTACGACATTATTTTATTCGGAAACCAAAAATAACAAAAACCTAGATAAATGAATAGTAATTGTTCATTCAATTTTGTTTATTAATATGACATGATTATGTTTAAGTAGAGTTAATAATAAATAAACTTGAAATATAGTAATATTTTAAGTTTATTTAGCTATATTTTAAATGTCAATAAAATATAACAAAAAAGTTAAAAAACTAAAACCCAACTACGACAAAAAACGACGCTGAAAAAGTATAAAACAAGATTTTCAGAATACTGAACTGAACAAAGTTGCTAATATAGTTGCAAGTAAACGGACACAGTAGACTCTACCAAGATGCCTTCGTTGTAAATTGACAATAATGTCTTACGATACTATTCTGAAGTATGCAATATTCACTATTTAGAGAGAAATTTTCATGTTTGGAAAACCGCAGTCACACGTTATGAAAGTGCTACGGTAGGTATATGTAACGTGTGACTACGCCCTTCCAAACATGAAAATTTATCTCTAAATAGTGAATATTGCATACTTCAGAATAGTATCGTAAGACATTATTGTCAATTTACAACGAAGGCATCTTGGTAGAGTCTACTGTGTCCGTTTACTTGCAACTATATTAGCAACTTTGTTCAGTTCAGTATTCTGAAAATCTTGTTTTCAAAAAAAACTTATATTAAGAGGACCTGGGAAGATTTCTTAATCTATCTAATTCTGCTAACGATCGACTGTCATGTGGATTTTTAAGTAATTTATTATGATCCAAGGCACTTATAAATAATCCCTCTATGGTTTTAACTCTACTGAGAGCAACATAGGCCTGTCCTTTAGCAAACAATGACTTTCCTAGATCTGTAACTTTTTTATCTAGAGTACAACCTTCTAATTTATGTACAGTACAACCCCAAGAAAGAATCAGCGGGAGCATTTTACGCTGAATTTGCCCAGAACCCCTCAAGCCGTCAAATTCAGTGAGGCAAGGCTCGATTTTGATAAGTCCGTTAGTATCTGCTTTTATGGATGCGTCGTCAAATTGTATGAGAACAGCGCTTGGCTGTTCTCCTGTTCCAACTGATCGCGCCGAAGAGCAGGCCATTCGAAGGCCTGCACCACTCCCATCGCTCCGTTTACCAAACCCTGGTTTACATTCAAATTTCTACGAAGCATTACTAGGGATTATGTCCAAACATAAAGTACTCGTGAAGCTCTTTTAGATGATACCAAATACGGTATATTTATTTTAATTTTGTATTAACATAGAACTTTTTGTCCGCTAGAGGGCGTAATACTAAATTTGGTGACAAGCTCTAAAGCTCATAACCAACAGAATATCAAGGCCCTTCTAATGGTTCTGCAGTGGTCTTATTCTGATAAGTAGTAAAGAAGCTATCTATGAACGAAAAGATGTGAATTATATGCAATCAGCCGATGAATACAGGTAAAGTCACAAGCAAATGCTAGTAATATATATATATTCAAAATGTACAAGTTAAGCCCTTTCAAATGATACCAAACACGGCATATTTATCTTAACTTTTTTTTTTACTCTGTATATTTTGTCCGCTAGAGGGCGCCACGTTAGATTTTGTGAAACTCCATATAGCCTATAACCAGCAGACAATTTAGACGCTTCTAATGATATGTCATTTATCGAATTCGAATAAGTAGTTTAGAAGTTACGAGGGAACAGATGAACATACATACATACATACATACATACATACATACATACATACATACATACATACATACATACATACATACATACATACATACATACATACATAGCCTGTCAAAATCATAACCCTCCTTTTGCTTTGCCGTAGTCGGGTAAAAATGTATTCATCTTAATAAGTATTATCGATAACTAAATCGATAAACAACATTACTACATCCCTACAAGAAAATAGTAAAACTACTCAACAATAGAGGGCGCTTATTACAATAATGGAAAATTTTCTAGAACTAAGATTTTTTTAAAATTTGAATTGCAGACGAAATATAAATAATTCATAGAAAAACATTCCGAAGTTAGGTCCAGTCGTTTTACTATAACGAGATGTACAGTAACACAAAGCGCAACATGGCATATTTCCTTAGAAAATGTTTATTCTTGGTGAACACAAATTACGTCCTGACGCGCAGACTAGACTGAGCGACTTTTAACCAAGTCGATAAAAGTATTGGCTTAGGATTTTGTTCGTGATGTCCTGTCTATTGTAAATATAATTTTAATGTCTTTGCTTGTAGGTTTTGATTCCCTAGCGTGTGACGGAAATTCGTCTAAGGTGTCGGTATAAACTGCTGTATCTTTTGATCGCTTTAACTTAGAAGTTTGATTTTTTCACTGCTTAAAGGGACAATAGACCTAGGTATTTGGTATAAATTTCAATTTGATACCTTTATTAGGTCGTGAGAAATAAGGTAGTAAGTTTCATTTTATTAAAATATGTTTATTATATTATATAACTAAAAAAATGTGATTTTCGCAATTTTTCCTATATTTGCATTATATGACAATCCTTCATGCCAAATTTCAAGATTCTGAGTTTACGGGAAGTATCCTGTAGGTTTTGATTCCTTTGCGAGTGTCGAAAATTTGTTGAAAATATCGACATATCGGCTGTATCTTTTGATTGGCTTGGCTTAGAAGTTTGATATTTTCACAGCTTAAAGGGACAATAGACCTAGGTATTTGGTATAAATTTCAATTAGATAACTTTATTCGTTCGTGAGAAATAAGGTAGTAAGTTCCATTTTATTAAAATATGTTTATCATATTATATAACTAAAAAAATGTGATTTTCGCAATTTTTCCTATATTTGCATTATATGACAATCCTTCATGCCAAATTTCAAGATTCTGAGTTTACGGAAGTATCCTGTAGGTTTTGATTCCTTTGCGAGTGTCGAAAATTTGTTGAAAATATCGACATATCGGCTGTATCTTAAGATTGGCTTGGCTTAGAAGTTTGATATTTTCACAGATTAAAGGGACAATAGACCTAGGTATTTGGTATAAATTTCAATTTGATAGCTTTATTCGTTCGTGAGAAATAAGGTAGTAAGTTCCATTTTATTAAAATATGTTTATTATATTATACAACGTGTAACATAAAGGGTATATACATAACAAAGGCATGGCATCTTTACATGATATCAAACGATATTGGAAGAGTTTTTTAATCCTATATCTTCATGTTAGGAAGTTATGAGGAAAAACACCGCCTGTGATAGGCTACTATCATCAAACTCAAACTCAAACTCATTTATTGCGATAATGGGTAATTGATATAATTCACATCGATAGGTAAAATAGTTTGGCATCTCCATAATCCGCCTGAAGGCATGCAATTTTACTTGGCGTTTGTCTCTACTTACAATTGAATATACACAACTAATAATCACTTAAGTATAAATTCATTCAAAACAAAAAATAAAAAAATAAAAAAGATATAAAAAGGTCATAAAATTAATAAATGTCAAAAATTTATTATGGACTGGTCAATTACGAATTTATAAAGATGTCAGATAATAATTAATAATTAAAACAAGTCAAGTCAATAAGTAAGTACCAAATACAGTAATGTCATCTCTCATTATTATATTGCATGTCATTTATAAATTCATTTACACTGTAATAGGCTTTTTCTATGAGAAATGTTTTTACTTTGTGTTTAAATATATTACAGCTTAGGCTTTCTAATAATGGTTTTGGTAGGTGATTATAAACACGTGGCGCCATACACAGTACACTGTTATTCATCAAAGCACTTTTGTGTTGAGGACAGTTAACTTTTAAATTGTGACGTTTACTGTTATAATTTTCGTACATCGCTAAATTACATCTGACAAACACCGCCAACTCATACATGTACAGACACGGTACTGTTAATACATTTAGTTTTTTGAAGAATGGCCTACAACTATCCATTTGATCGAGCTTGCACATTGCCCTTATGCACTTTTTTTGTGCTTTGAATATTTGCTCTTTTTCGGTACAGTTTCCCCAAAATATGATTCCGTATCTTAAAATACTCTCAACGTTCCCATAATATGCTGTCAGAACTGCGACCTCGCTAAGTTTTTTTGTGAGCATATACAATGCATACGATTGAGTACTCAATTTTGTACAGAGGATCTCTGCGTGCACTTTCCAATTTAAGCTACCATCTAAATTAAGTCCTAAAAATTTTGTTGTATCTACCTCAGTAATAGTTTCGTCATTATAGTTGATATTGATATTCGTCATTAGGGGAGTTCGATTTTTAAATGTCATTAGGTGAGTTTTACATAAATTAATTTTTAGATTATTTAATGTCAGCCATTGTATAATATTATTAAGGGTGTCAAAAATGTCAGATTCAATAAGCGTCTTATTTTTACCTGTAAATATAACTGTGCTATCGTCCGCGAACATAATAGTCGGATGTTTTGTTATTTTCGGAAGGTCGTTAATGTATATATTAAATAAAAGGGGCCCTATTACACTTCCTTGTGGTATACCAAGATTAATTTCCCTATAATCTGACCTAAAATGTGTCTCTATTTTAAGTTTAGGACATAAGCGCGTTATTTGGGTACACTGTTTTCTTCTTGTAAGATAAGATCTAATTAGATCTAAGGCCTTACCTCTTATGCCATTAGCGTTTAATTTTTTTAACAATAATTCATGATCTACACAGTCGAATGCTTTTGTGAGATCCATGTAAAGTGCACAAACGGGAACCTTCTTATCTACACTGTCTATAACGACTTTTAAGAAGTTGTAAATGGCCATGTTTATACCTTTGCCTTGCCTAAAACCAACTTGTTCTTTAGAAAAAAGATTGTGTTTTTCTAAAAATTGGTAGATCCTATCGTGTATGACCTTTTCGAAGATTTTCGAAATTGTGGGTATCAAAGCGATAGGTCGATAACAAGCCATGCAACATGGATCACCTTTTTTAAATAGTGGTTTGATTATTGTCAATTTGAGTTTGTCAGGAAATATGCCACCGCTGATACATAAATTAATAACGTGACTTAAAATATTACCTATTTTTGTAGAGACTCGTTTTAGTATTATTGTAGATATATCATCATATCCAGTACTCTTGGTATTTTTCAAATTTGTTATTATTGAGCATATTTCTGTAGGCGTGGTAGGATTCATAAATATTGAATTGGACACATGCGCTGGCATAGCTAAATTGTTGCCTTGGTTATTATTTTTAACCTGATCAATAAAAAAGTTATTAAAAGCTTTGGCTATCAACAACGGATCTTTAACAGAGATTGCATCGCTGATTTTAATACTATGTATTTCCTCCTTAGGAACAGCGTGTTTTGCATTATTTATTAGGGTCCAAGTGGCTTTAGACGTATTGCTAGCAGTCCGTATGTAATGCTCATTTTGAGCTTTTTTTGTAAGCCTAATTATGCGTTTGAGTCTTGCGGATAATGCATTAAAATTATCCCTATTTTTCGCTGTACGATTTTTCCGATATTGCCATAACAGACGTCTTTTGCGTCGGCAACATAACCTAACACCATTTGAGATCCATTTTTGTCTCTTTTGTATACTTATTCTAAATTTAATTATAGGAAAGCATAAACGGTAGAACAAATAAAATGTGTCATAGAAGTAGGTAAATGATTCATCGGGATCGTTACTCATAAAACATTCCGTGAAATTTAATGAGTTTATGCAATCTTGAAACTTTTTAATATTTTCTTCCTGAAGATCCCGTTTTTTAATATACCAGTACCTGTGAGCAACACTAGCCTTAACTGGGCATGTTAGTATTTGTGCTGTATGGTCGGATAATGCTAACTCAAGAATTTTGGATTTGCATTTTGAAATATTGTATATAAAGTTGTCAAGGCATGTACCGCTAATTATACGTGTGGGTTCATTAAATGCATATTTTAAATTATGGCTACATAATATGTTTAAGAAGTCCTTTGATAGTTTCGTTTTAGTCATAATGTTAATATTAAAGTCACCACACAGTACAACTTTGCATTTACAAAGACAATACCTAGTGAGCAACGATGTGAATTTCATAAAAAATATGTTAATGTCTTCCTGTATTACTCTAGGTGGCCTATATATACAGAACACAAATAACTTTTGATCTACCAGCTCTATTCCTGACACTTCAATTATGCCCTCAACGCAAAAACTACTTAATCCGATTATTTGTTTGTATTTATAAATATTACGGATAAGAATACATGCACCGCCTCGACGGCATTTACGAGAAAAACATGATCCTATTGTGAAGTTGGGTATATCAATAAATTGAGTGTCAGTACGCATCATATTATGCTCAGTAACACAAAGAATATCCACAGATTTTCCCTCCTTTTCTAGTAGGTCTAACGATAATAATAATAAGTCAGATTTGTTGTTAAGACCATTTATATTCTGATGTAAAATATTTATTTCTTTAAAAAAAAAAAAAAAAAAAAAAAAAAAAATATCATACTAGTCGCACAGGGATATGGAAGACATTTATCGGATTTTGGCAAGTAATGTGACGGGTAACGAGTAGTTATTAACGTGTGTAGTGTGCTGCCACGTTTGTTATGATTTGATTTTAAGAAACACACAAACCGAAAATTTGGTACCAATTTTTTGGGTATTTTATTTTGAATTGAAACCCTTCCGATATCGTTTGATATCATCTAAAGATGCCATGCCCTTGGTATGTATATACCCTTTTTGTTACACGTTGTATAACTAAAAAAATGTGATTTTCGCAATTTTTCCTATATTTGCATTATATGACAATGCTTCATGCCAATTTTCAAGATTCTGAGTTTACGGGAAGTATCGTGTAGGTTTTGATTCCTTTGCGAGTGTCGAAAATTTGTTGAAAATATCGACATAATCGACTGTATCTTTTGATTGGCTTGGCTTAGAAGTTTGATATTTTCACAGCTTAAAGGGACAATAGACCCGAGTATTTCATGTGAATTTCAGCTTGATACGTCCACGCGTTCTTGAGATAAAGGGTGGTGACAGACAGACAGACAGACAGACAGACAGACAGACAGACAGACAGACAGACAGACAGACAGACAGACGGACAACAAAGTGATCCTATAAGGGTTCCGTTTTTTCCTTTCGAGGTACGGAACCCTAAAAATACTTTATTGGTAAAAGAAGTATATGTACGGACGACAGCAGGTCAAGCTACCCGAAACTGTCAAATATTCCCAATCAACCTTGAACCTTATTAATGCTTTGGTGATAACGTTGAAAATCTAATAAAGAAATCTGACAGATTGTAATAGCTTAATGTGCTATCACCTGTACAAACAAAATTCTTGATTCATATAGAAAAAATGTCAAAAAAACTAAGTTCTGCTGCATACGCAGTTAGAACAATTCGTAATTTGACTGATGTTGAGACGGCCCGTTTAGTGTACTTTGGCTATTTCCATAGCGTAATGTCGTACGGCATTCTGTTGTGGGGAAATGCCGCCGATATTCAAACAATATTTGTTTTGCAGAAACGAGCTGTTCGTGCAATTTATAAATTAAGTCCGAGACACTCTCTCAGAGAAAAATTTAAAGAGATTAATGTACTGACCGTGCCGTCTCAATATATTTATGAAAATCTTTTGTATGCTCATAAAAATATAAAATTGTTTAAAAAATACAGTGATGTCCATAATATAAATACTAGGAACACGCACAAATTTATTGTACCTACAACAAGGCTCAAGAAAATAGGTGGCTCTTTGAGATGCCAATGTATACATTTTTACAATGGACTTCCAGAGGTGGTTCAAGATCTGAGCCTGAATAAATTCAAATCCTTCATTAAACGTAAGTTGTGTCAGAAAGCATTTTATAGTGTGAAGGATTATATTGAGGACAAAAAGGCTTGGGCTTGAGCTGCGTCCGATTTCTATACACTGATTGTTCTCTGATTTTTCCTCTTGTAGTTTTAATATGTAATTGTTTATGTTATTAATTCAAAGCCTGTATTACACACTATGTAGCCAAGCATATTGTACGTTACGGAATTGTATCGCTGACAGAGGTGTTCGGCACTTGTACAGCTACACAGGAGCTAAACTTAGTATTCGGGAACACTGTTGGAGCTGCTGAACCTTGGACAAAACTATCTTAGCATTGTGTAGATTCAATTTCTTAGTGTTGTATAATTGCATGGCAAACGTGTGAGCACAATGTACGAATGTGCTGTAACTTGTAAGGCATTTATTTGTTGGGTTAGTCTTTTTTATTAACTTGATTGTGCTCTAGCTGTTGAGAGTATGTCATGCTCACTCAAATGTCTCGCTGATGGTGGCGTGTGTGTTGGGTTATTGGGTTCCATTCAATATGGTTGAGCTGAATGATGCTGATCCATACGTCATGTTCGTCGCCGCCGGACGGACGCCGTCAGAGGGGACTGGTCATCTCTTAGCTGCCACGGCGTATTTTAAGTTCTGAATTGATTTTTGTGTGTTTTCTATAATGGACGCTCTCAGTGTACAATAATATTTCTGCATCGTTCTCACACGGTTGATTTCAACATGAATAATGTAATCAAATATTTGTAAAAATAGCTTGAAAATTTAAAAGAGTGTCCATGGAGTTTCTTGCCCGTTCTTCTCCATAGGTACCTACTCTTTGGAATGGGCGGCTAGCTTCATCTTATTGACTGACCGACCTTCTGACAATTCAAAAGTGCCTGTAACTGGTTTATTTGAAATAAATGCTTTGATTTTGATTGGATCCTCTTTTTAAGCAGATGTTGCCCACACTTCCAGAGCAAGACGTGTTAGTACTAAGATTGAATCGTATTATTTTTATGCTAAAGAAAACAATAATAAACTTATTTGAAAAAACGGGCACCTAAGCAATGAACCATTTCAAATGTTAATATTGCTTTGTTTGAAAATTATCGGTAGTTTTATCCTCACAATTTGGTAAATTAATATGAAAATAATCATTTTCATCAGTATTTCATAAAATTTTGATACAATTTATGGATCCCCGACTCAGAAGAAAACGATTACCCTGTGGTTGGGTACATGGTTTTCTTCCAGAACCAGGCCTTCTCTCGACGGAGCCAGTCTCCTGATAGCGCTGCCAGGTCCGTTGGACCGTCGACCGACAAGCAGCGCGATAATTTTGGTACCTTTTACAACTTAATCTACCATTTTTGACACAAATTATTAATCTATAAAAATTTAATAAAAGTTATGAAAGTTGAGGTTAACTTCTGGAACTTCGCGTCAAAAATGTAGGGTAAAAAGGGACCTATTCTATAAAAATGAGTATCAAATGAAAATTTGAATTTAGAACATACTTTTTTAAATAGCACGGCATTTTTAAAACCGGTCAGTAACATGTACACACGATTGAACCTTTTTTGTATTGTATCTTTTTAAAGATGAATGAAAATCAAAACTGCCAGTGTTTTTCTTTTTTTGCAAATGTATGTATTAACTAAACGTAAAGGAGATGATTCATTTTGGGCCACCACCACTATGTACGCTATATATATAGATAAAAAGGAAAAAAATAAAAGATTTTCATAAAAATACTACTAAATTAATTTGAATAAAAATACAGGTATATATAATTAATTATTTGAAACGTTTTTTAGTGAGATAACCCTTTATTAAGGTAGCCAAGAGAGTGGTTATGACGTTTGATTGGCGACTTTGACAGTCTATTTTCCCGTTGTGCTCGTGTCGAGTGTTGATTTGAGTTGATTGTGTTTATTTAATGGACCGTATGTTCGGAATTCATGTTTTGTTTTTATACACCATATTTATTAGTAGATGTGTTGCACTCCTTGGCCGAGTTGAATTGAATCTGTACAAAAACTAAGCCAAAATATAGAAAATTAACATTAAAAACAGTTAACTATAGCGTAACTATATCATTAAATGTACAATGTGCTGGCCCAGGCTCCATACATTTCTGAAACATCTCCTTTAATGTGTGTTTGAGTGAGTGATTTACTAAATTTATGTTCAGTGACACCAAAATCTAATAACCTTAAAATAAATAATCCGGGTCAGAATATTTTTTTCCCTTATCCTCCCAGCAATAAAATAAGCCGATTACAAATCAGCGGAATATTAAACAGCTGTATTGAAATCAAACGATTTCCCATTAAACTTCCTAAATTTTTGATATTAGAGAAATACTGAAATACTAATTAATTTTCTCGTCTTACAGGAAAGTTTTGCGTTCGTTAATTGCTGGAAATTCAATTGAAATTAATAAGGTCTTTAGGTCTTTAAAGGGATCCGGGTTTTGAGAGTTGGAAAGTCGCGTAAATGAGATTGGTAATTCATTATTACCCGACTACGGCAAAGCAAAAGGAGGGTTATGATTTTGACAGGCTATGTATGTATGTATGTATGTATGTATGTATGTATGTATGTTCATCTGTTCCCTCGTAACTTCTAAACTACTTATCAGAATTCGACAAATGATATATCATTAGAAGCGTCTTAATTGTCCGCTGGTTATAGGGTATATGGGGTTTCACAAAATCTACTGTGGCGCCCTCTAGCGGACAAAACATACAGAGTAAAAAAATAAAGTTAAGATAAATATGCCGTGTTTGGTATCATGTGAAAGCGCTTTACTTGTACATTTTGAATATATATATATATTGCTAGCATTTGCGTGTGACTTTACCTGTATTCATGGGCTGGTTGCATATAATTCACAACTTTTCGTTCATAGCTTCTTTACTACTTATCAGAATAAGACCACTGCAGTACCATTAGAAGGGCCTTGATATTCTGTTAGTTATGAGCTATAAAGCTTGTCACCAAATTTAGTATTGCGCCCTCTAGCGGACAAAAAGTTCTATGTTAATATAAAATTAAAATAAATATACCGTGTTTGGTATCACGTGAAAGAGCTTCACGAGTGCTTTATGCTTGTACATAATTACAAGAATGCTTTAATGATGTTAAATATGAGCGATAAGAGTAAAGCGCGGATCACGGGAACTGTGAATCGCTTTATGCAATGTATAGCAGTGTGAACATTATTAGAATATGTAATGCACTAATGAAAACGACATAAGCTGGGAGTAACTCCACGCGGTGAAGGCGGAAACAGTTTGATAACTGGCTAAATCTCCCATAAAAAGGCCTCTGCACTATATGCCTTCGGGCTTATGTTGTTATATGTGCGTGTAGATGTAATATGTCAAGTACCTAGTTTTTAGTTCATCAGTTTAACTTTTGTTAATAATATGCGCCACAAATACACTTTAACACCAAAATAGTACAAATAAAAAAAAAGTTAAAAACTAAAACCCAACTACGACAAAAAACGACGCTGAAAAAGTATAAAACAAGATTTTCAGAATACTGAACTGAACAAAGTTGCTAATGTAGTTGCAAGTAAATGGACACAGTAGTAATGTCATACAATACAATTCTGAAGTATGCAATATTCACTATGTAGAGATAAATTTTCATGTTTGGAAAGGCGTAGTCACACGTTACATATACCTACCTACCGTAGCACCTTGACAACGTGTGTGTGCTATATTTTTGTATTTAAGTATATTGTTTTAAGTACCTATTTATGTGTTGTAGAGTTTAATAAGCTAATATTTTAAAATTGTTACTAACAAAATGAGTCACTGATACTCGAATAAATAAAAATGTATTATTATTTAATATATAAGTCAATGGTCTTAGTCTAGTTTAAAAACGAACAAAAGGTGGGAAATTAACTATTTCAAATACACTGTACTATTTTTCTTAGTTCATACTGTCCCCCAGATGGGCGAAAGGTTGCCACAACCGTAAATACATAACTGTTTGTTATTCTGGCGAAAGGACGTTTCAAGTAGGTACTGTTAAGTGCACTTCTGAAGGTGTGTTAACCTTAACCCTCCAATGTTTAAGGAAAAACAGGCTATGTTTAAGACCGTGATCTTCCTGGACCAGTCGCAATATGTACTTTTTATTTTCTTTCTTTCTCATAATAATTGATAAACGAATTACTAATTATTATTAGATCCACGAATTAATACTTCCTTCAATTACGAATCTTTTTTTTTTATTTATTATAAACTAGTGCTTGACTACAATCCCACCTGATGATAAGCAGTGATGCAATCGTTGATGGTAAAGCGCACTAGTTTCGTGTTCCCCGGTTATAAGAAAGAGCACAGAAAATTTCCAAAGAGAAATAATAAATCCTCTCTAATTAAAATATTTCTTTATGAAAAATATCTACCTCGACGCTAGGGCGTACTCACACATTAAATTTTAAAGTTCGCCGACTTTTGCCAAGCGTTGGACATAACATAGAAGGGTAGACCCAGAAGGTCGGCCCCCTTCAACGAGTGAAAACAGAACACATAACTATATCACGACCTTAAACAGATGTCTGTTGAGTTCGGGCTTTTACTACTATTTTAAGTTGATCAAATATCAACTATATTTCCATGCCAATTAAGTTGATTTCAGACTGACTAGCTGTATTGAAAAAATATAATGTTTGGTTTGAAGTTGTAGAGAAAACTGGACTTAATAGTGTATGAATTAAAGTTAATTCAAATCAAATCAAAGCATTTATTTCAAATATACCAGTTACAGGCACTTTTGAATTGTCAGAAGGTCGGTCAGTCAGTAAGATGAAGCTAGTCGCCCATTCCAAAGAGTAGGTACCAATGGAGAAGAACGGGCAAGAAACTCATGGACACACTTTTTAAAGTTTCAAGCTATTAAAATTCATACTTTTTTAAATTTTTGGCAGAAGTTACCACCCACCAGACAAAGCCTTACCGCCAATCGATTCGTCGATGTCTGGTAAAGCCGTACGGAGGACGGGTCTGAGCAGTTATGTTGTGATGTGTTCAGGGTACGATGCGCCAAATGTTGTTGTGTCGGGAGTATGGTCGTGGAGGGCCTCCAGATCAATCGCAGCATCGTTGGTCGTGTTGTTGAGTTTAACATTGCATATATGCTCATTCGGCACCAAAAATTCATCCTCATCTCATCAAGTGTCAAAAACTTTGGCAGCGTCGGACCGCAATGCTGATTCTTTAGGCTAAAAACAAGTAACTACCTACAATACATACTACAATATACATCACCATCATCATCATCAGCCTCTACTCTTCCACTGCTGGACATAGACCTGAACAGTTCTCCGCCAGCCACAACCAGCCACCTTTTTGATGTCGTCGCTCCATCTCGCCCAAGGGCGTCCTACGCTACGTTTGCCGAGACGCAATATACTTACATATACCTATTATATTACTAATGATTTAATATATTGCCGTTTTGTCGCTTCCTTAATGTATAATTTACACCCCTATTTTATTATTATCACAAAAGCATACTTACTTGAAAAATATTTTCTCAGATTTTTGATGCGCTAATAAAGCTTTAGAACCTGTAAAATATCTTGTTACTAGGAATTTAAATTATGTCCTCAATTTTTCTTCATTCCTTTCAGAGAAACTTCCCAGTGAATAATGTGGAGAATGAGCTGATCGTAGAATTGAGGGAAAAATTAAGAATAGCTGCTTTTGTTGGTAAGATTTTTGATTCAGAACAGATGGGTTGCTATGACGTAATAGAACCATCATAGTTTCAGTGTCAAAGTTTTTTTTTTTATAATTATTAAGTAGTGCTTGATCGCAATCCCACCTGATGATAAGCAGTGATGCAACCGTTGATGGTAAAGCGCGCTGTTTAATAAGCCCATTCACTCAAAAAAACTGAGTGAATAGGAAGGAAGACGGCAGTTGAGCGAGGTGATGCAATGTTTAACCCAGAGGGAGACTGATCTGGAGACCTCCACGACCAAACTCCCGGCACAATAACATTTGGCACATCGTACCCGGCACACATCGCAACACAACTGCTCAGACCCGTCCTCCATATGGCTTCACCAGACATCATGCCGGAACACGACGAATCGCTTGGCGGCAAGACTTTGTCTGGTAGGCTTTGTCTGGTTGATGATTTTAACAAGTCCTAGTACGGCCCCAGTACTCATTGACCTGGTCAGAAATTTCATAGGAAAGTTTAGAAAATGTTAAGTTTGAATGAGTAGTGCTAGCATTAATATCTACCGCTAAACATAAGTACTACAGTCAAGCCGCCGGCGAGATAATGCATTCGTGGTACGTATTAGTATGAAACTCGCATGTGTTAAGACAATGGTAACAATGAACGTGCCGTGCGTGAATAACGATGAAATGCCCGTGTGGTACCGCGCTTAGAATAGTACCAACCCATATGCTCCCGTGGGTGTCGTAAGAGGCGACTAGGGGAACTCGGAGGAAGAATGAACGAAGGAAAATGCGGGCAACAACGCTTCTCCTCAAATTACTGCAATCCCCAACCCGCCTGCCAAGCGTGGGGATTATAGCAATGAAAGCTTTGGGGGAGACCTTTGTCCAGCAGTGGACCTCTACAGGCTGAAGAAGAACAATGACCCCTTCCATGTAAGTTGTCATTGTTACCATTGTCATCATCCTGACGTGTAAATGATATCGACCAGGAATTTTCGGTGAGGTAAGAACACTTTTTCCTTATCCTAAAGGGCCGTGTTTTTGAAAGGTTTAACTCGAAAACAAAAAAAAAATCTGAAAGAAGCCAAAAGCCGATTGCACTTAACATACCCTTTTATAGTGCAGTAATCTCTATGTTAGTACACACTGTTTTCCCACCTGGCTGTGGGATTGAAATTGAACGACATTTTTTATAATCTAACTAACTGTTTTCCGCGACTCCGTCCGCGTGGACTTGAGTTTACAGCGCGCGGTTGTTCACTTTTCCATGGGAATGCCAAGATAAATGCCTACATTAGTGCAAGATTTCCTCAAAATCCCTTTAGTAGTTTTTGCTAAAGCCGTAGTCCATTCCGAATTAAATTAAAAAGAGCTCAGTTGATATAAAATAAGCGCCTGTTAAAATAATGGGAGCAATATGGACGTCTGCGTTCATCCCCGTTTTCGCAACATTTTTTGTTACTGCGCTGCTCTTATTGGTCATAGCGGGATGTTACGTAGCCTATGTCCTTTCTCAGGCTCTAGACTATTTGTGTACCAAATTTGATTACAATCGGTTCAGTAGTTTCGGCGTGAAAGCCGGACAGACAGACAGACAGACAGAGATACTTTCGCATTTATAATATTAGTATGGATTATGAAGATGACTTCACTTTGATATCGTTTTTCTTTTCAAAACATCGGAAATATTACCGAATTTGGGCGTTCCAATTTGAATTTACACACCATTTCAAATGCCATGACAACCAAAGAGGGTAAGATTAGCCCCCTAATTCCTAAATACCATTTGTACACGGAATGGTTTCATTACGCCACGATACATAGGCCGCACCGTACAAAAAAGGTGACTGTGGACAAGCTTCCAAAGTGATCCATACATCACTGACAACTACCTACACACAGCGAATAAACCGTAGTGTTTGACGGCAGGAAAAAAGTATGTGTACAAACATCCTAACTAGATGATATCCAGACTTTTTTTTAGTTAATCTATCTTTGTAATACATCTATTTATTAGAAGACTGGGTGGTTTCCACAGCCTCCGTGGCGTAGCGGTAGCGAACGTGGCCGTTACGCAAGGAGACGCGGGTTCGATCCCCGCACAGTGCAAATATTTGTATGCATGAATATGAATATTTGCACTGCTCTGGTCGTGCCTCGGAAAGCACGTTAAGCCGTTGGTCCCGGTTGCCATACGAACATCTAGTGGCAGTCGTTACGGATTGTTGGAGCTCTCAAAAGTCTAACAATTGGTATAACTGCAATGCTTAGATATCGCCTTCGGGTTGTGGAGGTCAGACGGCAGTCTCTTCACGTAAAAATATCGAAGTTTAGCCAAAATCAGCAGTTAGACTGGTAAAGCGGACCCCAGACTCCATAGCTGAAAAGCTACGGATGCGACTGGGATTAACGCTGAGATGATGGTGATGACTGGGTGGCTACGTTTCCAACTTCTTTTTTTTTTTTTTGTTCTGGATGGGAAATCATCAAATGACTTCTCCCGGTCTGGACGGAGCGGAAGGGCGTGTTAGACTTTTACTGACTAAAACCTACACGTGTTTCTTCACTTGCCTGTGCGCCAGGGCCACGGTTTCTGTTTTGACCAATCCAAAACCCTGACCCAGGAGACATCGATCTTCGTGGACCAGGTCACGATGTGCTGACATCTCTTTAAGGGGCGCGTGAAACAACGCGCCGGCGACTCGGCCTTGCGAGCTGCCCGCTGCTCGCCACCCGCAAGCCCGCACTACGTTTCCGGCTTAGACATTGATAAAAACAGCTTTTATCTTTCTATAAATTGCTGTTTTTTGTTTTTTAATTAAATCGTAACAAATCTTCTTATCTCCTACTATAAGATTAAAGCTAAAATATAAAAGATTTATTAAAACACGAAGGCTTTGCAGCTTCCAAGGAAGCTTTACTTTTATATCTCTGACAGCCCGAAAAGGTGCTTAAAATTTCCTGATTTTTTCTGCAAAATTATTGTTTTTGTCGATGTTTATATTTTTTTAATCAAAATTAATATAAGTAACAATAAAACACTTTTTTTTTCACACTAGGCAATACGCCATCATCATCATCATCATTTCAGCCAAAAGACGTCCACGGCAGGACATAGGCCTCCCCCAAGGATCTCTACGACGACCGGTCCTGCGCCTCCCACAATCAGCTGTTTCTCGCGACCTTCACCAGGTCGTCGGTCCACCTTGCCTACCCACGCTGCGTCTTCCGGTGCGTGGTCGCCACTCGAGAACCCGTCGGCCCCATCGGGCATCGGCCCTACGGGTAATGCGTCTGGCCCACTGCCACTAAATTTTTGCAATTCTTCGGCCTATGTAGGTTACTCTTGTTCTTCTGCGGATCTCCTCATATATACCTATACCTCGTTCATACATAACATATAAACTGATATATTTAAAATTATAACATGTACTGTATACAATATGTAAAGAAAACCCTGTCCGACCCATAAGGATAATAAAGGTTAGGTAAACACTTGACCAAATATATTATAAAATTTTACATAATCATCAAGGTAACAATACTAATGAATTTTAAAATAATCCTTTTTTCCCGGGAATTAATTCCAATTTCCCCGAAATTTGGTAATTTTTGTAAAAGTGACGCGAATAGCGACGCGACCACGTCACAGGTGCCGCGTGCCGTGCCCCCCGCCGCCCGCGGATGGGGTTGCTTACCGCACATGTATTAAGTTACCTCTTTTTGCGAAATAATATTTATGTTTTTAGAGGGATTTTTTTTAAGTTTAGCCTGTCATTGTGGACATTAGTAGAATCAGTTATCGATACCTAACAATACCTTCACGGATCGGACAGGGTTTTCTTTACATATTAAAAAACAAAGGGAATGAATTAGGTGCATCAAAAAGTCTTCCGCATAGTTAGTAGGGTATATGTTATACGTCATAGGGTAAAGTGGCAAAAACACTGATAGAATTGCCCGTTGTATAGCGATGGTGATTCTTTACTCAGACAATAGGCCATCCCTCTCTCGTCACTTGAAGAGAGCGCCAACCGCGATGTCTCGAAAAAATAATTGGGCCTTTGGGCTTGCACTTTTTTTTCAATTGACAACTTCAAAAATAAATAACATATATTTTGTATACCAAATTAAAGAAACAACACATACAAATATTTAAACAAGAATCAGATGTTCAGTATTCTGTGTACTGGATAAGCAAATGAAATAGTGATAGCACAACTCCCGTGAAGTGAACAATGATTGCATATGGTCAAACGTGATGATGCTATTCCATAGTTCCGCGTTACGGACTGTTGAGGTCACTCAAATACTCTTATTTTAAGAAATCTGTTTTGTTAAATTCAATACTCACATCTCAATAGTTAGTTACATTCCACAATATGTAGGCACTTAGGTTGTAACTTATATGTCATAAGTTTGGAACATGTCGATCAAACTACTAGGAGAGAGGAAGCTTTGAAAATTTAGCTTGTGGCAATGTGTTTACCTCACCGTCATTTTTTTTAAGAAAGATGGTGCTCCTCGCTAGGAATTTTCTCCTGTATCGTAGGAGCGTTTACAAATCGACGCTTGAAAGGCAATCATATCTAAGCGATAAAAATTCGTAAATTGAGTTATATACACCAAACGACTCAGAAAAATCTGGCGGTTCGAATGGTGTATATAA
This sequence comes from Sesamia nonagrioides, assembly GCA_017933935.1. NCBI lineage: Eukaryota > Metazoa > Arthropoda > Insecta > Lepidoptera > Noctuidae > Sesamia > Sesamia nonagrioides. The sequence continues at coordinate 522,550 of JADWQK010000495.1, forward strand.
CTAAATTTACGAATTTTTGTCGCTTAGATATGATTGCCTTTCAAGCGTCGAAATATATAAACTCACATACAAAACAGCCATACCCGGAATAAATACTTGTAGGTCATACAAATTGTTCCGTGCTAGCTTGATTTGATTATGTATAAATTTAAATAAAAAACAAATTAATGGATTTGCTTTTTATCTTTTAATAGGAATGTTTGCCTACAAGTGATGTTTCTACACAATAATAAAGACTCGCCGATTGTTACTATTAATGTACGTGTGTGTGTGTCGTTGGTGTTTCTCGTTTAATCATCATCATCATCAACCTTTTTATCGTCCCACTGCTGGGTACAGGTCTCCTCTCATACAGAGAAGGTTTAATCAAAAAATATATTTCTGTTTTTCCCAAGGCATCGTCGTTCAGACGAATGAGGATTGCTGGTCCCTGGCCGGAGAGCTGGAGCAACGCAAGCTGACCGCCAACCATGTGACGCTCTTCTGGAAAGCTTACGCAGACACCCTCCGTCCTATACCCAAAAGAGAAGCGGTAAAGTGAAGACGAAAGAATGCAAGGTTATGGACGATAGATCAGTCTGATGAGGAGATTCGCAGAAAAACCGAAGTCACCGACTTAGCTCTTCGAGTCGCTAAAATTATGTGGCAGTGGGCGGGGCACTTTGCTCGTAGAACCGATGGCCGATGGGGCAGTAGGAGTGGCGGCCACGTACCGGAAGACGCAGCGTAGGGAAGCCCCCAACAAGGCGGACTGTTGACCTGGTGAAGGTCGCCGGAAGCCGATGGATGCGGGCAGCACAAGATCGGTTATCGTGGAAAGCCTTAGGGGACCTATATAGGCTGAAGAAGAAGAAGTTCTATCCATAACCTTGCATTCTTTCGCCCCAACAGTGCCAAAATAACGTTTGACACCTGCATCCTAATTGTCACAAACACAATATCAATCTTGATCTAGATTATTTTGAAGGATATGGACATTTTTCGATAATATGAAGCAACTAGCTGTGCCCGCGGTTTCACCCCCGAAAGAGCTCAGTTGATATAAAATAAGCGCCTGTTATAACAATGGGAGCAATATGTACGTCCGCGTTTGCTCCCGTTTTCGCAACATTTTTTGTTCCTGCTCTGCTCCTATTGGTCGTAGCAGGATGTTTTATAGCCTATGTCCTTTCTCAGGCTCTAGACTATCTGTGTACCAAATTTCATTACAATCGGTTCAGTAGTTTTGGCGTGAAAGCCGGACAGACAGACAGACATATAGGCAGAGAGACAGAGATACTTTCGCATTTATAATATTAGTATGGATGGAGTAGTCCATTGCTTCATATTATCGAAAAATGTGTCGACTCACCAACGTAAATAAAGCAATGAATGTTGTTGAACTGTCAAAATCAAACCTATTGTTTTCCGAACCCCCCATTCTTATTCTGCAATATATACATTACATGTATATATTATAATGATAAAAGTTTTAAGTTAAAGGCACCTACTTAAAGTAACCTAAGTTAAATATCATAGACTAGCAGCCACCCGTGACTTCGTTCGCGTGGAATTAGTTCTTTGAACATTTTATTTTAACCCCAAAATATACAGAATATATTTTAAATTTTTGTTATGCTCCGCCCCTATTGGTCGCAGCGCGATGTTATATAGCCTGTAACATTCCTGGATGAATGGGCTATCCAACGCAAAATGATTTTTTCAAATCGGCCCCGTAGTTCCTGAGATTAGCGCGTTCAAACAAACTCTTCAGCTTAATATAGTAGTTTAAATTACCATTTTTTTACTCTGATGACCCGCTTGCATAAAACGTCAGACGTCAATTTGAGGAATACAAAATTATTTGACTATTAAAACTATTAGCTCTAAATCCAATACCTAGTAATATTTTAATGTGGCTTCACAAAACCACTCGAATTAATTAATAGGTACAAAACTTATGCAATGTTTTCGTTCCAGGTTCAACAAAATGAGAAATTCCCATCAGATGCAAGAAAAAGGGCCGATTTTGAAGAAGACGTCATTTAACTACAGATTAAATCGATTCTTATTAGTTACAGTCAACCTTCACAGTTACTTTACCTCTGATTTTAATTCCACTTTCCAAGTTACAATAATCTTCATTCTATTCTATTAATGTTTGATTACCATTGAGAAGTCTGTCAAAACCATTTCGATCTTTATTGATATCATAACAAGATCGCTGTTTGATTGCTACTTTCAGAGGCAAAATAACTGCGAAACGACTGTACCATTTCATTACTTTGTTCATTTAATTCCACATATCGACATCGAATAAAAAAATATTTTGGAGTTATTTTTATTAGTGAAACGGGTTTTTGCTTGAACCACGTTTACATAATTCTAAAGAGCCTTGATTTCCCAGTAGCATATTAATAATGGATATACAATTAAAAAAGTAGAATCCAAAGGAATCTCTTGAGGACTATGAACAAGTATTATAAACCACCCTAGTAATTCCTTTACTAGCCAAAACTTTAGTATTGCTTAATACCTTAATATTGCTACAGTCAAAATTTAACGGCACCCGAGACTATTTAACGATACCTATGCAAACATATCAAACTTTTTTTTTTTGTTTGGGATGGAAAATCATCAAATGATCTCTCCGCTCTGGGCGGAGCGGAAGGGCGTGTTCGTGGTTCGTGGTTCGTGGCGTTCGTGGTTTGAAAAAAATACTGACCTTTTTATAATTATGAACTAGTGTTTGACTGCATCCACCCTGATGGTAAGCAGTGACACAGTAATCAGAACAGTAAAACATCTTCATCTTCATCTTCAAACGTGCCGCTCTCGGTTTGAATGTATGCGATTTCACGCACACGCTGGCATAATATGACTGGGAATTAACGAGGGGGCAGTACGGGCTGTGCCGCGTGACTATGAGTACGCGCGTAAGTTACACGACCGCTCGCGTTCGTCAACTCTCGCCGGCCACTTACCATAATATTAGGTAATTAATATTACGAGTATCATGACTACAAAAAGGAGAAAAAATATTGTAGTGTTTTCGGGTGCCTCAATAACGATTTCGCAAACCCGGACTTATCATTCTTCATAATTCCTACTGAACCAGAAATATAAGTACCTAATTATACTTAAATCTTATTAAAACACATTTGTATTGTTTATTTCACAGTTTATTTGCTTTATTAAGAGCGTAGCCGAGTCGCATTTTTCCATATAAATGTATTCCGAAATTTACTTCCTGAATACTATGTTTAGAGCTAAAGTTTATTTTAGCCTATACTAGAAGCCTAGTTTTCCTATAAAACAGAGGATTGAGTACGAAATATCGTTGAGGTAAACGAATTTGTCGCTTAAAGTGTAATAAGGGCAATTTCACAATAATGACCTACTACTGCAAATTACTATTATTTTTTTTCTATTGTCTTATGTATTGTTTGATCCAAATATGGCGTCTTAATCATAATATTAACTCAATAAAATTATAGTAAGATGTGACCGACTAACGCTTAAGGTTACCACCACTTTTAATTTTAGCTAAATGGGACATAAAGCTAAATAGACAACCCTGGGGATCAACGAAAGAGTAGGCAAATAACTCGGCGGGCGGCCTTAGATAACCTACTATTCTGTTTACTGTGGCAGTGATGCGATCCTTGATGGTATAGCGCGAAATTGTGCTACGTAATATTTAATGTAATTGAAGCAGAGTATGATTTAATGCCATATTGCATCTCCAGAATGATATTTCCAAATTTAATACTTATTTTTGAAAGTGTTTTGAAAAGTATAAAAGTGTTACCTTTAGCATAATTTCTATGTAAAAATTCTTAGGTGAACTAATAAAATAAAATAAACAGTAAATAAAATGCCACTTTGAAAAGTAAACAATATGGCGGACATGTCAGGCCAAAAATCTTCTACCCTCTTTGATCATATCTTTCCGATACTTACATGCTTTAGAAAGGTTTCAAAAGCTATTTACGCCGTCACCATATCGAAATTAATTATGTCAAAATGTTTGAAATTAAAATACAACCCAAATTCAACTAAAACCTGAAAGGTACGCGATAATACCGATATGGCCTCATTTTCATTTCATACATGGTTATAAATTATTCTGTTTCGCGTTCGGACCGCTGTCTCCAGGAGATTGGTACTTTTTTTGAGACGGGTAGCTGGTTTTCTAATCTAATGAAAATTACTGTCAGTCTGCAAATATCTGGGACGTTTTGGCTTGTTTTGTTACGCTTTACTATTTAAATTTTATCTGAGAAATATACTCGCAGCATTTGTGACTTCAATTTCAAAGGTACCATTCGTACCATTTATTGGTAACGGCACCGACTTAGGAACGTGCTCTTGGGTTCGAACACTAATCTAAAAGCTTTACTTTATGAAGGAAACATCGTGAGGAAACCGACATGCCCAAGAACCTAAAATTTTAATACAGGTGACATCAACCAATGTGCAGTTTCTGGCCTGCCATCGGACGCGTCCCCAGGTGGCGGATTGGGGAACGGCCCCTAGATATGGGGGTTACCGGTTTACCGGCGCGGGCCAAAGCCAGACACGGGGACCGCTTCTGCGGTCACACGTGCGACGGGTCAGCCACCGCTCCAGGTGGGTGGCGTGACCCGAACTCCGGGTTACCGTCGGACAAACCGGGCTCCTCACTGAGAGGAGCTAGGGGCCCCGCTTGCATGCGTGCAAACGAGTGGGGCTAAGAGGAAGGACACCTCGCTAAAAAACCCTTGGCTGCTGCGTCTTCTCGCACAAGAAGACGTACCCAGCCCGGCCCCTCCCTATGGAGGGACCACTGTGGGCCCGCCTTTTAGGCGGGAATCGCCGGCGGGGGATTGGTAGCGCAGGCTCTGCTGGATTCCCATGACCCCGCCACTAAGGCGACGTCGTTGTGCCGCTGTGGTTTTTAGTGGGTATACCGGGAGGCTATCTGCCGGGGAGTTCCACATACATACCCTTTCGGGGATGCGTAATTATCATACCTACCCGACCCACTCTTTCTCGAAGACAGGTATGTATGGCAGATCTGGTTATTGAAAAAATAAGCTATACTTATGCTAAGCTACATCTCACTTGTGCTAAGCTACATCTCACTTATGCTAAGCTACATCTCCCTTATTTCGGTCTGTCTCGATCTTCTTCTTCTCAGCTTATAGAGGTCCACTCCTAGACAAAGACCTCCTTCAAGGCTTTCACATTTCATTGGGTTTGTCATAATCCCCACGCTTGGCAGGCAAGTTGGAATCGCAGTAATTTGATATTCCACAGGAGAAGCGCTGTTGCTGCTACGACACCCCTAGTAAGACTAGTTGTCAAACTTTCAGGATTCTGAAGATCAGTAATGACTTTTTTTTTAATGGGACTAAATCCGTCACTCATTTCCCACCCACTGCAACTCCTGAAAGCCAGAATCAACAGTGGAGACCGCCAGAAAAACGCCGAGCAATGAAGCTCAACGAGTCCCGGAGAAATGATTCACCTGTCTTGGGCCCCGCAACGAAATTAATCAGAAAAGAATAGCGGAGGAGTAAAAAAAAAGATATTTTTTCCACTTCTTTTTTCCACTCCATCAGCAATGACTGACAAAGATCTATGATTGACATTACCGGGATCCAACTGCTTTAGGTGCTTTCCGAGACACGATGGGGTCTTGGTTTGTGAAGATCACCGGACCAACAGCAGTAAACTAAGTAAACCGTAACAGTAGATCAAATTAGCAAAAAAAAAAAATGCTTTTATTCCTGTTATTCAAAGCAAAATTTAAAAGTGAATCATTTTAAAGGATAATGCTATTATCCTTTCTTCATTTGATCGAAAAACAACTAACTCAATATTGTTAAAACCCATGGCCACTGATAGTGTGTTAAGCAATTATGCTGCTGTATTTTAGGAGGTGAAGTAGGCTCATTGTATGGCGAAGGGCGCCCGTTTTGGCGGGACTGTCTTATGTAATATTGACGTCCAAAAAGTGCTGATTCTCAGCCTAATTTGAATAAATGACTTGATTTTGTATAACTATATCGTGTAACAAGTTTCATGGAATTGATTCTCAGTACATATATTACAAGTAGAATTTTCGCAGGATTCAAACCCTCACCTCACGATCCCCTAGGAATTCGAAGAATAATGCGCCCTTGTTGGCAGAACTTGATATGTTATTCATAATGTTTTACTTGGAGAACTGTTATGTACAAAGCCTCTTACTTACGGTCTTCTTTCGTCTCTTTTTATACATTATTTTATTTTTTATTTGCTAAGAAATTGCCGTAGAATTGAATATTAATTTCCTACAGATAATATAATGGGGCTGGCGAGAAAATGCGTTCTTGACCCCTGTCAATTTCAATTAGAACATCGAACAAAAAAATAAATCTTTATCAACTATTAGAATTGTTGTGCTGCTACGGAGGGATCTTGATTCGGTAAGCTAAGTGTTTAACCTACAATGAGATTCCATAATGATGTCACCATGAAAGCTTAGGTAAAATAAGCGTGGAGTTTTCTCGGTGGTAGGGCATAACATCGGCTGCCAGCAGAAGTTACCACCCACCAGAAAAAGTCTTGCCGCCAAGCGATTCGTCGTGTTCCGGCAAGATGTCTGGTAAAGCTGTACGGAGGACGGGTCTGAGCAGTTGTGTTGCGATGTGTGCCGGGAACGATGCGCCAAATGTTGCTGTGTCGGGAGTTTGATCGTGGAGGGTCTCCATATTAATCTGCCTCTGACTCAGCATCGTTGGTCGTGTTGTTGGGTTTAACATTGCATCACCTCGCTCAACTGCCGTCTTCCTTCCTATTCACTCAGGTTTTTTCTGGGTGAATAGGCTTAATAAACTAGTGCGCTTTACTATCTACCATTGCATCTCTGTTTACCATCAGGCGGTCATGCAATTGTTTATAATTATTAAAAAAAAATGTCACCGTGAAAGCTAAGGTAAAATGAGCGTGGAGTGTGAATCTGTTGTTCCAACTAAAAATATACACTATTGACAGTTCACTATAAGCGAACTTACCTAAATATTCACGGTAAGATGTTTACAGAAACGATAGACCAGTGTGACTGTTAGTTTGCCACGAGCCCCTCGAGCTCGGCTTTTATGCTTCCTCATCATCATTTCAGCCGAAAGACGTCCACTGCTGGACATAGGCCTCCCCAAAGGTTCTCCACGACGACCGATCCAACGCTTCCCGCATCCAGCGATTTCCCGCGACCTACTAGGTCGTCGGTCCACCTTGTCGGGGGCCTACCCACGCTGCGTCTTCCGGTGCGGAGTCGTCACTCGAGAACCTATCGGCCCCATCGGGCATAGATCAAGAAGAATATCATAGAAGCATGAAAATCCAATCTTAGCCATCTTAAAATTTCTCATTCTCCGCGCTACCGTTTACATTATATTGTACATATGTACTACATTTGCTACTAATTAACTTTCTGTTCAAATTTATGAGAGCATTATTTTACGCTTCATTCATTGAACGCGACTCTAATTTTCTGGTGCCGAAGGTTCGTTACGTTCTCATAATGAGCATTTAGAAGTTGGAGTTTACGACTACGATTTGATGAAATATTTTGTATATTAAAAATAAAATAAACACTTTAATTTAATTGAAACACTTTTGAAGGCCTTCGTCATCAAAAGCAAAACATGTTTTTTTTAGTAAAGAAGTGAGATTGTGGATTTCAGATAGGAAATCGCGTCACATAAATGCTGAATGAAAATTTAGTCGAAAAGGCTCAAATTTATTATTTAAAAGGCTCTCTCCTTTAATAATAATAATCTCATTTTTGTTGAAAAATGTACCCCTTTTCCGTTATTTGAGGTTAAGTGCTTAATCATGTAACAGAAGCAACAAGCAACTATAACTTGCTTTAGGTAGAACTATAAGATCTTTATAAATCGCTCAATTTCTTTATTTTTATTGTTCCTTCCACTTTTTCGATACAACTCACGATTACAGAGTTATGCGTAAAAATCACTTGAGAAATGCGTTTTCTTTTTTTAAGAAAAATCTAGTTTTCAGTTGTGAATAACTCATAAACTATTGATCTAGCCAAAAAAATCTTGATAGTGACTTTTTACTATAAATTTGCTCATCTATCGATTTATGGGTTTATTTTTGATGAAAAAAATTCCACCCCGAGAAAGGGTGGTACCTCCCTAGGAAGCGCCTATCGTTACAATATAGATTTTGCTTTTTGACCACACTCTACCATCTATCAAAATTTCAAATAAATCAGCGCAGTTAAGAGGAATTCGAAGATGAAATGCTTGAATGGCTGTACTATGTATAATTGTATACCTATACATATATTATATACTATGCTATCGTTTAATAAACTTAACATCTGTTTAAAATGTTTGACTTAAAGACATTATTCCGACTTTTGCAACATCCAAATTAGCATTTCTCTCACAGTAAGTGGAAGGTATATAAAGGAGTAACGATGCAAACATCCAGTTCCGCCCAACCAGGCTGCTTTCAGCAAATAAACTCTAAATACAGAAGCTGTATGTTCTCATTTGGAGTCGGTCTTACGCCGACATTCTTAGCAAGGGTACCTTTGCACTCTGCTACAATATAAAACGGTAATTACTAACGTAACTACATTTATATAGAACTCCGTCAGCCACCGGCTCACCTCGGAGCCTCGCAATAACCAGCCTTCACTTTTACTTCATTTCCTCTTAGCGTTCTATATGTATAACCTTTTTGTTTTCTTTTTGCTCGGCTTCAACGGATTCCAGCGTCATGTTTCAAAATTGAGTTATTCACTGCAAATGTATTTTTTAATGCTATTTGCAGTTCACAGCCTCCGTGGCGTAGCGGTAGCGGACGCGGCTGCTGCGCAAGGTGGCGCGGGTTCGATCCCCGCACAGTGCAAGTATTTGTATGCATGAATATGAATATTTGCACTGGTCTGGTCGTGCCTCGGAAAGCACGTTAAGCCGTTGGTCCCGGTTGCCATTCGAACATCTAGTGGCAGTCGTTATGGGTTGTTGGAGCCCTCAAAAGTCCAACAATTGGTCTAACTGCAATGCTTCGATGTCGCCTTCGGGTTGTGGAGGTCAGACGGCAGTCGCTTCACGAAAAATGTCGAAGTTTAGCCATATCAGCAGTTGGACTGGTAAAGCGGACCCCAGACTCCAAAGCTGAAAAGGCTTCGGATGCGACTGGGATTAACGCTGAGATGATGATGATGATTTGCAGTTCCAAATATTGTCGCTCACAAACAAAGTCTTTAGCTCTATTAGAATAATAAAGAATTAGGCCTTATTTATAACTCTTTCAATGTTATACAAAGTATTTTTTTATATGCAAAACCTGAAAAACCTGTCCAGTATTTTTAAGTAAAGAATCTATGTACAAAATTTCAAAAAGATACCATGATAAACCACAAAGTTATGAGCTTGTTATCTCACCTGGTTGTCCCGACAAAAATATGGTGAACGCATTGCTCACCGGCCCCCTGTCTCACTATGCGTCTAGTACTATGATCTACCGTCAGCTGTGTTGTGCGCTCGGTAACCACACTGCAACAACTTCTAAATGTATTTGAAAAAAAATTTAACATGTTGTAAAATGATTGGAATCGATTCAGTTGTTTATTCTGAACAAACTGCTACAAACTATATTCAGGTTTCGTATAAAGAAAAAAAAAATTGTATACAATGTTAAAAATTCCTAAATATAACAAGTTTAAACCGGCCTTTAGGCAGACTAGTTTAAAAACAACATTAGACAAGGAACTTCGGTAAAATTCGTCCATCTTCGTAGAACTTCGTTGATGGCAGGTCGTAAAGACGACGAGCCATTTTAGAAGTTATCACTGATGAGATAACATGGGGCGCTCCAAGGTGCCTTGCCAAGGTATCTAAGAAAATCTATTGTTGCTCCTAGTGGTACTTTTGCTCCAAGTGTTATATAGAGAGGTTAATGAACTTGAAAGGCTTTTCACTTTTTAGATAAAAGAAAATGGCGCGCCGTTTGATTTTCTGGTTGGCAATATAATGCTGTTTTTTCGACTAAGGGCTGATTTTGCCAAAGTCGTCTTTTTTGTTCGTAAAATAAAATGCTCCTTTATTTGCAGGTGTAGACTTACTTTAAGTGAAAAAGTTCGATGGGATTCGCCCTGGGAGAATATAAAGTTGACACATATATGCATCTGAGGAGCAATTCTCGTAATTTAAAGAATGTATCTGTCAAAACATACTTTGTAATTTCGCATTGTTAACAAGTTTTTGATAATGATTGTAGCCAAGATTACATAATATACAATATGTTAAGAAAACCCTGTCCGACCCGTAAAGATAATAAAGGTTAGGTAACACATGACCAAATAACATATAAAATACATAATCATCATAGTAACAATACTAGTGAATTTTGAAATAATCTTATTTTCCCGCGAATTAATTCCAACTTCCCCAAAATTTGGTAATTTTTAAAAAGTGACAACATTATTTTTGACGGTATAATTCTGAGCGAATAGCGATGCGACCGCGTGCTGCGTGCCTTGCCCCTCTTCGCCCGCGCTTTGATGGCCTACCGCACATGTTTTAAGTTACCTCTTTTTGCGAAATAATATTAATTTTTTTAGGGGGATTTTTTTAAGTTTAGCCCGGCTTTGTAGGCATTAGTAGAATCTGTTATCGATACCTACCTTATACCTTATACCTTCACGGATCGGACGGACAGGGTTTTCTTTACATATTGTATACACACACACGCATTCACGCAAACACACATTCACGCACACACGCACACACACGCGCACACACATAAACGCGCACACATTCTAACACTAGTTACTGACAGCCTCTGTGGCGTAGCGGTAGCGAACGCAGCCGTTGCGCAAGGAGGCGCGGGTTCGATCCCCGCACAGTGCAAATATTTGTATGCATGTATATGAATATTTGCACTGGTCTGGTCGTGCCTCGGAAAGCACGTTAAGCCGTAGGTCCCGGTTGCCATACGAACATCTACTGGCAGTCGTTACGGGTGGTTGGAACCCTCAAAAGTCTAACAATTGGTCTAACTGCAATGCTTAGATATCGCCTTCGGGTTGTGGAGGTCAGACGGCAGACGCTACACTGAAAATATCGAAGTTTAGCCAAACTCAGCAGTTAAACTGGTAAAGCGGACCCCAGACTCCAAAGCTGAAAGGGCTGCGGATACGACTGGGATTAACGCTGAGATGATGATGATGACATTCTAACACTACTTCTGGGTACGGTTTGAAGGCTCTTTCTTTAGTCAAAGACTATTGAAGATTGTAGAATATGGAAATTAGATTATGGCAAATGTAGGAAGTGTAAGGTTTTTTTTTTTATAAAATTTATGCTAACTTAATCATAAATTAACACAGCTTTAAAAGTCCAATAAAGTCAAGCCGATCGATTCTGTAGAATCTCGCCGTAAAAGGTTTGGTGAAGTAAGCTTGTAATGAGCTGTCGATATTGTCAATCCCTAGCATTAATTTGAATGACAGCTATTTCAACTAAGTTTTGACGATGAAATGGGCACAGAATCGCCTTGCTGAAGTTCTACTTATAGCGACCTTATTGGTGATGTTCTTTAGAAAAGTGAAGTGCTCACTTGCAACCGATGTACATGACGTGCATGACCAGACCATTGTCGCAAATTTTACAGCCTCATGTCAGTTTGCCAGAAATGAGGTGATCCGACAGAGGACCAGATTCACCGACATAGCTGAGAGGATTAGCAAGCTGAAGTGGCAATGGGCTGGTCACATATGCCGCAGGACCGACAACCATTGGGGTAAACGAGTTCTCGAGTGGAGACCGCGTCTCGGCAAACGTAGCGTAGGACGCCCTTGGGCGAGATGGAGCGACGATATCAATAAGGTGGCTGGTAGTGGCTGGCGGAGAACTGCTCAGGATCGAGCTTGTTGGCGTGCCATGAAGGAGGCCTATATCCAGCAGTGGACGAGTAGAGGCTGATGATGATGATGATGATGATGCCAGTTTCATCTCTAAAAGGCTTAACGACTAGGCGAGGGAATTGCATGATTGAATTCCCCATCTCCGTTCCACCATCGGACGACCCACCATACGGCAAGTTTCCACCCTTACGTTGTTGACACTACAACGATACGAACGAGCCGTTTCGCCTCGTCTCTTATACCGCGTACATCAAGAGACTGGAACAATTTTCCAGGGTCGGTGTTTCCGTCGGACTACAATTTAAGTGTCTTCAAGGCTAGAGTGAATAGGCTCTTAATAAACTAGCGCGCTTTACCATCAAAGATTGCATCACTGCTTGCCATCGGGCAGGATTCCGGTCAAGCAGTAGTGTATAGATTAGAAAAAAAAAACGAAATAAAACGTTGAAAATGTAGTCGCAGTCGATCTCGGCGATAAAGAAATGTCAAGAACTTGTCAAAATGTAGAATGTCAAATATTGGAAGTATTTTGACATAATAAGACTGACAGGAGACTGAATCGGTCTCCGTGGCGCAGCGGTCAACCCGCCTGCCTGCGACGTGGAGGCCCCGGGTTCGATCCCCGGCCAGGTCATGATGGGAAACGATCTTTTCCTAATTGTCCTGGGTCTTGGATGTTTATCTATATATGTATCTATTATAAAATATAGTATCGTTGAGTTAGTATCCCATAACACAAGTCTCGAACTTACTTTGGGGCTAGCTCAATCTGTGTGATTTGTCTGAAAAAAAAAAAAAAAAAAAATGTTCTTCAAATGACGTCAGACCACACCTCTAATTCTTCTACAATGTTGACAATTTTTTGACACAGATTGTCGCTGAGATGATTTTAAGATTTGGACATTTTTATCTACGGGATTATATTATGACCTTCAGTACATCTGTACAAAGTAAAAGGAGTATGATGTAAGGATCAGGTGGTGTTCTGTGGCTTCAGACTACTCCTAATGGAAGAAGGCTTAAGTGTATGTACATACATGTATACCTATTCGTAAATGCTGATATTGTAAAGCCATATTTTCTAAACGGCTTGCATAAGAATATTCGTGGATGGATTTTTATATTTATAAACTAGTGCTTGACTGCGAATCTGCGATCCCGCTGCAGTGATGCAATCGTTTATAATAAAGCGCACTAGTTTATTAAGAGCCTACTCAGTACTCACTCTAGCCTTGAAGACACTAAAATTATAGTCAGACGGAAAGCCCGCCGCTGGCAAATTGTATCAGTCCTTCGATGTATGCGATATAAAAGACAAGGCGAAACGCTTTGTCTGGATCGTAGTAATGTCTTTTTTTCTTTTCTTTAGAGTGATGTGGAGTGGTGTTCTACTTCAACTCTTCAATGGCCACTGTGGTTAGATACAACAATTTTGCCAATAACACGTGTAACAAATTATAGAAATTCTTTAAAAAATATTATGTCGCAATAATGGCGGATATCGCCAATGACAGTTGAAAAAACGGCCGCGTGAGATGTAAAGCCATGAGGTGGTCACTATGCTGCGATATTTCAATGTGCTATATGAATTATTCACTGAATGCACTTTTAACTACATAAATCACGCGCTTTTATTTAGTAAACGACACTATAAATAATTTAAAAGTCCAATGAAAAATGAGCGTGACAATCATCTTAGCCTTCCCGTCAAAAACTCCTGCCAATTTTCTCGTAGTAGTGTCAACAACGTCTCGGCGTATATACTCTAGTTCAAATGACTTAACAGTTTATAACTGTTTATAACTTCCACCATCAGCTTGGCAACTAAGTTGAGCAGTTGCTTACTTTCCCACAAGTTGTAAAGATATGTGAGGGGAATATTATTCTCTCTAACATTTGTCAAAAGGCTTGATATCGAGAAATTGTTAATATTTTAATTCAACAAGTAGAAAGCCTATAAACGGGCAAATAATAATAATTTATAGCAGCAAAGTTATGTGACTTGATTCAAAACATAACGTCTGTCTTTTTCTTCTGTTCTCCATGAAGTGTCGTATTCATTCGTAGATTTTTGTCAGACGTCAGAAGGCCCTATAGCCTAACAATTAGTTTTACCAAGAGTGTCGTATTACTGAATAACTGGATTGTGGAGGTCTGATAGTCAATATGTAAAATACTGGTACTTAGTTGCATCCGGTTATATGGAAATCTCCATATTAAGGCAATTGAATGGAGACTACGTACCGGCAAGCGCAGTGTCGGACACCCACTGACTAGGGGACCTGGGGGGCAATTGCGCTAAAATTATTCAACCGAAACAGAATTGGATCTCAACCAAACCATAACTTGTTTTAAGTTTTGTATCGCGCTAGCCTTTTGACAGATGGTTTAACCATAACTGGATTACAATTGGAACGTAAGCGCTGTCAAGTGAAAAAGTTGCAAAAAAGCTATTTTTTCTGTACCATTTGCCAAACTTACGTCTATATGATTATATTCATTTATGATTTATTTAGTTTTAATTATTATATCAGACGAAATGTATCACTTATATATTGGTTTTACTTCAATCGAAGGTAAAACTTAGCGCGATACGAAATGTGATCGAAACTAAACCATAACTTTAACTGGATTAGATACAAACACGAGTTGAACTTCTACTGTCTTCGTGTCTAAAATCGCAGGAAGCGCTGGATGCAGGCCGCGTCCAACCGTTCTTTTTGGAAATCCTTGGGGGAGGCCTATGTCCAGCAGTGGACTTCATGTGGGTGAGATGATGATATGGAAATCCGACCCCGAGATAGTTTGGGAAAAGCCTATGTAAATGATAACTTGGGCAAACATGATATGGTCAAATAAATTCTTAATTAAATTAAAAATTCTTTCCTAAATTATTTGAAACTAAACGAAAATGGTTGCAATTAAACTTGTTAGTTACTATTAATGCCGCTACGTTGAGCATAACTCTGTAACTAGTTGACGTCTAGGTCGCTCAGCCATGCACGCTAAGCTAGTTACTAGTTTGAAAATTATAGTCCTGTTAAATTGTGGAGTAATAGTTTCAAGTTGGAGTTAATTCTTAAGGAGGGAGTCACAGAGAGAGGTTTTTTTAAATATACAGTATGTTAACTAACAGAGGGCGTTCCCGTTAACCCGAAATAGTATAGCATACATACATGCTAAAAAAAATATTCAATAAAAATTTTAAATTAACATGTAAAAGAAACATACTGTACACGCGAACATGAAAGACGGCTACGTCGCAATTTATTTATACATGACGGCTATTATTTTGATTTAAAACAGGAGGTTTCAAATTTATTTCCAATTAGAATTTTTTTTTATTCGGATTTTTTTATGCTTATTTTTCTATGCTGATATTTTTATTTTAATCTATTAATGATATATATTAACGAGTTTAAGGGAACGCCCTCTGTTATTTAACATACTGTATAATTATAAACTAATGCTTGACCGCAATCCCGCCTGATGATAAGCAACGATACAAAAGCGCGCTAGTTTATTAAGAGCCTATACACTCAAAAAAAAAAAACTGAGGAATTAGGTAGGAAGACGGCAGTTGAGCGAGGTGATGCAATGATAAACCCAACAACACTACCAACGATGCTGCGCCAGAGGGAGATTGATCTGGTGACCCTCCACGACCGAACTCCCGACATAACAACATTTGGCGCATAGTACCCGACACATATCGCAACACAACTGTTCAGATCTGTATTCCGTACAGCTTCACCAGATTCTTCATTGTCTGGTGGGTGGTAATTTATTTCTGTCTTTGTAAATATATGGCTGATGTAGTTTGTTGGTACATCTATACTGATATAAAAAGCTGAAGAGTTTTTTTGCTTGTTTGTTTGTTTGAAAGCGCGAATCTCAGGAACTAAAGGTCCGATTTGAAAAATTCGTTTTGAATTGGATAGCCCATTAATCCAGGAAGGCTTTAGGCTATATAACATCACGTTGCGACCAATAGTAGCGGAGCATAGCTAACTCCACGCGAACGAAGTCGCTGGCCGCCATTAGTTGTTACAAAAACCGAGTCTCGTTGCTCAAAATAAATTGATAAATAAATCCATACTAATATTATAAATGCGAAAGTAACTCTGTCTGTCTGTTACGCTTTCCCGCTTAAACCTCTCAACCGATTTTCATGAAAATTGGCACAGACAATATTTACACCCTGAGAAAGAACATAGGCTACCTTTTATCCCGGAAAAAATTGAAGTTCCCGAGGGAAAGCTAAAAAGCGCGATATAACCGAACTCCACGCGGGCGAAGCCGCGGGCGGAAAGCTAGTATTATAATATATATTAATAATGTATCAACAGGGCATTAGCAAAACGTTCGTTAAAATATTCATAACCCAATTATTACTATAGCTACGTTAAATTATTTGTGTATACATAATTTGCCTGGTATTGTGGTAATTGAAATTTAGCAGTCAGATGTATCTTTGTTGTTTGGATATGAAATGGAATGCCTCCCAGTTGTGATTAATATCAGCCTCTACATCCACCTATTAGTCATGTTCCTTATACAGACAGCCATTAGCGTTGTTCCACAAACTAAAGTAACTTCAAATTTAGTGTATCCTATTCTTTTTAGTTCAATAAGAAAAGGACAGAAAAAAAAACTATAATTTTTGTCCTGTCAAAATAAGATACTGCATAGACAGTTTTGGCGTGATTATAAACATGGGGACTAAAAATAAGTCACTTTAGGTTAGGCGCTGACTATTTTGACAAGACTCGAATTAAATTTATCGTCTGTGCTTTTCTTAATCTATACTAATATAAGCTGAAGAGTTTGTTTATTTGAACGCGCTAATCTCAGGAACAACTGGTCCGATTTGAAAAATTCTTTTTGCGGTGGATAGCCCATTAATCCAGGAAGGATTTAGGCTATATAGCATCACGCTGCGACCAATAGGAGCGGTGCATAACTAACTCCACGCGAACGAAGTCGCTGGCGGCCGTTAGTTACTTTTTTTTTATTAGTTATAAACTAGTGCTTGACTGCAATCCCGCCCGATGGTAAGCAGTGATGCAATCGTTGATGGTAAAACGCACTAGCTTATTAAGCCTATTCACTCAAAAAAACTGAGTGAATAGGAAGGAAGACGGCAGTTGAGCGAGGTGATGCAATGTTTAACCCAACAACACGACCAACGATGCTGCGCCAGAAGATGATCTGGAGACCCTCCACGACCAAACTCCCGACACAACAACATTAGGCACATCGTACGCGGTACACATCGCAACACAACTGCTCAGACCCGTCCTCCGTACGGCTTCATCAGACATCATGCCGGAACACGACGAATCGCTTGGCGGCAAGACTTTGTCTGGTGGGTGGTTACTTATGCCGGCGGCTGATGTTGTTGCCTACCACCGTACAAAGCCATAGACACAGACAAAGACATAGAAAGAAAAAGATGTACTTAACTTAAATTTAGTTTAGTTTGTGAACAACTGAATCAGTTCCATTAGTCAAGGTTTTCCTTTGAAAATCTATAATATTTTTTATTTTTAGATCAGCAACAGTGTGAAGGACAAGGCGTGATAGAAAATATTCGTCAGGCGCAGAGCAACAACTTTAAGTGGTTTCCGAGGCGACCGACTATAAATACCACCTAACATCAAAACTCCAGTAACACTTTGTCTCTTACTTCACCTGTAAGTTGATCCCAAGGCCCAATTCACAGCCGTCGCGCTTGTGAATGACTTGGACTCATCTAGGACCAGTTATAGCTAGCTATAATAAATTATAGTAAAAAAATCTTAGTTCATAAATAATAGTAAACAATATTAGCTCATAAATAATAGTAAAACGATCTTAGCTCGTAAACAAACAAAAAACATGACGCAGAAGTTTACAAAAAACACAAAAAAATAAGAAATAGTTGAATCAACATGCGTCATATCCACATAAAACGGCTGTCGCTCAGCATTATGCAACAACGAACAACCAGCAGACATTTTTATAATGCAATAAGTTTAACTTTAAATTCAATAACTGCACACGAAATATATTTAGTTTAACATTTGGCAGTAATACAACATCCGAGTTCTCGTTTCATCCGTATTTCATACCAAGCCGCCAGGTGGCGCTCACTGCCATCGCACTACATGTTCAGATTTATTACACTGTGCTTAACGTTCATACATTGTACGATATTCAGACGCGGAAGTTGTCTGGAAGAAATAAGTTTTGTACGTAATTATGAAAATAATGGAATCGCGGTTAAACTTTATGATGTAAAAAAAAATTCTCTAGGAAAATACTAACTTCTTTCATAAATAACGATTCAGTGACGTGATTCGCCATCACCGCCCTATAACAAGGTCAAGACCTTGTGTATAATGCTGTCACGATACTAGAGAAATTCCTAGTGAGGAACAAAGGTTTTATAAAAAATAGAAAAATTAAATACTTTTTATTATTATGATTCCTGCTACGCCGTAGGCAGCCTTGCATGTGCTACGTTATAGCCCTGTGCCTGCTACGTTATAGCCCTGTGCCTGCTACGCTATAGCCCTGCGCGTGCAACGCAGTATGCTGTGCATGCTACGCTGTAGCCTGCGTGTGCTACGCTGTAGGCTGTGCGTGCTACGCTGTAGTCTGTGCGTGCTACGCTGTAGCTCTGCGGCCCTAGCCAATGTATCATCGCTTCGCTATGAAGCGATATTACTTTGGCTACAGGCCCTGTACATGCTACGCTGTTGTGAAATGTGTGCCACGATGTAGCAATTCTGTGTAAAAACAGTGTACAAGTTACAAAGTAGGCTACTAGTCTATGTTACGTAGTGTTAACCTTAAATTTTCATGTGTTGATTAAGGTTGTATTTAATATTCACCATCAATTATACCATCAGAACTTGGAAAATCAACAAAAATTGAATATTTATCTGTTCACAGCTTTTAATCCCGAATTCTGAGTGTCTCTCTTTATAATATATCTAGTTTAAACACATTGTTTATTTTCATTTCAAATGAACGCTCATACAATGGTACACAAATCCTCTCTTCATTAGAGTTTTAATTATACAGATGATTTCCTTCTTTGTCTCTCTTTATTGTTTGTTCCAAAGTTCGTGGCGTTGGCGACGACATCTTTGAATGTGTATAATTAATATTTACGAAGAGTGTTTAGACAGTAATTATTATTCATTGAAGCTTGATTAACGGCTTTTGGGTTTGGGTTCTGCGGTTTGGGTTACAGTTCCATTCTGTGGAAGGATAATGAAGAGATTAAGTAAAAACTTCCTGTTCGTGTTCGGCGTCGCCTCGTACTTACCTTTTAATTTATATTTTCATATAAAATACTTTCCATCCAAGTTTCCGGTAGATAGATCCGTTCGCGATCTTTAATTTAAGCGGGAATTGATTTTCATTTATATGTAACATCTGGGCGGTTATAAGACTTTTAAATTGCAAGTTACCTTGCTGATCAAAACCATGTCTGTTTTTTTTGTCTGACAAATACAATATTTACTCTTTTTAGTTGTTAAAAAAATATGCCAGCCAGGCATCATCATCAACGATTTATGGTCATCGACGATTAGGCTGTATGATGATATCACATTTAAAAAAAATAGCGCCGACTCGCAGTTTCACTCATGTGGATGTTGGAAACTATTCCACGGGAACATGGAACTAAGCAAAAAGTAGCCTAAGCCCTCCCAAATATATGCCATCTCATGTTCTTATTAAATTTGATCCAAATCCGTTCAGGCGTGAAAAGGTATTATCAGCAGACAGTGTTACTATCGAATTTAGAATATAGAACGACTTTCTATGAACAAAGTTCTGTCAATTGATTTTGCTAAAATGTCACTGTGATAAGTTGGGTGAAGACAATTTAGAGGGAGTTTTGAGTGTCACACACATTTTTCATCGGGCTTTTAAAATGATTTATAGTGTCGTCAACTAAATAAAAGTGATTTATGTAGTAAAAAGTGCATTCAGTAAATAACAACATTGAAATATCGCAGCAAAGTGGCCATATCATGACTTTGCCTCAAACCTCCCTCATAGACGGTTCACGCGGCCGTCGTTTTCAACTGTCATTGGCGATATCCGCTATTATTGTGAAATAAAATTTTATTGTTATTGGTAAAATTGTGGTCAATCTCACCTTGAAAAAAGAAGAAGAAGATAATTTAGAGTGAGCTGTTAGTAGTGTTAAACCTTAGCATTACTTATAATGTCAATTCACTTCATCTAAGTTTTTAACAATGAGATGGTTACAGGATTGAATTGCAGTGTTTATACCAATATTTAATTAAAAGGAACGATTCTATTTCTGCTTGTAGAAGTATATTGAAAGTTTTCAGATGATTATATCCTTATAAGCCAACACTGCTAGCATTGTAGTTGGTACTATTGTATACCAACTAGGATAACAGTTGCGAGTTTTTAAGAAATTTCGAATATTCACTATTAAATGCAAAGAAACAGTGCCCTAATTGCGTAACTATACTATTATAATCAATTGCAATAATTTTGAAGTATATTGCTAATCCGTTGCTCTATATGTTCGGAAAATGTGTCTCCTCAACAACGTAAAGAACGCAATGAATGTCGTTGAACTGTCAAAATGTAACCCATTGCCACTGATAGTCATCATCATCATCCCAGTGTTAATCCCAGTCGCATCCGAAGCCTTTTCAGCTTTGGAGTCTGGGGTTCGCTTTACCAGTTCAACTGCTGATATGGCTAAACTTCGACATTTTCCATGAAGCGACTGCCGTCTGACCACCACAACCCGAAGGCGACATCGAAGCACTGCAGTTAGACCAATTGTAGGACTTTTAGGGCTCCAACAACCCGTAACGACTGCCACTAGATGTTCATAGGGCAACTGGGACCAACGGCTTAACGTGCTTTCCGAGGCACGACCAGACCAGTACAAATATTCATATTCATGCATACAAATACTTGCACTGTGCGGGGATCGAACCCGCGCCACCTTGCGCAGCGGCCGCGTCCGCTACCGCTACGCCACGGAGGCTGTCACTGCCACTGATAGTGTGTTACGCAATTACTCTGCTGATATCACATGATCCCTGCAACACGAAGGGCGCCAATAACTTAACGTTTTAAAACTAACTCATCGGACGAATAAGCTGTATTATAATAATAGTCAGTGGCTTCGTCATACAATGACGTTGGTTGAAGTTTATTTTGTATTACGGAACCCCGTCCATAATTTATCAAAGTCCTTCATATTTATTGGCACATTCACCCCTTCTTAATCAAGAAGCTCCTCTCCATCGATGCTAACTCTGTCTCAAACCACGTCATTAAAAATACATTAGGGATCGTGTTAAAGTCCCTTTTGTTCCAAGAACATGTAAGGAAAATACCACTGTTTTTGGTATTAAGTTGAAATATGAAAAGGCAGAACGTGCCTATTTGCTCCATATTGTCTTAGAGAATATCAATGCACGCCTTATCCTTATATGCCATTGTATTGGTTGATAATGACGTTGATATTATTAGGACTTGAGCCTAGATAATTATGGAACAATTGGAGAGAAAATATTTTTCACGAGACCAGTAGAGGCCCATTGGTAACGGCTGCGACTCATAGGTTCAAACCTAGAGGTGTTTTACTTTGTGTAAATCATTACATCATTTTTGTTCTCAGAACGGTGATAGGAATCATCTTGTGGGTCGTGTCGTGTCATAGTGTCTTTTTTTATTGGGGGGACCCTTCTAAAGGTCCCTGGTCCTTGGGGATAGGACCAGGGAATTTGGGATTCTTACCTCACTAAAACCACCCCGGTGGTCACTATCTGCACATACAAGGGGCACCGTTACCTCTCAAAAGTCCAATCCGGAGCCCCTTCTGTGCAATGCCTGTTAGGGTACATCTCTGGGGAGACTGTAAAGGGGTGTCCCCAAACCTAACTATGCAAGACAAGCAGTAGGCCGACAGAGTCCCCACTCTAATCGCCCGCGACCTCCAGTTCCAGCCTGTTTTAGATGATTCAGGCGGGGTTTCAGCGTGCCATAGTGTCCTTAAGCCAAAAATTCGCTGACATGTGACATATGTTCTACTGGGTCTGGGTGGTGAATTAATCTCCCGTGTTCAAGTAGGTAGAATACTAAAAGCTGTACAGTTATGTGTTATGTTACGTTTATGTCAGTGTTTTTTTTTAATTTCTAGGTTTTGGTAGTTGGATTCGTGCACAATCCTTCTGGTCGAATTTTCCCACTACAACACAGTTAAAAACCAATGAAATGAAATAAAATATAGTCACCCGTACAGGAAGATGGTGGCTGAGATCTTCTGATGTTACACATTGTGGATGACTCCATTTTAGGGTATAAATATGGTGTGTAAACAGCGTGTTTTTATGTCACCACACCACTGAGGAGCTGATGGACGCTACTGAAGGTACCAAACTCTTTGCGAATTAGGTCTGCTTTTACTTAGAATACCATCGACACGCTTCAACTCATTATATTGTTCTTACAATTATGACCAAAACGTGCCAATATGACAAAAAAAGTGTGGAGCAGATTAACCAAGGTTTAAAAGAATGATTTTTCATAGACAGTACGATTCCTTAATCATCTAACCATGAAAACTTAGGTGGAGTGAGCATGAAGTTGCTGCGGAAAAATCTGAACTCCCGCGACCCCGCGCGCCTGGGCGAGGAGACACCGGGGTGGTTTTTAGTCAGTAAGAGTCTGACAGACCCCGTCGCCCGCCCCAGGGCTGTGGACGTCCATGAGGATTTTCCACCCCAGAAACAAAAAATAAAAAGTGAGCATGGAGTGAGCGTCTTCCGGTGGGTGGTCGTCACTCAAGAACCAGTCGGCCCCATCGGACATCGGTCCTACGGGAAATGTACACGGCCCACGTTGCAATTCTTCGGTATATGTCGGTTACTCCGGTTCTTTTGCGGATCTCCTCATTTCTGATTTGATCACGCTGTGAAACCCCAAGACCTTTCCACTGCCCACTGAGTAAGGCCACTCAATGGGCAATAGCTTTCCATTGCCCATTGAGTACACAAGCATAGCCCTTTGGCTATGCTTGTGTGACCTTGAGCTTCCTTATAAGGCCCATTGTTAGCGACCACGTCTTAGGTCCTTAAGTCATCACTGGCAACACACACTGGTCGAAGACTTTTGTCTTGAGACACTGCTGTATTTCGGACGAGAAGATTTTACGTAGCTTCCCGAAAACAGCCCAGTTGAGTTGGATTCGACGATTGACCTCTTTCTCGTTTCTCTTGATACTATTGACAGTACTCTAAGCCCATTTCATCTCCTTTTTGCACGGTGTGATTTTTACAGGATCTATTCGTAGAGCCAAACAAAGTATTCCTTCCAAAATAAAGTACAAGGTTCGTCTAAGCCTTCGTCAAACAGACATTACTTACACATGCTCATCCTTAGCGCTGGGCACGAAGTATTTACACTCTCGCTTCTGAAACGTGCTCTCAATCCAGCTGCGTGTTGTTTTCTGGAACAAACAAAGGTTATGATTTAGGTCGAGTAAACACCTGGCTGATTGGATCAAATGGTAAGCGGTGTTGGGAAGTATGAGGGTTTGTCTTTTAAAAGAATATGTGTCAAATAGTTGAATACAACGAGAAAATAAAAGAATAGAATACTCTTTATTGCTGGATGCGGGAGGCGAAGGACCGGTCGTCGTGGAGAACCTTGGGGGAGGCCTATGTCCAGCAGTGGACGTCTTTCGGCTGAATTGATGATGATGATGATGACTCTTTATTAAGTACACCATATAAATAACATAAACAGTCAGTTGCATATTTTATGCTAAGCATTATAGGCCTATAAATGTTACACGCAGCTTATTTCTCTTGTGCCAGGGCCGCGGATTATTAGAAAGATACCGTGGCCTTGAAGTATAGGTCAGTGGAGGAACATAACACGGGTGGGTTTTAGTCAGTAAAAATCTGACACGCCCTTCCGCTCCGTTGAAAGAGGGTGAGGTCATTTGATGGTTTCCCATTCTGAAAAAGGGCTATCTCTCTTTGAAAGGGAGTACGTTACAATTTCATCAAAACCTGTTCAACCGTTTCGAATAAAAATGTGAGACAAGAAGCATTTAAAAACTGTTATTTGTTTTTTTTTTTTTTTTGTACCGTTTATAATTTCTTACGCAAATTAATTAAAAGCTATTATTTACACAATATAAACAGATATTGTGTTTGTATCTTCTTCTTCTTCAGCCTATAGAGGTCCACTGCTGGACAAAGGCCTCCCCAAGGCTTTCCAACCTGACCGGTCTAGTGCTGCCCTCATCCATCGGCTTCCCGCGACCTTCACCAGGTCATCGGTCCACCTTGTTGGGGGCCTCCCTACGCTGCGTCTTCCAGTACGTGGCCGCCACTCCAGAACCTAACTGCCCCATCGGCCATCGGTTCTACGAGCAATGTGCCCTGCCCACTGCCACACACACACGTACTTGTATTGCACTGTGCAAAGATAGGTACTAGAAAGATCTCTCAAAGCATTTATTTTATTCATCCAATAAAAAAAAAACAGTGAAATGCGCAGGATATGCAAAATTTGTTGTTATAGCGCGCCAACAGAAATACATTCAATGAAAGAGTTAAAATTTCAACTGTCTAGCTATGATGAACACAGCCTGGTGACTGACTTGAATCTTAGTAATGGGGTCCCGTTTTTATACGGAACCCTAATTAGGATGCCCGTTTTTACCCTTTGGCTGTGGAATTCTAATTAATAATAAGGGCCCCCTTTTTACCGTTTTGGGTAGGGAACCTTTATGACACACACATTCTAATTTGCAATATTCGTTCACTGAAAATGAATGTCTCTACCAAATCCCTCCCACGGGTCCTTTGTGAAACTAAACTGGCATACTGTGCTCGTTCAGGTGTAGAACTATTGGATTTCGACCGCCATTATACCCGACAAAACTTACCTCGAGGGATGCCGGAGCTAAATAATGAAACCTTACCGATTATATGTAGCTCGGTTCGCTTTTATCTAGCACAAACAAAAAATGTGGAAAAACTACCCATTGCCGCGTATTACTTACTAGCAGCCGCCAACTGCTTCGTTCGCGTGGAATTAATTATACTCCGCTCCTGTTGGTCGCAGCGTGATGTTATATAGCCTAAAGCCTTCCTGGGTTAATGGGCTATCCAACGCAAAAAGAATTTTTCAAATCGGACTAGTAGTTTCCGAGATTAGCGCGAACAAACAAACAAACAAACTCTTCAGCTTTATACAACCTGTAACATAAAGGGTATATACATAACAAAGGCATGGCATCTTTACATGATATGAAACGATATTGGAAGGGTTTTTTAATCCTATCTTTTTATGTTAGGAAGTTATGAGGAAAAACACCGCCTGTGATAGGCTACTATCATACTAGTCGCACAGAGATGTTGAAGACATTTATAGGATTTTGGCAAGTAACATGACGGATAACGAGTAGTTATTAACGTATGTAGTGTGCTGCCACGTTTGTTATGATTTGATTTTATGAAACACAGGAAACCGAAAATTCGGTACCAATTTTTTGAGTGTTTTATTTTGAGTTGAAACCCTTCCCAAATCATTTGATATCATCTAAAGATGCCATGCCCTTGGTATGTATATACCCTTTTTGTTACACGTTGTATATTAGTATAGATTTTATCATTTATATACACACACGGGAGCAGTGGCGGCTTTTTTTTTATTAGGCTGTAGTGGGAAATCTTCATCGACGCCCAGACTGCCTCACTGATGAACCAGTCTGGGCAGTGCCGGACTCTTACCGGCTAACGCCCACTCCTGCCTTTGCTCAGTGTCCCTCTAACATGATCAGAGATCTTATCAAAACTTTTTTTCGTGTCTGTTGGCTTTCTTTTAGGTAGGTCGTAGGTTTCTTTGTGTAAATTCACCATTTTTGAGAGCAGGCAAGGAAAACACCATAAGGAAACATGGGCATGTCCTAGAGCCAAAACTTCGAAGACATGTGACATCTACCAACCCATTAAGCCAGCGTGGTGATTACGGCCTGACTCTCACCGAGGAGGAGGCCTGTGTCCCAATAGTGGAACATTATAGGCTGGTTATGTTATGTATGCACAATATACAATATGATAACTGATTCTACCAATGCCTACAAAGCCGGGCTAAATTAAAAAAAAATCTCAAAAAAAATAAATATTGTATCGCAAAAGGAGGTAACTTAATACATGTGCGGTAGGCAATACATACGCGGGCGAAGGGGGATAGAGCACATGGCACGTGGTCGCATAGCTCATAATAATACCGTCGAAAATAGTATTGTCACTTTTAACAAAATACCTAATTTTGGTGAAGTTGGAATTAAATCGCGGAAAAAAAGATTATTTCAAAATTCTTTAGACTACTATGACGACGATGGTTACTATGACGATTATGTAAAATTTCATATTTTATTTGGTCATGTGTTACCTAACCTTTATTATCCTTATGGGTCGGATGGGGTTTTCTTTACATCCATACTAATAATATAAATGCGAAAATAACTCTGTCTGTCTGTTTGTCTGTCTGTCTGTTACGCTTTCCCTTAAACCTCTCAACCGATTGTGATGAAATTTGGCACAGATAATCTTTAGACCCTGGGAAGGACATAGGCTACCTTTTGAAAAAAATGGTATGCCCGAGGGAAATCTAAAAAACGCGATATAACCGAATTCCACGCGGGCGGAAAGCTAGTATTTTATAAAGAGACAAGAAAAAAAAAAACAGAAAAAGATTCAGAGGTAGTGCTTATTTCATAAGAAACCTCTTCCAGTATACCTATAATAGGACAATAAATACAGAAGTGTTGACAGCGTGTGAAAAGTAAAGAATACAAAAAACAAATTATGACAATATATGGCCTTATATTATACATACAACATACATACAAACTTACTTCTAACTGTCCCTAGAACCACAAAAATATAACTCAAAATAAATACGTAAACAACTATCTATGATAATGTGGAAAGATGAAGAATATTCTTTTACGCCTTCTCTTGGTTACCATTTTTTTTTTTATTTCGCGGTTAACCTTCAAAAGGCACCCGACCTGACCTCGGGGGAGTGTAGGATTTTTTTCGCTGATCACCATCGGCATAAACATGTTGCTTCGTTTTAATCTTCCTGCGCAACCCCTGTATCGAATATCCCTGCGGAACATATGTCCATTGTACCACCATCTTTACTGGGGTCACTTGGTGGCCGGACAGAGTCCCCCATAATTGGTTACCTAGCTAGACATCTGCCAAATTCCATGACGATCGGATACTGAACCGATCTCCGACGATCCGATCTCAACCAATCTTAAGATGTGAAAAGGTCACAAAGAGAGTAACATATGACTTTAAATTGTTATTACCTGTGAAAGTATTGATTTGAAAACCATGTTAAACTGTTGGTTTTGCCCTGTACTTAGATCTTTTACATTCGTTACGGGTAGTAAGAATCCCTAAAGTTTGACTAGCATCCTTATAAAGTGGTATCGTGTAACTAGTCTTTGGGTTGTGGAGGCAGATCGGCAGTCGCTCCATGTAAAATACAGGTGCTGAATTGCATCCGACCAGATTGGAAGTTGACCCTAACATAAGACGACACGGTTGGTGCAATAGCTGAACGATCCGACTGCTGCGCTGCGTGTCGCGGGTTTGATTCCCACACGGAACAAATGTTTGTATGGCCTATAGGTAGTTGTTCCGGGTCTCGCTGTTTGTGTATGAGAGTTTAAATGTTTGTAAATTCACCACGATACGGAAGAAATTTGCGTGGGACAAATTTATAAAAAAAAATAGCTAGGCAGAATTATCGAAGGACTAGCTGCGCCCCGCAATTTCACCAGCATTAGTTTGGATCCCGTGGGAGTACCCGAATAAAAACTATCCTTTAAGTTAATCCATAAGTGTCCTAAATTGAACATAAACCATCAGTGTCCCAAATTGAAGATAAATCATCAGTGTCCCAAATTGAACATAAACCATCAGTGCCCCAAATTGAATATAAACCATCAGTGTCCCAAATTGAACATAAACCATCAGTGTCCCAAATTGAACATAAACCATCAGTGTCCCAAATTGAACATAAACCATCAGTGTCCCAAATAGAACATAAACCATCAGTGTGCCAAAAATCCAAATCCGTACAGTATTTTTGCGTGAAAGAGTAACAGACATACGTCATCGTCATCATCTCGGCGTTAATCCTAGTCGCATCCGAAGCTTTTTTTCAGCTTTGGAGTCTGGGATCCGCTTTACCAGAACGTTAACAAACATACGTATACATACATATTTCCACGTTTAAAATATGAGTAGGATTTTTGGTAAAACAAAAATATATCTAAGCTAACCTCAATCTATTTGCTTAACGCCTAAATGGTTACAAATTAAATTGCAAATTGCCTTAAGTCACTGGCAGGCAGAGATCAACCAGTCAATCCATCAAGTTTTTATTTGCATGTCGGTTTATCGAAGCATCCCGACGTACCCACATGATTAACGTGAGCCGCCGCGTATTTGGCCATGCTATATTTAGAGGTTCTTATAAGCTATTCTATTCATATTTCAACTGACCTCTTATGGGAATAAGCGGGACTACTAATTACGAACGAATATTACGATCCTACGTTTTGACTACCGTATGACTGTCAAGTGGTCAAAAAGGTGGCTGGTAGTGGCTGGCGGAGAACTGCTAAGGATCGAGCTTGTTGGCGTGCCATGGAGGAGGCCTATGTTCAGCAGTGGACGAGTAGAGGCTGATGATGATGACTGTCAGCTGTGGCTGTGCCCTGGTCGGGGGACAACATCGAACTCCCGGCCACCGAAGGCGCGAGCTTGCGGGCGGCCAGCAGTAGGCAGCTTGCCGCCCGGTAAGGACCAGACTACGGTTGCCAGCGCGTCTCAAAGAGATGTCGGCACACCCTGATGGGGTCCATGAAGACCGATGCCTGAGTCACGGTTGCGAGTTGGTCAAAAGAGAAACCGTGGCCCTGGCGCACAGGCAAGTGAAGGAACACGGGTGAGTTTTAGTCAGTGAAAGTCTGACACGCCCGTCCGCTCCGTCCAGAGCGGGAGAAGTCATTTGATGGTTTTCCGACGACACCAAAAAGGGTTAACATTAAACAACAGAAATGTTCAGTGATTCATTTGTGTTATTTGAGAATGTTAACCCTAAAACCATAGCCTTAGATATTACTTAGAACATAAATGTATAAAACAAAAATAGTTAAAATTTTAACTTATTTTGTCAATTATCTTCAAAAACATAAGGTACAATGGAACAAAACCTAACAATATCAATTTACACCAGTATTCATGTTTCAAAAACACACAATAATCTTGTTTCCTGTTAATAACCATGTTTAGTGAGGTTACACGATTCCATTTGGACTTACCCAAATGGAATCGTGTAGAATTGACCTTTCAAACAATTATGTTAGCAACGACATTGTTTCCTTTCCAAGGTTAGTTGAAAGTTAAAGGTCATAAAAGAACTTAGTCACGTTACCTCCTTGCTACGGGTCATTAAACACGCTGTCAAGCGGAGATCAATTTCCCCACACGCTGGCTTTGCTGACGTCATCAATGCGATGTTTTTTCTAGACATTAGGTTTTTTCTTTAATAATTATAAACTAGTGCCTGACTGCAATCCCGCTTGATGCAATCGTTGATGGTAAAGCATGCTATGCTCGGAGTTTCTCTGCGTGATCGAATCAGAAATGAGGAGATCCGCAGAAGAACCAAAGTCACCGACATAGCTCTGCGAGTCGCTAAACTTAAGTGGCAGTGGGCAGGGCACATTGCTCGTAGAACCGATGGCCGATGGGGCAGTAAGGTTCTGGAGTGGCGGCCACGTACTGAAAGACGCAGCGTAGGGAGGCTCCCAACAAGGTGGACCGGTGACCTGGTGAAGGTCGCGGGAAGTCGAAGGATGCGGGCAGCACAAGACCGGTCGGCGTGGAAAGCCTTGGGAGAGGCCTTTGTCCAGCAGTGGACATCTATAGGCTGAAGAAGAAGAAGAAAGCGCGCTAGTTTATTAAGCCTGTTCACTTAAAAAAAAAACTTAGTGAATAAGAAGGAAGACGGCAGTTGAGCGAGGTGATGCAATGTTAAACCCAACAGCACGACCAACGATGTTGCGCCAGAGGGAGATTGATCTGGAGACCCTCCACGACCAAACTCCCGACACAACAAAATTTGGTGCACCCGGCACACATCGCAACAACTGCTCAGACCCGTAGTAGGTAGTTGTTTTAAACCTAAGTCTTATCAATATCATTATAAATCAAAAGGATAGGCAATTTTGTTTTCAGCACCTTTGACCGCCTTTATAAACCGTCTTTATTATTGATACATTCATCCACATCTTTTTATATAAAAGCGAGCACATATTCGCGACAGTAAAAAGCACGATATACATATTTTATGTTATGTATTCTTGTGGTATCCGATAAAGTATTTATAAATAAATACATTGCCGGTCCATAAAACAAACCCTATTTCACGGATTCAATATGTAAGACAATGAATACTTTACATCACTCAATATTGGAGCAATGGGTTCAGCATACGTTTCAGAATATTTGGGACAAAAATATTGTATATTTAAATGAAGTTAACGATACGCGAGGACAGTTACGAGTGAATATTAAATATGTGGATTTACATATTACTGTTTCAAAATTTTGCATTAAAAGTTATCCATAAAGGTTTTTTATTTGTGTTTCATGCATTGTGCATGATTTTATTCAACAAATCCTTCCTTTTTCTAAATAAAATCCTTAGAGCATAGTAGCTTTACTTTTTATAACTTTATTCTAAAGTAAAAGAAAGGAATTGTTGAATAAAACCAGTTATTTTTAAATTATTTTTGTTCTATTATTTGATATTTATAAACACTGTTTTGTCATGTCATGCAGGAGAGAAGCAACATTGACACGCAAATTGAAATCTGAATGAATTGAACACTATTACAAAAAAAAAAACTATGTTAATAAAAATATCAGCTAATTCATAGAAAAGTGTAAACATGTA